>BLSH010537909.1:1034523-1072314 GCA_018402905.1 Glandirana rugosa | reverse complement strand
AATTTATTTCTCTGTAACCTATTCGGTGTGGTAAATCTACTCCTTCGCTGTACTGTTATGTTTAGAAAAGATAGTTGAGGGTTTCGTTTTTCGGTCCTTTTCTCATCTAAATGGTGTGGCTTATCCAATGTATCTTTATTTAATGTTTTTTTTTTTTTTTTTACTGTTGCTCATTAGTCAATTTCCACAGGGCCTTGGAACAACATAAAAGTCCATGGGGTTTCAGTATTTGGTCTACAGGTTTTATTCTGGTCCTTCTACTGACAATGCATAGTTACATAGTTATATAATTAATCAGGTTGAAAAAACATATCTATCTATATTAACCAAAAAGGAAAAATGGAAAAACAAATCCAAAGGAAGGGAACCAATCCATGGTAATTGGATTGCATTTTCTATATGAATTTAAATGCTGGGGAATCTCCCTGACACTCTAGGAACTGAAGAGGAGGCTTGGTAAACAATGAAACATCTTTAACATACAGAATAAGTCCAGCTGAATGTGACTAGTAACTACCAGTAGATAAACAATGACCTAGATAAATAACCATTATAGACATAAGGAAAAAAACATATAAAGCATGGTCCAATATACTTCAAAAGGGAGCATTTTCTTCCTGATCCCCTATGGCAATCAGATATTTCCTGGATCAGCAATCTATGATATGATTAATATTAATATTCTGATATTTTCACTAGAGATTTAGAAACACATTCAGACTTTTTTTTGTAAATCTGTTGTTGGTTAGGGTTGCCTAGAACTAGCTTTTGTGGAAGCCTATACCACATTTTCCCAGATCTTACTATAAAGAAGCCTTTCCCTATTTAACCTCTTTTACTTCAAAAAGAGCGCCCCCTTGACATTTGCAATGACCTTAAAATGAACAACTTTTCACCAAGTTTAATATATCAAGCACTTATGTATTTATACAAGGGATTCATTTGTAAGTTTTTGCATTTTTCACATATATTTAAAACAATATTCATTTTTTTCATTTTAAAGGGGCCATGAGCATGACATCACATGGCAAAGGTTGGGTGATTATACAGAATAGTTATAGGGACTACTGATTTCATCCTAAATGTAATTCAGTTATTAAGACTAGGTCTTTTCTTATGCATTTTACAGCTGAGGAAAGTGCATCAAATCTTCCACTAACATTCATTATTGGGACTCCACCTCAGTGAAATCAAGATCCCCTATTTTCAGAAAGCAGGACACAGCCTGGGTGTACAGTATCTCAAAAAAGTGAGTACACCCCTCACATTTTTGTAAATATTTTATTATATCTTTTCATGTGAAAACATTGACGAAATTACATTTTGCTACAATGTAAAGTAGTGAGTGTACAGCTTGTATAACTGTGTAAATTTGCTGTCCCCTCAAAATAACTCAACACACAGCCATTAATGTCTAAAGCGTTGGCAACAAAAGTGAGTACACCCCTAAGTGAAAATGTCCAAATTGGGCCCCATTAGCCATTTTCCCTCTCCGGTGTCATGTGACTTGTTGGTGTTACAAGGTCTCAGTTGGGAATGGGGAGCAGGTGTGTTAAATTTGGTGTTATCACTCTCACTCTCTCATACTGGTCACTGGAAGTTGAACATGGCACCTCATGGCAAAGAACTCTCTGAGGATCTGACAAAAAGAATTGTTGCTCTACATAAACATGGCCTAGGCTATAAGAAGATTGCCAAGACCCTGAAACTGAGCTGCAGCATGGTGTCCAAGACCATACAGTGGTTTAACAGGACAGGTTCCACTCAGAAAAGGCCTCTCCATGGTCAACCAAAGATGTTGAGTGCACGACCACCATCATATCCATCACCATCATATCCTGAGGTTGTCTTTGGGAAATAGACGTGTGAATGCTGCCAGCATTGCTGCAGAGGTTGAAGGGGTGGGGGGGTCAGCCTGTCAGTGCTCAGACCATATGCATACTGTATAAAATTTGCCTGCATGGCTGTCATCACAGAATGAAGGCTCTTTTAGAGATGATGCACAAGAAAGTCCGCAAACAGTTTGCTGATGACAAGCAGACTAAGGACATGGATTACTGGAACCATGTCCTGTGATCTGGTGAGACCAAGATAAACGTATTTGGTTCAGATGGTGTCAAGCGTGTGTGGCGGCAACCAGGTGAGGAGTACAAAGACAAGTGTGTCTTGCCTACAGTCAAGCATGGTGGTGGGAGTGTCATGGTCTGGGGCTGCATGAGTGCTGCCGACACTGGGATGCTACAGTTTATTGAGGGAACCATGTACTGTGACATACTGAAGCAGAGCATGAGCCCATCCCTTTGGATGGGCTCATGCTCCCTTTGATTCCCCCATGATCCCCTGGGCCACAGGGCAGTATTTCAACATGATAACAACCCCAAACACATCTCCAAGATGACCACTGCCTTGCTAAAGAAGCTGAGGGTAAAGGTGATGGACTGGCCAAGTATGTCTCCAGACCTAAACCCTATTGAGCATCTGTGGGGCATCCTTAAATAGAAGGTGGAGGAACGCAAGGTCTCTAACATCCACCAGCTCTGTGATGTCATCATGGAGGAGTGGAAGAGGACTCCGGTGGCAACCTGTGAAGCTCTGGTGAACTCCATGCCCAAGAGGGTTAAGGCTGTGCTGGAAAATAATGGTGACCACACAAAATATTGTAATTTTGGGCCCAATTTGGACATGTACACTGTTATACAAGCTGTACACGCACTACTTTACATTTTAGCAAAGTGTTATTTCTTCAGTGTTGTCACATGAAAAGATATAATAAAATATTTACAAAAATGTGAGGAGTTTACTCACTTTTGTGAGATACTGTATATACAGTTGTATGCAAAAGTTTAGGAACCCCTGACAATTTCCATGATTGTCATTTATAAATATTTGGGTGTTTGGATCAGCAATTTCATTTTGATCTATCAAATAACTGAAGGACACAGTAATATTTCAGTAGTGAAATGAGGCTAATTGGATTTACAGCAAATGTGCATTATGCATCAAAACGAAATTAGACAAGTGCATAAATTTGGGCACCCCAACAGACAATCACATCAATATTTAGTAGAGCCTCCTTTAACAGAAATAACAGCCTCTAGACGCTTCCTATAGCCTGTAATGAATGTCTGGATTCTGGATGAATGTATTTTAGACCATTCCTCCTTACAAAACATCTCCAGTTCAGTTAGGTTTGATGGTTGCCGAGCATGGACAGCCCGCTTCAAATCACCCCACAGATGTTCTATGATATTCAGGTCTGGGGACTGGGATGGCAATTCCAGAACATTGTCCTTGTTCCTCTGCATAAATGCCCGAGTAGATTTTGAGCAGTGTTTTGGGTCGTTGTCTTGTTGAAATATCCAGCCCCGGCGTAACTTCAACTTTGTGACTGATTCCTCAACATTATTCTCAAGAATCTGCTGACATTGAGTGGAATCAATGCCACCCATTCTTTTGCTGCCATGCATATGTTATGACCAAAATGAAGCTGGCTTTTCCAAATGTGCGTTTGCATATCTCAAGCGACGTTTGTGGCGTGTGTGCAGAAAAGGCTTCTTTCCCATCACTCTCCCATACAGCTTCTCCCTGTGCAAAGTGCGCTGAATTGTTGAACGATGGACAGTGACACCATCTGCAGCAAGTTAATGTTGTAGGTCTTTGGAGGTGGTCTGTGCGCTGTTTTTCACCGTTCTCACCATCCTTCGCCTTTGCCTCTCCAATATTTTATGTGGCTGCCACTTCTGGCCTTAACAAGAACTGTGCCTGTGGTCTTCCATTTCCTCACTATGTTCCTCACAGTGGACACTGACAGCTTATATCTCTGCGATAACTTTTTGTAGCCTTCCCCTAAACCATAATGTAGAACAATCTTTGTTTTTAGGTCATTTGAGAGTTGTTTTGAGGCCCCCGTGTTGCCACTCTTCAGAGGAGAGTCAAAGAGAACAACAACTTGCAATTGACCACCTTAACCACTTCACCCCTGGAAGGATTTCCCCCTTTAGGACCAGAGTACTTTTTGCAATTCGACACTGCGTCGCTTTAACTGACAATTGCACGGTCATGCGACGTTGTACCCAAACGGAATTTGCGTCCTTTTTTCCCCACAAATAGAGCTTTCTTTTGGTGATATTTGATCACCTCTGCGTCATTTCCGATCACCGCTATAAACAAAAAAATAGCTACAATTTTGCAAAAAAAACCGTTTTTCTTAATTTTTGCTAAAATACAAATCCCAAAAAAAAATATAAAAAAACATTTTTTTTCATCGGTTTTGGCCAATTTATATTCTTCCTCATATTTTTGGTAAAAAAAATTGCAATCGGCATTTTATGATTGGTTTGCGCAAAAGTTGCCGCGTTTATGGATGATGAGAATTAATTTCTGGGGTTTTTATTTTTTTTTATCTTTTACTAGTAATGGTGGCGATCTGCGGTTTTTAGCGGTACTGTGATATTGCGGCGGACATGTCGGACCATTTTGACACTTTTTTGGGACCATTGGCATTTATACAGCGATCAGTGCTATAAAAATTCACTGATTATTGTGTTAATGCCATTGGCAGTGAAGGGGTTAACCTGCAGGGAGAGATCTAGGGGTTAACCGTGTTCCCTAGGCGTGTTCTAACTGTGGGGGGGGGGCTGGGCTGTTATGGGCATAAGAGATATTACTGATCCCAGTGACAGGGATCAGTAGATCTCCTATGCTCGCACTGACAGAGTGGGAAACCGCCGTGTTTACATTGGCGGTTCCCCGTTCTTTTGCTCTGGATGCTGATCGCGGCTCGCTGGCAGACATTGGGTCCGCTCGAGCCACGGGCACACTCCTCCGGAGTGTGGCGGGCGATTCACGGGACACATTAACACTGCCGCAGTAAATATACTGCGCGCGGTGTGGAAGGGGTTTAATACCTTTTCTCATGACTGCATGCCCCTGTCTATGATGTTCAAGGCTTAATGAGCTCACCAAACCAATTGTGTGTTCCAATTAATCAGTGCTATGTAGTTACAGGTATTCAAATCAACAAAATGATAAGGGTGCCCAAATTTATGCACCTGTCTAATTTCATTTTGATGCATATTGCACATTTTCTGTTAATCCAATAAACCTCATTTGACTACTGAAATATTACTGTGTCCTTCAGTTATTTGATAGATCAAAATGAAATTGCTGATCCAAACACCCAAATATTTATAAATGACAATGATGGAAATTGTCAGGGGTTCCTAAACTTTTGCATACAACTGTATACAGTATGTGCCCATGACTTATCTGACAAATGCATTTAGGGAAATTAAAGTGCATGCCAGGAGCCAGACTGTTTTTCTGTTGTCTAATTTTAAGCTGGGTTTAAACTGATGCAAATTGGATGTGGGTTTCTCCGCATCCCATTCGCATGATAGGGGAGTGTGACCGACTCTCCATGGAGCCGGTTCACACACCTCAGGGTCGGCTGCAGTCTGGATGGCAGATGGGTCCTGTGCATTTTCTGGTCCATTTCAGGTGTGAATTCAGGTAAAAATTCAGACCTGATTCGCACCTGAACACTGATGCACCAGACCCCCGGCTAGGACACGCAGCCTCAGCTAGTGTAAACCCAGCCTTAAACATCAATTTGGCTTTTGTTGTCAATTTAGGAACAATTCAATGGGACATTCACCTAACAATTATCTAAAAATCAACCAAAATTCTTTGGACAACAGTCACTATATTTATAAAGCGAAGTTAGTGAACATTAAAATCTGCATTTCTTCACTGTCAGCTTCTCTTCTTCAATAGAAGAAGACCTTTACTATAGCATTCACCTATATAAAAATACTGAATGTTACCTTCCCTGCATATTTACCTGACTTTCATTCATCCTCCTGATTGTTAATTTGCCTGGATAAGTTGTCAAATTATTTAACTTTATCTGAAAAAAAGAAATGATTGTTTTCGACAACGGTTTAATGCTTTTAGGTTTAACCGTCTTTATTTTTTTAATTCAGATTTTATTTTTGAAAGATTTATAAATAAACAACAACAACATCAAGGTCAAATCATCATTCTAAACAACAACTTCTAGTTTTCCCATGATATTCACAGATATTCGAAAAGATATTCATAGATAATTAGAAATATTCAAAAATATTCAGAAATACTATGGAGAGGATAGTATATAAATTGTTTACAGGTCCCTTCCCCCCGCATTAAAAACAGAAAACAAAAAAAAAACACTCCCAATGTTTATCAAGGATTTCAATTAAAATTAGAACAGAATGCATCAATCCATTTTCTCCAAATACTTTCAAACTTCCAAAAAATGTTGAACATTTACGTGATCACGTGAAACACAGAGAGAGGCTATCAACTAAGGCCTTGTGTACACTACAGCTGCTAAACTGAAGTTTAGGAGCAGTTGGGCATTTTTTTCAGCTACCCCTGAACTCTCTTCTATGTTATCTTATCTGTACATGTACATTCAATTGTTTATAATAGATTAGAGGCAGTTGAGGTTATAGGCATTTTTTTTAAATCAGAAAAATCGCGTTCAGAACTGTATTTTACTGGCATTTCAAATGCCACATGCGTGTAACTGCGCATTTGCATTTAGAAACATTTTTAAAGGGGAAAATATATTTTTTAAAACATATACAAATGTTGAGAAAACACATATTTCACCACATGTTGTTGGCTGCATCAATGGATGAGTCCAGTAGCGATGAACTCTGATCTTTTCACGCAATTTTCTAAGCCTCAGCAACAGCAACATCTGGAGCATTTCCTCACACCTGCTCATGATAGGATCCATAGTAAAAACACAAAAAAATAAGACAGCTATCTACAAGCACACTGCTCTCTCTCGTCTCTCACAGAATGGCTGAAATAGTAAATAATGTACTTGATGTTCATACATTGTTGGCATTTGGGAGGATCTCCTGAGGTTATCTTTAAAAAACCCTTCTGAGTTCAAATGCTCATAACCTCTGCTAAACTCGCATAAACTCGGTATGTAAAAGCTGTAAAATTGACTTTTTTCACTGTTGGTTTCCAGCTGTCAATTTTCCAGTGTTCAGACAAGGTTTTCAACTGCCCAGTGTACATGAGCCCTAAAAAGAGATCTCATGATAGCCACTAACTGATCGCGATCCATGCTGTAAGCCTGCATTCACATAGGGGCGACCCGACTTCAGCGCGACTTCGCTAAGCGACTTCAGCGCGACTTCCAGCGCGACTTCCAGCGCGACTTCAAGGACCTCAGGCGACTTTACAACACGACTTTTGCCAGGCGACTTTGCCTTGACCAATCAGAGAAGAGAGGGAGGGGGCTGCCTAAAAATGAATTCTATTCTTTTAACTGTAAAGTCGCTTCCATGTAGATGGGGGATCCGACTTGGAGGCGACTTCTATTGAATCCTATGGGCACAAGTCGTATAGAAGTCGCCTAGAAGTAGTATAGGAACCTTTTCAGAAGTCGCCTTGAAGTTGGAGCGATTTCAGTCGTGTATATTAAGACAGCTCCCATTCAGTTCAATGGGATTTCAAATGTCAAGCGACTTGGGGTGACTTGAGGCAACTCAAGTCGGATCGCAAGTCGCCCCTGTGTGAACGGGCACTTAGGGTTTACATAAACCAAGAGACATAAAACGGGGTCTAGAGTCAGCCTGGTAACATTTACAGGTGTAACAAGTCCAGCATTTCCTGCCATTACCAAAACAACTTTGCACATTTCCAAAAGAGGTGCATAAAGGAGTCAGGAGATTGAGCGCATCTTGCACATTCAGAGTTTTTTCTCCTTCCTACCCTGTACAACAGCTCTGGGGTATGATAAGTTTTATACAGAATAAAAAATTGAGTTACTCTATGAGTAGGAGATATTGATGCAAGCTGTACAATATTTGGTCCCATATATCTCCCAGAGTCACATTGATCTCTGCCTCCCATCTATGCCTACATGGAACAGTAATGCCAGAGAGCATTTCAAATAATAATCGTCTATAGACTTTAGCAACTGTCTTTTTTAATGTGAAAAAAAGGCATGCTCCCCTCTAATCCTAGGGCTAACTAGCCCAGCAAATCTTAAAAAAAAAGCATTTAAATGTTTCTGTTTTTACTTATATTTACTTTCCATGTTCCAGCAATGTCTGAAAGTGTACAGAGGTGAGTCCCTTGTTGGGTTTCCAGAGATGACTTCTCAAGAGAACAACCAATTATAAACGAGGGATGGTTTTAAAAAGTGCATGGAACTCTGGGGAGGTGTCTCCCTTGAGTTTCCTTTGATGCCACTGGCTATATTTGGGCTTAGTCCAGATATGCGTAACTATATTGTAAACGTGTCAGCACTCCACTGCACCACAGATGTAATGCACTGTATATCAGTGTTTAATAAGAACCCTCCCTATATGGACTTCATAAGTGCAAGGAATATATCTCACTGGTAAGCTTAAAACTTCTAATATCTTTCCCACGCTGCTTGCTACTTGTTACAAAGACATAAAAGTCTTAGAGGTTAAGTTACAAAACACATACTAAAGGAGGTCTTCTATAAATTATTCAGAACCCATGTGTGCAACAGATTAAGGGGCAGCTTAGATAGATAAAAACAATACAGCCCTATAAGAAGGAAATATCTAAGGGCTTTATTCTTTGCTTTGATCTAGATAATTTAGAAACAATGTAGACTGAGGCCACAGCATTGATTTGTCATTTCCAAGAAGCGCACAATAATGTCATCAGTTTAATTTACTACTCCTGTCCTTAGTTTATGGCGATACAAGTGTGAGGAAATCTAGGGGAGCTTGCCAATGCTAGGACTCCAGATGACAAAGTTCAAGCACACTGAGGCCTATTAAAGACTTAATATTTCAGTATGTGTGAAATTGTATAAGCAGAAAAGAACTCAGTGCTGTAGTATTTCACCAAGTACAAGACTTCAGTACAGCAGGCATGTTGACAAGGGTAGGGTGTTTGTTAGTTCAACCAAAGGCTGATTTTTTCCTGATTGCAGAAAATATTTTAGCACTTTAAGGATTAATTAAATCTTTTGTTGATATTTAACACAACCTGCACTCAAGATTTGCACATTTCCAATTGAATCAATTTAGAAAAATATGTGAAAAATACTGTAAACAGGCCCCTCCGTGTCACTCCAGGGTTTATTGCTGTGTGTATGCATAATGCAACATTATTTCATTAAACCTATTTAGAACCATTGTGGAAAGAACCATTGTGGAATCTGTATACAGTGCAGGGCTCAGAAGCTCTCTTGTTCCACCTTCTCTCTTTGCACCCATATCACAACAGTCGGTGCAACAAAGTGCTAAAGCCAACCACAGAGGAAGTGGATTAGTTGTAGAAAAAGTTGCTGAGAAGGAAATGCATATTATAGGGTAAAAACATTGCTACTGTGTGCTATCCTGTCAGGAAGGCACTAACCAAAGTACAGGTGAAGCTTCAAGACATACATGGGTGCACAGGCACAGATGTGAGGGTGCCCATTTTTCTGTGCATAACTGCATAGATAATTATACGCAGTAATGTTGGCACCAATGGGACTATTTAAACTGCAGCAGCTCTACAGCAATTCTGTGTGATCTACAGCTATTATCCATGTTCCTGTATCTGTTCCTGATTTGGCTTCTGTTATTGACCTGGCTTGCCCTGACCTTGCTTGAATGCTACCTGCCCTGACCTGGACCTTCTCTGGAATTACTCTACCTCCTGCTCATCTGCTTGATTCTATGTTGCTGACTTCTGCTTGTATCCTGACCATTCTCTGCTTGCAGTTTATGCCTGTATGTAACCATCTGTTGCTGACCTGGCTCATCTGACCTTGCATCTAGTCATCCACCTGTCCTGCTCTGTATGCTACCTGGTCCCTGCTGGTCCTTCACCTGCTGAGCACTGCCAGTTCTTCCGCACCTGCCAATTGCTTGTTAAGCACCTGCCACTTGCTGTCTGCCCAATCCAGGTCTGCTGTCTCTGCTGCCATCTGCTGTTCCAGGGATCTGACCCATCTCTGGCGATACACCTGCTACCAACTGCTGTGGCTGACGGAACATGCTATGGGCACTCATACCTTGCCGCTCTCTCATGGCCACTGTCACAACATCAGTAGCCTCAGAGCTGACGTTGTATGAAAAGCCTCCTTCTGCACGTCTGCCACAAGGTATGTGACATAGCCATATGTCATCCGTAGGCAAGCAGCATTGTGACTCTAATACAGGTACCGGGGGGCAGGGTTTTTTTTCTTCTAAGGGTTAAAATCCTACTCCAGGAACTATAAACCTAGCAGGCTTTAAGCCAGCATACTTTTCTTCGCCTGAAAAGCAACTTGCTGTCATGCTGAATTTCTTCTATATCACTCAGATCTGCTGGTTTACATGAGGGGGGAAGTACAGCTGTACTTCCAGGCTACTGTGGATGTAAATGCTGCAGGGCTCATAGACCCCAGAGCTACAGTCGTGTCTCCTCTTCACTCCCCTCCAGGCATTTCACAAAATGAAAGCTGCCGATGCTGGATTTTGTAGCTGCAAATTAGAAAATTTCCCTGAGTTGTTCACAGGAGGTTTGATGAACCCACTGTGAAGCCCACAAACCCTGAGCTTAGTGTGTAATCCATTGAAGTCCATAGGAGGCAAATCTTTCTTTGGGTCCATTAAAAAAAATCACGGGTAGTGCCAGCGTCCAACAATGTAAATCCATGTCAGTCACATAGATTATATTAGCCCACATAAGTTCATGTCCAACTTGGGGAATCGAAGGTAAGAAAGGCGCCCTTGTCCCTTAACATTGGGACAAGTATGGGACTTTGCTGTCCCCACTCCAAACATAAAAGGCACGTGACCTGCCTGGTACTGGAAAGGGGGTGGGGGATCAGGCTTGTAGGCTTGTTGTCCTCCCTTTCCTGACCATGCAGGCTTGGTGGAGTTTTAACAGAAACTTCACACCACTTTTTTCTCATTTTTAAAGTGGCAGTACACAATAAAAATGGAAGAGAACAGTGTGTGCTTCTTCTTAAAATTCCACACAGTCCCGTATCCAGGCATGCAGCCTGGGTGGTTAGGAAAGCGAGGACAGTGCACATGTGTCCAAAAAACAATATATCCTGGCGCAAAGTGAAAAATGGTTAGCGAATAGTCCAAGATTAGTCCATTAATCCATAAACAGTATATACAAATATAAACAAAAATATATCAACAAGCACAGATATATCAAGCAGGGCTGGAAATATGTAATCATAGGTTAGTTTTTATTTGGTTTTATTATTTAGTAGCTGCAAAGCAGAATTTATCTTTGGCACAGGTTTGAGGTGGATCTTGTTGTATAGTACAGGGTGGGACATTTATATGGATACACCTTAATAAAATGGGAATAGTTGGTGATATTAACTTCCTGTTTTTGGCACATTAGTATATGTGAGGGGGGAAACTTTTCAAGATGGGTGGTGACCATGGCAGCCATTTTGAAGTCGGCCATTTTGAATCCAACTTTTGTTTTTTCAATATGAAGAGGGTCATGTGACACATCAAACTTATTGGGAATTTCACAAGAAAAACAATGGTGTGCTTGGTTTTAACGTAACTTTATTCTTTCATTAGTTATTTACAAGTTTCTGACCACTTATAAAATGTGTTCAATGTGTTGCCCATTGTGTTGGATTGTCAATGCAACCCTCTTTTCCCACTCTTCGCACACTGATAGCAACACTGCAGGAGAAATGCTAGCACAGGCTTCCAGTATCCGTAGTTTCAGGTGCTGCACATCTCGTAAACCATTGTTTTTCTTGTGAAATTCTCAATAAGTTTGATGGGTCACATGACCCTCTTCCTATTGAAAAAACAAAAGTTGGATTCAAAATGGCCAACTTCAAAATGGCCGCCATGGTCACCACCAATCTTGAAAAGTTTCCCCCTCACATATACTAATGTGCCACAAACAGGAAGTTAATATCACCAACCATTCCCATTTTATTAAGGTGTATCCGTATAAATGGCCCACCCTGTATATACATTATGTATATGTGTCCATGTAAAATAGGAAATAGGAGGCACCAGCTTTCCTCAGAGTACAGCCAGCTCTGCATCAAAGACAAAAAAAGGGGGAGAGAAGGGAAGCACCAGTGTAGAGGGTAAAAATTAATTTATTAGCACAAGGATTAAGAATCATTTACAATATGATGTTATATAAAACGCTCATCAAAGGCCTCATCAAAGGTAGGGGAGGGAGGGGACTATGCCTCAGCATCCTCCGGATTCAGCACCATCCACGGGGTCTCTAGAAGTGATTTCAAAGTCCTCAGAGCATTCTGTGGCCTCCAGGAAGCAAACCAGGAAGTAAACCAGCGTGGAATATGGGCGGAAATTACGTCACTGGACAAGAGACGGCCGGGCTTGGCTAGTGAGGGATTAGGCTGGGAGATCAGACATGATCTCCTAGCCTGATCCCTCACTACTAGCCAAGTGAGGGGTCAGATCGCTGGAACAGCAGATTGCAGCAGAGACAGCAGACCCGAGATTGGTATCTGCAAGCAGGGACTTGACAGGCAGCTGTCCACCCACCCTGAACCAGACTAGGCCACATGTCTTTCAAAATTAGGGTGGGGGATACCTTGCAAGGGAAAGGGGTAGCAAAGCCTTCTCTCCCTTGCAAGGCACCTTGGTCTCAATGTTGTGGGTGATCTCCTGTGCTACCACTGTTGATGTATGAAGTGAATAAAGTGCAACCAATCAATAGTGTTTATCCGAAACAATAATCAATAATCAATTAACCTCAAATAAAGATGACAATAGGGGTAGTGGTATGCATCCGGCACAATAAATCAGATGGAACTGCTGCAATACCCACTGTGTTCACAGCTTCACATATAACATAATTAATCAAAAATGGTACTGCGCTGTATTTAGATGTGCCTTGTGTATAAATCAATATTTAAAATTCCATAATTGCTATACAATTATTTGTGTACAATGGTGAATACAAAACCATTAAAACCACATTACTATAAAAATCATAATAGTGATCATAAAATGATAAAGTTCATTCCATAAAGTGTCTTGGTGCGATAATGTAAACACACTGCTGGAAATCCCAGGTGACATCAGTGACCAGGTATGGTCATGCCATATTTACCTTGCATTACCACAGCTCTGGAGAGCTGTCATTTAGGGGCAAGAGTGTAACAGGTAAAGACTGTTGGGACACTATGATTACAGGAATTTACATAGAGGGACATCAATAACATTTTTAAAATTGCATTCAAACTATAATAAAATTACTTTTTCTATGTGTGTTTTACCTTATATTTAACTGTTTGTGGGAATGGATAACAATACCCCTGGGTACAATAGCGTCCCTGTACTCATGCCCATGGGAGGAGGAGGAAGATATTTGGTGGCTTCTATATACCACTATATAAGTCAACACCCTATCATTCCCACTTCCTTCTTGGGCATCTGAGGTGTGGGAGGGGCCATTTTCTCCTAACATTGAGACCAAGGTTAATCAGAAATGGTACTGCACTGTATATAGATGTGCCTTGTGTATAAATCAATATTTATAATTTCATAGTTACTATACAATTATTTGTTTACAACGGTGATTACAAAACCATTAAAACCACATTTCTATAAAAATCATAATAATGATCATAAAATGATAAAGCTCATTCCATAAATTGCTTTGGTGCTTATATGCTCTCTCTTCTAAAGATGTGTTTCACAGACTCTGTGCCTTCACCAACACCTCTGTGCTCACTATGCTCTCACCTCAAGACCACTTGAATATAGCAAACAGCAATCTAGTATCTTAAGGGGGCTTTTATATGTTAGCTCTTGGTCTGCTCCTCCTTATCTCCTTAGCGCAAGCTGCATGGTTCCAGATTCACCTGCCAGCTTTAGCCACTCCGCAGACCATGTAGGAGATAAGGAGGAGGAGACCAAGAGCGAACATCTAAAAGCCCCCTTAGGATACTAGATTGCTGTTTGCTATATTCACATCTTTAGAAGAGAGGAATATAAATGCACTAAAGCACCAATACACTTTATGGAATGAACTTTATCATTTTATGATCACTATAATGATTTTTATAGCAATGTAGTTTTAATGGTTTTGTATTCATCGTTGTACACAAATAATTGAGAACATTTTTTTTGTCTCTTTTTTCTTTTAATAAATGCATACTGTCACATACATTTCTACAAATTATCTGATTCTGGAAATACATTTTTTTATATTCTTTACACTGTTTATATATGTAGCGCTACCCCCGTAGGAGCCGTTTAAGTATGTTCAGTCCGTTACTCTGCCTCTCAACCCCAATAACAGTCTCAGCCCCTCTTGGCACCACTAGTAGAGTTGAGCGAACCCGGACTGTAAAGTTCGGGTTCGTACCGGGCTTTGGGGTGTCCGTGTCCCGAACCCGGACATTTGAGGAAAAAGTCCAGGTTTGGGTTCGGTATTCGGGTATTTTTCGCGCCTTTTCAATAGCTGCAGGGCCGCCAATCAACAAGCGTTTCGCTCGTTTGCCCTTAGAAGCCATTACAGCCATGCCTACTAATGGCATGGTTGTGATTGGCCAGTGCATCATGTGACCCAGACTATTTTTGGCGCCTGTTGAATAGCTGCAGGGCAGCCAATCAACAAGTGTTTCACTCATTTGCCCTTAGAAGCCATCACAGCTATGCCTACTAATGGCATGGCTGTGACTGGTTATTGCATCATGTGACCCAGCCTCTATATGAGCTGGAGTCACGTAGTGCCGGTTGTCACATCGTCTTGTACTGGAGTAGGGAGAGGATGCTGCCGCCGCTGTGCGGGAGTGGTTAGCGTTCTAATATCATCTCATCCTGCATTAGAGACAGGTTCCTGGCGGTGCTGTGAGGGAAAGATTAGCATTCTAATATCATCTGATACTGCGTTAGGGACAGTTTCCTGGTGCTGTGAGGGAAACATTAGCATTCTAATATCATCTCATCCTGCATTAGAGACAGGTTCCTGGCGGCGCTGTGAGGCAAAGATTAGCGTTCTATTATCATCTGATACTGCATTAGGGACAGTTTCCTGGTGCTGTGAGGGAAACATTAGTGTTCTAATATCATCTGATACTGCATAAGGGAAAGGTTCCTGGTGCTGTGAGGGACAGATTATCGTTCTAAAATCATCTCATAGTGGAGTAGGGAGAGGTTTCTGACGGTGCTGTGAGGGACATATTGTTCTAAAATCATCTCATAGTGGAGTAGGGAGAGGTTCCTGTCGGTGCTTTGAGGGACATATTATCATTCTAAAATCATCTCATAGTGGAGTAGGGAGAGGTTCCCGTCGGTGCTGTGAGGGACAGATTATCATTCTAAAATCATGTTATACCGCAGTAGGGACAGGTTCCTGTCGGTGCTGCGAGAGACAGATTATCATTCTAAAATCATCTCATAGTGGAGTAGGGAGAGGTTCCTGTCAGTGCTGTGAGGGACAGATTATCGTTCTAAAATCATCTCATAGTGGAGTAGGGAGAGTTTTCTGTCGGTACTGTGAGGGACAGATTATCATTCTAAAATCATCTCATACTGGTGTAGGGAAAGGTTACTGTCGGTGCTGTGAGGAACAGATTATTGTTCTAAAATCATCTCATACTGGTGGAGGGAGAGGTTCCTGTCGGTGCTGTGAGGGACAGATTATCGTTCTAAAATCATCTCATACTGCAGTAGGGACAGGTTCCTGTCGGTGCTGTGAGGGACAGATTATCGTTCCAAAATCATCTCATAGTGGAGTAGGGAGAGGTTCCTGTCGGTGCTGTGAGGGACATATTATTGTTCTAAAATCATCTCATAGTGGAGTAGGGAGAGGTTACTGTCAGTGCTGTGAGGGGCATATTATCGTTCTAAAATCATCTCATAGTGGAGTAGGGAGAGGTTCCTGTCGGTGCTGTGAGAGACAGATTATCGTTCTAAAATCATCTCATAGTGGAGTAGGGAGAGGTTCCTGTCGGTGCTGTGAGGGACATATTATTGTTCAAAAATCATCTCATAGTGGAGTAGGGAGAGGTTACTGTCGGTGCCGTGAGGGACATATTATCGTTCTAAAATCATCTCATAGTGGAGTAGGGAGAGGTTCCTGCTGCTGGTGTGAGCGGTTCATTTCTTGCACAAAAATAAAAAGTGCGTCTACGTTGCTGTTTTCAAAAAAAAAATAATAATGTATTATTCTTTTTTAGTATTAATAAATAGTGCTACATAGTACATTTGCATCCAGAATGAGGAGAGTGTCAAATAAGGGACATGCTCATGGTGCTGCTGGGGCTGCTGGTGTTGGTGAAGTTCCTGTTGAAAGGAGAGGATCGATTTGTGCCAGCTACACGCACAAGTGAAACACCTTCCTCGGGTGCGAGTACCCGACAGAACCTTCAACGTTATATGGTAGGCCCGAATGCCGCTCAACGAATGGTGAGGCCAGAACAAGTACAGGTGATAGTAGATTGGGTGGCTGACAATGCCTCCAGCTCCTTCACATTGTCTCCCACCCAGTTCCTTGATGAAAGCTCAGAGTTGGCACCTGAACCCCATGGCCATCTGTCTTTCACCTCAGCCCCTTGTAAATCAGCCAAGCAATCTGTGCCCCAATTCATGCAGCAGTCTCTTATGCTTTTTGATGGCTGTGCATTCTGTGGGCCATCCACATAGCCCTGCCCCAGAAGTGGAAGACATTGAGTGCATCGATGCCCAACCACTTCTGTTTCAGGACATGGAAACACCACCGCAGCACGTCTCTGATGATGACGAAACACAGGTACCAACTGCTGCGGCTTTCTACAGTGTGCAGACTGACAAAGAGGGCAGTGGTGAAGGGTGGGTGGAAGATGATGTGGAGGATGATGAGGTCCTAGACCCCATATGGAATGAAGGTCATGCGATTGACGTGTGCAGTTTGGAGGAAAAGGTCGTGGTCGCACATAGGCACCAGCACAGCAAAAGAGGAAGCAGGTTGCAAAAGCGGAGCAACCGTCCCCTAAACAGTACGCCTGCTACTACCCACCGCACCCAGGGACATAGCACACCAAAGGCAGCTCAAAGGAGTTCCCCGGCGTGGCAGTTCTTCAGACAAAGTGCTGACGACAAGACACGTGTGGTTTGCACGCTGTGCAATCAGAGCCTGAAGTGAGGGATAAATGTTCTAAACCTGAGCACAACCTGCATGACCAGGCATCTACATGCAAAGCACGAGCTGCAGTGGAATAAGCACCTCAAAATCCAAGAAAGGTCTCGGCCTCCTCCTGCTTCCTCTTCTGCTGCTGCCTCAGCCGCTTCCTCCACCTCTACAGTGCCAGTGTTACCTGCCACCCAGCAAACAGACGATGTGACAGCAACGCCACCATGTCCGCCACCGTCCCCAAGCATTTCCACACGGTCCCATGGAAGCTTACAGCTCTCCATCTCCCAAATACTGGAGAGAAAGAGGAAGTACCCCCCTACCCACCCGCGATCCCTGGCCCTGAATGCCAGCATTTCAAAATTCCTGGCCTTTGAAATGCTGTCATTCCATCTGGTGGACACGGATAGTTTTAAAAACCTAATGGCTGTGTCTGTCCCACAGTACATGGTTCCCAGCCGCCACTACTTTTCCAGGCGAGCCATCCCTACCCTGCACAAACAAGTCGGGGACAAGATCAAGTGTGCACTGCACAACGCAATCTCTGGCAAGGTCCACATAACCACTGATACGCGGACCAGTAAGCACGGGCAGGGACGCTATATCTCGCTAACTGCACACTGGGCAAATGTAGTGGTGGGTGGGCCTGAGGCAGCTAGTCATTTGGCGCATGTCCTTCCGCCACCCAGGATTGCAGGGCATTTCTCTTTGCCTCCTGTTGCCTCCTCCTCCTACTCCGCTTCCTCCTCCTCTACCACCTCCTCATCCGGTCAGCGTAACACCTTCACCACCAACTTCAGCACATCCAGGGGGAAACGACAGCAGGCTGTTTTAAAACTGATATGTTTGGGGGATAAACACCACACTGTGCAGCAGCTGTGGATGGGCATTGAACAACAGACTGATGAGTGGTTGTTACCACTGAGCCTCAAGCCCGGCCTGGTGGTGTGCGATAATGGGCGAAATCTCGTAGCAGCTGTGGGCCTAGCTGGTTTGACGCACATCCGTTGCCTAGCGCACATGCTGAATTTGGTGGTGCAGAAATTTCTAAAAAAACTACCTGGATATGTCAGAGCTGCTGCAGAAAGTGCGGGCTGTCTGCATGCGCTTTCGGCGTTCTCACCCTGCTGCTGCTCGCCTGTCTGTGCTGCAGCGGAACTTTGGCCTTCCCGCTCACCGCCTCCTATGCGACGTGCCCACAAGGTGGAACTCCACTTGCACATGCTGGAGAGACTGTGCGAGCAGCAGCAGGCAATAGTGGAGTTTCAGCTGCAGCACGCACGGGTCAGTCGCTCTGCAGAACAGCACCACTTCACCACCAATGAGTGGGCCTCAATGCGAGACCTATGTACCATATTGCGATGTTTCGAGTACTCCACCAACATGGCCAGTGCCGATGACGCTGTTCTCAGAGTTACTATCCCACTTCTATGTCTCCTTGAAAAAACACTTCGGGCGCTGATGGAAGAGGATGTGGCACAGGAGGAGGAAGAAGAGGGGTCATTTCCACGGTTATCAGGCCAGTCATTCACTAGTGGCTCGGAGGGTGGGTTCCTGCACCAGCATAGGCCAGGTAAAAAAATTTCAAGCCAGGGTACAGTTCTGGAGGATGAGGAGGACGAGGATGATGATGAGGAGGAGGAGGAACCGTGTTCACAGCAGGGTGGCACCCAACGCAGCTTGTGGCCATCATTGGAGCGTGGCTGGGGGGATACGGAGGACACAGATGATACACCTCTCACAGAGGACAGCTTGTCTTTGCCTCTGGGCAGCCTGGCACACATGAGCAACTACATGCTGCAGTGCCTGCTCAACGACAGCCGAGTTGCCCACATTTTAACTTGTGCTGATTACTGGGTGGTCACCCTACTGGATCCCTGTTACAAGGACAACGTACCGTCCTTAATTCCCTCACTGGAGCATGATCGGAAGCTGTGTGACTACAAGCGCACGCTGGTAGACGACGTGCTGTTAAGGCATTCCCAAATGACACCGGGGAGCTCAGTGGAAGCACAAGGCAAAGGCAGAGGAGGAGGAGGTTGCCAACGCAGCTGTGGCACCACCAGCACCTCAGAAGGCAGGATTAGCATGTCCAAAATGTGGAAGAGTTTTGTCAGCAGAACGCCACAACAAACAGCACCACCAGCTTATAGGCAACATCTTAGCAGGAGGCAGCATTTCAGCAACATAGTGGAGCAGTATGTGTGCACACGCCTACATGTGGCCTGAGCTTGCCCTTTATGCCTTGGAGGTGCTGGCCTGCCGTGCAGCCAGTGTATTGTCTGAACTTGTGTTTAGCATGGCAGGCAGTGTTATCACAGACAAGAGCAGGCGCCTGTCCACAGCCAGAGTGGACAAGCTAACGTTTATTAAAATGAACCAGGCATGGATCCCACAAGACTTGTCTGTATCTTGTGCAGAATAGCCATTTAGACCGGCCTCACACAGCCATTGGTATACTTTTTTTTTTTTTTAAATATTTTGGGGGCTACCCCAATTAAAAAAAAACAAACAAACAAAAAACAGTGTTGGCTACCTCCTCCTCCTCCACCGCCACTTCCACCACCTACACTGCCACGGTCACGGCCTCCTCAACCTCCTACTCCACATCCATCTCCTCCTCCATTTTTTTTTTATGTGATTTTTAGTTATTTCCCTATCCACATTTGTTTGCAGGGCACTTGTCCTACTATTACCCCCATTTGCTTCCTTTTGCAGCCCTCTAGCCCTTTCCATTGCTATTTTTAGAGCCATTTTGTGCCCAAAAGTTTGGGTCACCATTGACTTCAATGCAGTTCGGGGTCCGGGGTCAAGTTCGTGTCAAGTTTGGTGCCGAACTCAAACTTTTTCACGAAGTTCGGCTGAACCCGATGAACCCAAACATCCAGGTGTCCGCTTAACTCTAACCCCTAGCAATAGTGTAAGTGTAATAGTGTAACCAATGAGAAACACAGAAATTATCTTTACTGCAATAATAATTCTGCGGAAAGGGTAACAGACAATAACAATATATATTCAAGTAATGTAACCGGAGAACAATAACTGAGATCAAGAGCAATATAGCTCAATACTGTATTCAGACTGCTTTCAGGGGATTCCAAACCTGAGAATAACCCCAAGAGCAGAGGCACACTTAAATGGCAAATAAATCACAATTTGACACTTTATAATGGATTGGTTACCTCTACTCAAATTTGGCTCTATGAGTTCAGGCAGGAGGAGAGCAGAAGGATGAACCTCTTTATGTCAGACCTCCTTCTGTCTCCTGACACCATAGGTCCAACTACAAACACTGCACTCAGTAAGACAAGATAGAAGAAAAGTTGATCACACGACTTTGATAAGTCAAATGATCAAATGACTGGACTTTCCTCCTGCTGCCTGCTTTTTTCTTCATTCACTAAAGTGGAATTCCACTCCAAAAGCAAAAACTTGCCAATGATTAGTATGCCAAATACATTCACTTTTATATTATGCATTTTCTGAATTGCTGATTGTCTAGATTAGAAAGAGTAGTCTAAGCTAGGCAATCAGCAATCTCCTGTTCTATACCAACAACGGTTTGTCTTGTTGTGCGTTTGAGAATAATTTCCCGAACAATAATTATAATATGTTGTTTTACCAATCAAATTCCTTTTTAAAAACATACATCAAACCATACGAATACAGATTAACTATGGAATATTTATTCACTAGACATGTATTCACAATAAATAGTTAGATTATGGATGACATAAATAAAATCTTACATAAAATGCAAAATTATTTGCAACACTCGCTAATGGGTTTTGCTCAGCAATGCGAATGAAGCAAAAGGATTCATTTCTCCCCATGGACACAATAACCCTAGATATAATTAACTATGAGACAAACTGTCTGTGATTTACACAGCCGTCAGTTACTCCTCTGTAGCAAGAGTAAAAGTTAAACTATGTAAAACAGGTACGCTAATATAGCGTCAAACAAAAGATGGTAACATTTAAAAAAGTTAAAGAAAAATCCACAGTGGTTATTATATTGAGGGAATAATAATCTAAATATCATGAACAATCAATAATAAATATTCTCAAATAATCACTGAATCAGGGAAGATCAATGAAACATATTTACCCTTCCAAAATGGCTGCTGGCTTACAATGGTCATTACCAGAGTCCCCAAAATGGCAGCCTTTCCCAAAATGTCGTCTTATCAAGGTGGAGCTGCATTTTGACATCCTCAAAGTGTCAAATAATGAGGCGTTTTGATAAGTGTGTGAGGTGTGTATGGATTGTGTTGTAGTGAGGTCTGAGGGTGTCATGAAGTTCTGTTTTGAATGAAGTGTCTGAATTCTATGAAGTGTATGCACTGTCTGAAGTCCCTGATGTGTGTGAAATGTATGTTGAGTCATCAAGTGTGTGTGAAATTTATGAAAGTGTGTCCTAATGGCTTCCTCTTCTGGTCCTATATACAGTTCTGGACAATAAGTTCATAAAAATGATAATAAAGCTAGCCCAGAAGGTATAACTTCTTATCATTGGTTCACGTGTCTACCTAGTAATTCTGTTATTTGATTAGACATTGCCTCTCTCAGCCACCAAGTGTCATTCTAAGACCAGGGATATGTAGGACTGTGCAAATTCTCATGATACAAGTGTGGCCATGTGATATTTCCAATGTATATATATATATATATATATATATATATATATATATATATGTAAAGTTAGGAGAGATCAGGTAACGCCATTACTGAGGCATTCAGAAAAAAATAGTGTACTGAGATATGTCTGGGAAGCCAATTGATTTGCTTACTCTAGTAGTTAGAATGCTAAAGGGTCAGCCTCCCCCATAGGACCCTTTCTTTTTAGTTGGAGTCTGGTGTGCTGAGGCAACTCTTTCATTCTTATTTGCTTTGGATACTCTGGGCCATAATTTCTGACTCTGTTCCTGCCCACCTCTGTTTACAACAGCTCCTCCTGCTGCCTTCCATATAATGTAAAACAACTAACCAAAATCCAGTAGGGAGAGTGGAAACACCTCATTGTGGCCACAGTAGGTTTGCAGCTTCAGAACTAGGCATGGGCTGGATGTTTGTTTGTTGGGAGAACAACAAACATTATGGGGTGTTCCCAGCAAATTGGAGTGCCGCGGAATGCCCCATAATGCACTGTGAGATCGCAGTGCGTTGATGGCTGATAATTGGCAATTATTTTTTAATAAAGGAATTGTCAAAAACTGTCTCCTGTGGTTTTTACTTTTTTTTACACTTTTCTGGGGAATGGGTAGGGGTAAGATGTAACCGATATCCATTCACATGGGGCAGCTGGGATCTGGGAGCCCCCTTGTTGGGCTTTCAGATTCCAATAGGCACCCCCTGCGCAGACCCCGACAACCACAGCACAGGGTTGTCAGGAAGAGGCCCTTGTCCCCATCAACGTGGGGACAAGGTGCTCTGGGGTGGGGGGCGCAGAGCCCCATCTGCCCCAAAGCACCCACCTCCCTATGTTGAGGGCATGTGGCCTGGTATGGTTCAGGAGGGGGGGCGCTCACCCATCCCCCCCCTATCCTGACCTGCCAGGTTGCATACTCGGATAAGGGTCTGGTATGGATTTTGGGGGGACCCCTTCGTCAATTTTTTTAAAATTTTGGCGTAGACTTCCACTTAAAATCCATACCAGACAAGAAGGGTCTGGTATGGACTGGATGGGGGGAATGCACGCCCTTTCTTTCATAGATTTTTTTATCTATATTCCCGGGAGCCGGCAATACATTACAGCCATGAGCAAGTTTAAATTACATTTTTCCTTTGCAAGCATCAATTTGCTGCAGCACTGTTCTACACATCACACAGATGCACCACTTTACAGACAGACTAAGGGGACCCCCTGGCACAATATTTAAAGGAATATTTCATTTTTATTGTTTCACTTTAAGCATTATTAAAATTACTGCTCCTGAAAAAAACAATTGTTTTAAAAACGTTTTTTTGCATTGATACATGTCCCCTTGGGCAGTACCCAGACCCCCATACAGGTTTTACGGCACTTTTGATTTTTCATGTTTGTGTCCCATAGACTTTAATAGGGTTTGCATGTTCGCCCAAACTTTTTGCCTGTTCGAGGTGTTCTGGTGTGAACCAAACCAGGGGGTGTTCGGGCCCAACCCTGTTCTGAACTAAAGGGTAGATATCTCATCAATAAGATTCAATAAATATATAGAAAACCGGTAGGTGTTTTAAATCATCTGTATCCATCAAAAACTGAAATATTAGTTTTGTGTGGACTGACCCTTTAAGAGCCACTGCACTAAACAGCAAAGCTCTTTTATACAACTTTGTACTCTGATAATAGCAGCTAGCCAAGAACAGGGTGTGCAAAGTTCATAAATTATTACAAAGATCTCTACCAGTCACACGGATGTCTCCAATCACTTGACATGATCCAACTTAATATTAAATTATGAATCCCTCTTTGGACTTTTTTTTTTAATATTTTGGATAATAACTTTTCTGGACTGTATAATATCCATTGTTAGCTGAGCTTTATTTTTGGCTGTTCTATTGTTACGGCATTCAATATTATAAAGCACTTTTAACAATTTATAAATGAAATAAGGGCAAGTTCTGAAGAAATTATGTTGTTGTTGTTGTTAATATTATTCTTACTTTCATGCTGTTTTATTATAATTTTTTTTGTCTGTTCTATATTTGACCACAAGCAGCCCTGTGTTCTGCATGTGCCCAAGTTAATAAAATTGTTAGTAAAGCATTCAAGGGTGGGTTTCAAAGTGTGCGATCTGTTTTCAATTGAGAAAACAGGTGTCTTTAGAGTTTGAGCGTATTCCAAAAAAAAAGAGATACGTTTTGGAACGGACAGTGCATTATAAAATGTGGTAATGCGTAAGAGCGACTAGGCCTACAACATAAATATATGGTTTGTTGAAAATAAGGTGTGTTGTTAAAGGAAAGGTGGGATAGAATGCATTGCACAAATACCATCAATCATGTAAGCATAGTTTCATCAGATTGCTTCTCTGCTAATGTTCATTGCGTCCCCATTTCATTTCATTCCCAGATGTTGATGATGTCAGAGGCATGAGTCATTTTCTGTATATACAGACAAAATAAGCAGTCTGTCTCTCGGAGATTAAGAACAAATTGACCAGATATGTTGTTCTTTGATATATGGATACAATGCTTTACATCGATTTCTATTTTTTTTAGTCCTTTACACATACACACGGATCCTTTTCTTCACAATGCTCACAATCATACACATGCTTATCTATCTATCTATCTATCTATCTATCTATCTATCTATCTATCTATCTATCTATCTATCTACAGTATCTATCTATTATTATCTATCTTGGTCACCATTAAAGCTTTACCATTATTCTTTTAAATGAGCAACAAATCAATGCAAATCTAGTCTTTAACATGTATGGAAAACAAATAATAAATACTATAAACTGCATCTGTCTGCTAGGGCAATGGAAGGGCGCAGGTGGAACTAAAGAATTTAATTTCGGAGGGCTGATGTTAGATCAAGCACAGAGGGCACCCAGAATTTACCAAGTCTAGTAGAGAATAGAGCTGGGTCATGAGTTTGGTAACAGTCAAGTAAGAAGGCACCAAATCACCAGCAGTATCAAGCTTGAGGACAACAGAGGTTGGCAACATGTGGCCAGCGAGATACAGAATTCATAGGCAAATGTCAACCTTTGCCAAGAGTCCAGACCAAGGTTGGTAACAAAGTTAGGCAGCAAAAATAGACAGGAAAGGGTAATCCAGAAGCAGGTCAGAAGAAAGCTGGGCCAATAATGGGGTCAAGCATTTTCAGGATAAAATATAACAGAAACTGAAGCTGAAAGACCATTCAGCGATGATCTTATGCAGGGCCCTAGTTAAAATAGACCGCCAGGCACTTGTATGTGTGCATCCATGTGCACGCTGTTTAAGCATTCCACTTAGGCTCCCATGCCCAAAGATATGTACATGTTTATGCTCATGTGCATGAGCCTTCACATCTTTTCTCTGACAGCTAACATGATGTTTCTGATAGTATCTATTATTATATTATTAAACAGCATTTATATAGCACCAAGAGTTTTGGCTGCACTTTACAAAATAAGAGTGACAGCAGTTACAATTAAATCCAATATTAGAGAGTTAGGAGGGCCCTGCTTGTGATAGCTTACAATCTTCAAGGGGCAAGTGATACAAATAATAGTAACTGTGGGGGGATGAGTTGATGGAGAAGGTAAGCGTTCAGCATTTAGGTAGAACCCAAGAACTAAAATGTAATATATTGCAGCTCACCAATCCTTGGTTTAGACTAGTAGTTTAGTAGCAGTATAAACACATGTAATGATATTATTTAATTTATTAGTTTCTTTTTTAATGTCATATTTATGTTGTGCTTCACATGTACATGCTGGCCAAACTGCCCCATTAAATAGACCGTGAAAAGAGTTTGGGCAAATTATATTACAGAAAGCTGTGGTAAAAAAACATTTTAATAACATGGTTTAAATCTTCTATGAAGCCCTAGTTTGAGGCATTCTGTGGACTACAGCTGCATGGACCAGGCTGTCACTGACAGTGAAACACATGCTGCTGCAACTCAAACATAGCCAGTGCTTTAGTTGTTTTCCCTTTGCTATGCTGCCAATGAGAAGAGAGAACACATGTAAGGCTATGCCGCATGGCTGTGTGCATCTAGAAGAAAGTCCCGCTCACCACCTTTGAAAAAAGGAAGCAGTAAAGCTGTTGCTGTGCAGCCTGGGAAAGGACAGAGCCTACTGTAAGGAAATATGACTTGTATGGAATGCAGTTCCCCAGGGAGACTGAACCTGTACTGCAGATTAGTCTTGGAATGACAGACCCCAGCATTACTAGAGCTCTAGAAAGAGGAAAAGGAAAGACTGTTCCTAGGCTAGGGATAGTCATGGGGGGGATGTTAGAGAGCACAGTGTAGCCGAATAATAACAGTACATTTGGCCACAAGATCATGGGTACTGAGTAGCTGAGATCTCCAGACCTGTGTGATCACAGCTGGCAATCCTGGCACCACTGGATGTCGCTGCTTCTGACACCACGGAGCACCAGACAGAGTAGGAGGAGACAAGTCATCACCATCAAAATCCTGCTACACCTCTATTTAAAGGAACAGTATTGCCCATTATGGCACCATGCTGGCACCTATACATGGGTTCGTCGGAACCTAATATTAAGTGCTCCAACAACCAATTTGGACCCCAACGCACTGGTTAGTAAGGAGGGCTTGCCAAAGACTGCCAGGCTATTGCCCTAATATCACCCCTTAGACAGGAACAAACTGCATCATGCTATAGCCAAAGATTTCACAATTTGTCTCATCAGTTCAGAGCACCTGCTGTCATTTTTCTGAATCCCAGTTCCTATATTTTCATGCATAGTTGAGTTGCTTAGCCTTGTTTCCATGTCAGAGGTATGGCCTTTTGACCACAATTCTTCCATGAAGACCACTTCTGGCCCGACTTCTGCAGACAGTAGATAGGTGTACCTGGGTCCCACTGGTTACTTTCCATCAGTTCTTTTCTGGTAGCACTGCTGGACATCTTCGGATGTTAAAGGAAAGTAAGCATGATCTGTCTTTCATCTGCTGCATTAAGAGTGTGAACAGCACATCTTGAAACCCCAGCCTGCTTTAAAATCTTTACCCAGGATAGACCTTGCTGATGCAGTATAACTACCTTGTGTGTTGTTGTTGTGCTCAGTCTTGCCATGGCCTGGGACATGAAAAAGTCTTCCACAACCTCATCTTAGTAGCAAAGTTTGGCTGTTCCTCACCCAATGCTAAGCCTCCTACACAGCTGTTTTTGTTTTAGTTAATAACGGTGTTTCAGCCTACATATGAAATTGATGATCATTAGCAGCTGCTTGGTATAATTTGTTAACCACTTCCCGACCAGCGCCGCAAATAGGCGGCGGCTGGCTTTGAGCGGCTCTACCGGGACATAGCCTGCAGCTGCAGGCTATATCCCGGTATAATTTTTTAAAGCGGACGGTCGGCTATCCAGGGGTAATGACCAATCCGGCTCGGGAGCCGCTCGGTCGTTATTCCAGGGGGCGGTAGGGGACATTCCCCCCCTCCCGCCACCTTCTGCCGCTCTTCTCCGGCCTCCCGTCCCACCGGGAGACCGGAGCGACAATCCAGCGCCTCCGCCGGCTGGAAGGAGACCTGATAGAAGCCATAATCGGCTCCGACCGGGTCTCCTTCAGCAAATTCACTTTGCTCGGCGGCTAACGGCGCCAATTTGAAAAAAATGACAGTATTCAGAATCGCCGTTTTTGGCAATCTGAATACTGTGAAGTGCAAAGGAGGGATGGGGGGTCTTTTAGACCCCCCAGCCCTCCATAAAGTGTACCTGTCACCATATATTACTATCACAAGGAATGTTTACATTCCTTGTGATAGCAATAAAAGTGATCAGATTTTTTTTTTTTAAAGGAACAGTGTTAAAAATAAATAAATAAATAAATAAAATTAAGAAAAAAAATTTAAAGCGCCACCGTCCCCGCAAGCTCGCACAGCAAAGAAAACGCATACGTAAGTCGCGCCCGCATATGAAAACGGTGTTCAAACCACACATGTGAGGTATCACCGCGATCGCCAGAGTGTGAGTAATAATTCTAGCAAAAGACCACCTCTAACCTGGTAACCGATAAAAATTTTTAAAGCGTCGCCTATGGAACTTTTTAAATACCGGACTTTGTCGCCATTCCGCGAGTGAGCGCAATTTTCAACCGTGTCATGTATGGTATCTATTTACTCAGCGTAACATCCCCTTTCACAATATACAAATAAATTGGGCTAACTTTACTGTTGTCTTATTTTTTTTTTTTCAAATTTTTTATTTAACAAAGGTGAGAGACAAAGACCGCATGAATCAGACATGAGGTATCCAAAGCGAATCATACATTAACATGATACAACCTGAAACTTGTGTACCCATTACATCATACTATTAGAGCCTCAAAAAAAAAACTCCTGACTAAGAACAGGGGTCCTGACTCTCCCTGATTTTCTATTATTTCAAAAGGATATAAAGTGGAAGAGAGTGCAAAGGCAGAGAACAGACGAAATATAGCTAGAAGCAGAAAAGAGTAGAACTAGAGAGGATGTGGGGAGGGAGAGGAGGAAAAAAAAAGTGGGTGAGAGGGGGGAGGGAGCGGCCGAAACTCGAGGTTCGACTACGCCACCCCCCCCGACAGCACGCATCCGAGATCTTTAAAAGACAATTCCTGTTTGCCACTGCAAGATCTGAGGGTGCACTGCGGAGTCAACCAACCGCTGGGGATTCAAAAAGTGCCTTCCCTTCCTCAGAGAAGACGAACATGTTCCATAAGGTCCAGGTCTTCTGGTACTGTTCATGCTGGTGTCTAGCTGATAGAACTAGATCTTCAAGTTTATTTAATTCCTCCACCTTCCTGAACCACATACCAACTGTTGGCGGGGTTTGAGACTTCCACAATAGGGGGATGCACATCTTAGCGGCATCTAGTAGATGTCTAATGATCGATTCTTTATAGGCCTTTGCTGGGGTATCTGTAGCATGGAGTAGGAAGAACGCAGGATCATCGGGTACCGTCCTCTCAGTGAATTTCTGAGCAATTTGTCGTATTGACTTCCAAAACTGCTCAAGTTTGGGACAGGACCAGAAGACATATAGGAGCATTCCTCGGTCTGCTTGGCATCTCCAGCATCTATCTGATGCTGAGGCAAAAATCTAGTGTAGTCTAGAAGGTGTATGGTACCATCTAGACAGGATTTTAAAATTTGTCTCCTGTATTTTTGCACAAATAGAGGATTTCTGTGTTAAACGTATGATGGTACTGCTTTGTGCAGGGCTAAAAGTGCGGTTAAGGTCCCGCTCCCATTCTAGTAAGCCAGGGGGCCGGTAGTCTTCTGCTGGGGTGATCAGGAGATTATATGCTAACGAGAGTGTATGCCCAATGGGGCCCTCTCCGCTGCATAGTTCTTCCAAATAGGTAGAGATGTTACGAAAATAACCCGGTATCGGCAGAGTCTTCAAAAAATGGACTAATTGTAGGGCTCTCCAAAAGTCCAATTGGAAAGGGCCCCGAGGATCCATGAGGGCGGGCACCTGAGGCCAACCCCCATCAGCAATAAAATGGGACGCCTGAAAGGGGCCCCTTTGGGCAAGGTTCAGAAATTTAGTGTCTCTGTAGCCCGGAGCAAACGCGGGGTTCCCTAAAATGGGAAATAGCGGGGATCCTGCCGGTGACAGGGAGGTAGAGGAGAAGAGGCGTGAGCATATAGTAATTGTGGGGCCTATAAGGGGGTGTTTCTTTAGTGAGCGTGGGATAGAGGGGTGGCACCAGGGGGTCCGTATAAGGGGTATTTCACTCTGGTCTTGCTCAATGCGCGTCCAAAGCTTCAGTTCCCAATAATGCAACCAGTCGATCAGTCTGTTAATATGGACTGCCTGTTGGTGTTTACGGGTTGTCTTATTTTTTAACTCAAAAAAGTAAAATTTTTCCAAAAAAAATCGCGCTTGAAAGACCGCTGCGCAAATATCGTGTGACAAAAAGTATTGCAACAATCGCCATTTTATTCTTTAGGGTGTTTTCAAAAAAAAAATATATATATATAATGTTTGGGGGTTCTAAGTAATTTTCTAGCAAAAAAAATGTTTTTAGCTTGTAACCAACAAATGTAAAAAAGGGGCCCGGTTGGTAAGTGGTTAATCATACACCTGATTCTAATCCTACAAAATCCCTGACTTTATGCAAGCATGCAAATGGGGTTGATTTTCTAAAACTAAAGAGTGCACACTCTATTGCAGCTGCACATGGTAGCCAATTAGCTTCTAACTTCGGCTTGTTCAATTAAGTCTTGACAAAAAAACTTGTAAGCTGATTGGCTTCTATGCAGAGCTGTAGCAGGTTTTTCACTTTTCAGTTTTAGTAGATCAACCCAAAGTGTGCAAATGTAAGAATTTATGTTAGTTTGAAGAAAAAGGGTGATCACACCAAATATTGATTTGATTTAGATTTTTCTTCTGTTTACTCACTTTGCATTTTGTAAATTGATGAAAATAATCCATCATATGTATATATATATATATATATATATATATATATATTTGAAAGTATTCTTACTTTACTGAATGTATTCACACCTGCCTAAAATGTATGCACAGTACTGTATGCTAAACTGGTTTTAACTCTGATGCTGTAATGTAACAGGACCACGTCTATTGTACTTTACCTCATTCCCTGCTGGTTTAGGCAATTTATGGGCATGCTGCATTTAGCATGAGACCCACCAGGGTTCCTTTGGTTTCTGGGCAGAAACCTCCAGACATTGCTTCTCTTAAGACACTCTGTAGACAACCCTCCTGGCCTAACCTGAGCTCAGGTCCTCCAGTCCAACCCCTTGATTCTTCCTGTCAGTCTTGGTCCTTCTCATTTCATTGGGAACAAGCCCATGTAAAAGTGTAGTCCCCCATTAGAACATAGTAAGTACAGTTCATACCAGGCTTCTTATAAAGAAGAAGTTTTGTTACATATGAACTGAACTGTCAAGCTTATAGGGTAATGTGGCCAACTTGAGTAAGGGCAGATGATTTGTGTACCATTTACTTCCTGGAATCATTCTGCCCTTAGCTCAGACATGTAGGCATGAGGGTGGGCTTAGCTAATAAAGCCCTTCCTCTTCTCCTCCAGATGAAAGAAAAAAAAGACTCCTGGAAAGTATGACATAATTTTGGTCTAGGCCAGAAGACAGGAATCAACTGTAGAGATGTTAAAAAAAAGTTTAACCACTTGCCCACTGGGCACTTAAACCCCCTTCCTAACCAGGTAAATTTTCAGCTTTCAGCACTCTCACATTTTGAATGACAATTACTCAGTTGTGCAACACTGTACCCATATGAAATGTTGTCTTTTTTTCACACAAATAGAGCTTTCTTTTAGTTGTATTTAATCACCACTGGGGTTTTTATTTTTTGCACTATCAATAAAAAGACGGAAAATTTTGTAAAAAAAAATGCATTATTCTTTGTTTCTGTTATAAAATTTTGCATATTAGTAAAATTTCTTCTTACATTTTGGCCAAAATTTATACTGCTTCATATGTTTGGTAAAAATAACCCAAATTAATGTATATTATTTGGTCTTTGTGAGTTATAAAGTCTACAAGCTATAGTACCAATCATTGAAAATTGATCACACCTGATGTACTGAGACACTAACAAGCCAGGAAAGTACAAATACTCCCCAAATGACACCTTTTTGGAAAGCAGATATTCCAATGTATTTAGTAAGAGGTATGGTGAGTTTTTTAACATTGTAATTTTTTCCCACAATTCTTTGCAAAATGAAGATTTTTTTTTTAATCAGATTCTCTTTATTTCTTTTTATATATACATGAAACATTGAAACAATACAAATAGATTATTCAAACAACAACCTGAAAATCCAAACTAACGAAAACAAACACTGCATAACCCCCCCCCCCCAGGAAAAAAAAATACAGAACACACCCCCTACCCCACCCACCTGATTCATTGGAGCATGAAAGAAAAAAAGAATATCATATATTTATGCTTACTAAGTGGAATATGCTATACGCGACCATGAAGTACAACTCTAACTAAAAATTCATATTTATTTATTCATATAGGTTTACCTCTAGGTACCCATAGTCACATGCAGCTCAATACTTATCATACCAATACTTATAGTCAAGATTGGACTATAGCGATGCTGGGGACATTCTAGCCATTGTGTCCAGATGGCATCAAACTTCCTCATAGAGTTCCTTAGATAATGTGTATGTTTTTCAAAGGAGATGATCCTATTAAGTTCCATAATCCAGTCAGATATGGTAGGAAGGTGAGGAGAGATCCATTTAAGGGCAATCTGTCTACAGGCCACAAATAGGGCACCCCTAATAGTATTAACAATGGGAAAAGTGTACCTTGAAGTATCAAGATAGGCCAATAGGCACACAAGTGTTTTGACCGATATAGTAACATCTAGTAGCCCGTTAAGGTTGCCAACCTTCTCTGCCCAGTATTTCTGGAGTTTAGGACACCACCACAAAATATGTATCGACGTACCTGTATTACCACACCTAGCACAGGCTGGGTCAGATCTCTAGCACGCGGCATGTAAAAATTAAGGGGTTCTATATGCCCTATGAAGGATAATGACCTGGGTCAGTCTGTGCATTGGAGAGAGAGGAACAAGAGGGGTGGAATGGAGGATACTGTCCCAAACCTCTTCAGAGATAGGACCGATATCTTGTTCCCACCCAGCCCTAGAGCGATTGGGACATTTCAATAAAAACATATTTAATAATGCCCGATAAGTGATGGAGGTAAGGCCCTTTGCTACCCTTGCTTATACTATCTTATCCAGAACAGAGGTAGGAAAGAAGAATATCTTAACCAAGGAAAATTGATCATGTAAAGCATGCCGTAATTGAAGGAATTGATAGAACCAATTTGACTGCAAAGAAAACTCTGCCCTTAACTCTTCAAAGGATTTAACTAAACCGTTCCTATACAGTTAAAGTGGTTATTTCAGATTCCTCCCATCTCTTAAAACCCCTGAGAGCCAGAAGTTCAGGGAGACTATCATTGCCCCAGATAGGGGTGTATCTAGTTGGATAGGAGAAACCCATCATTTTCTTGACTGTATTCCATATTTTGCATATTAACTTAAAAGTGGGCATAGCGGTAAGTGAGACACCTCCCTTAGCCCCCTCTAATACATAAAGTGGTGCCTGACCATTAAATATGTACGAGAGAAGACGTAGAGCAGGAGAAGATAGCTGCTCCACGTCCCATCCTGCACAGTACTGTAGTTGGGATGCGATAAGATATATCCTCGGATTGGGAACTGCCAATCCCCCCACATTTGTGGGGTGTTGAAGAACCTCCAATTTAATGCCAGGGGTTTTCTTCCTCCATATTAAACATCTAAATATACTATTGATCTTATTAAAGATCCATAAGGGTGTCCAAATAGGGGCGTTGTGTAAAAGATAGAGAAGCTGAAGCATCCATACCATCTTAATTAGGTTGACGTGGCCCACTAGTGAGAGGGGGAGCTTAGTCCAGGTTTTACTTTGCTCTTGGAATCTGGAAAGTAAAGGAAGTATATTGTCTACAATATACGTCTGAGGGGAGCCAGACATAGTTGTACCCATGATTTTTTTTTTCACAAAATTGTCATATTAATGGGTTATTTCTCTCACATAGCATATGCATACCACAAATTACACCCCAAAACACATTTTGCTACTCCTCCTGAGTATGGTGATAACACATGTGTGAGACTTTTTCACAGCCTGACCACATACAGAGGCCCGACATGCAGGGAGCACCGTCAGGTGTTCTAGGGACATAAATTACACATGACGTGGCACTGTAGATCACTGATGGGGCACAGATGTGGTACTGCTGGGCACAGATGTGCATTGCTGGGGCACTGATGTAGCACTGCAGGGCAATGATGTGGCACAAATGGGGCACTGATGGGCATGGATGAGGAACTGATATGGCACGGATGGGGCACTGCTGGGCACTGATATGGCACAGATGGGGCAGTGATATGGCACGGATGGGGCACTACTGGGCACTGATATGGCATGGATAGGACACTGATATGTCATGGATCGGGCACTGCTGGGCACTGATATGGCATAGATGTGGCACTGCTGGACACTGATATGGCACAGATGGTGCACTAATATGGCATGGATGGGTCACTGCTGGACACTGATATGGCACAGACGGGGCACTGATATGGCACAGATGGGGCACCGATATTACATGGATGGGGCACTGCTGGGCACTGATATGGCACAGATGGAGCACTGCTGGGCACTGATATGGCACATGTGGGGCACTAATATGGCATGGATGGGGCACTGACATGGCACGGATGGGGCACTGATATGGCATGGATTGGGGCACTGATATAGCAAGGAATTGGGTACTGTTGGGCACTGGCACTATAAAAAAAGTACCTGAAGCATCCTCATGAGGCGGTGTCTCCCTCTTCTGCTCACATGATTGGTGTGAGCAGCGGAGAGAACCGGATGTGACGCAGGCTTGTTTACATTGATCATTGGATGGAGTGATCATATGGTAAAGAGCCGCTGTCATTGGCCCTTTACAGTGATACGTGATGCGCCAGGTCCCGCGATTACGGAAAACACAAAGAGCCCCATGTGCGTGTGCCAGGGGGCGTGCGGGAGCATGATTCTGGGAGACGTTATAGTACACCCTCCCAGAGTTATCTGACCGCACTGTAGCTGTTTTTTGGCTATGGCCCAGTCGGCAAGTGGTTAGAAACAAGTAAATATAAAATACCTTCTGATCTAATTTCTAATAATAATCTAATGTTAGCTGCATACGAATTGAAAGTACATATTGATTCAGAGAGTTAAATTTCCACTTCAATTATTATTTTTAAGAACCAACCTAAAGAGTAAATTAGTAAATGTTTTCACACAGGATTCACACACAACCTTGAAGTGTATTTTTTATGTTTTTGTAAGGAATTTTACAACAAGGAATAAGGCATGGACTAATTTTGCAGTTGTCAATGTCAAATCAGATTCTCTCTTCTAATTGGAGTAATGTGTTTGCTTGTACTTAGACAACACACAGTAGTTCTTTGCTCAGGTACTCATATATGTCAAATGACTTCTATGAGATTACAAGGAAACAAGTGCTGAAATATGGATACTACTGTTGCTGATCTCTCCTTGGGAGATTTAGTATGCCATTTCATCTTTGGAATACTGGGAGGCTTAGTGGTTGTACCTTTATAACCTGTTACCTCTATTCACTCTTTCCTTCTGACCATTGGCCTTCAATTACTTTGGGCTGTTTTAGAGTTCACATGATTTTATTGATCCCTCATGCTTTCTGCATGTTTCCAAAACATAGGGTGGGGAGAGTCAAATAGTTAGCCTGAATATTTATTAAGCTCATGTCAATCCCTTGAAGGTATGCCCAACTGGTGACTGGGGAAGCTAACAAATAGTGTGGTTTCTGGGACAGCTTGGTCTTCCTGCTGCAGGGATTTCAGCAGCCCTCCAACGGGCTTTTTTACAGATTCAAGCTGACAGTCATTGAGGTCCCAGCTGTGGTATAGCTGCGGGGTCTACATCAGAATCATCTCTCTCTCCCTGAGATTTCACCTGACGAATCTGGGCTGAACAATCTCACTGAAAGGCACTTGGTGGCTGTGTACTATAGTTATATCAGTGCCAGTGTAGCCCTCTCAGGGGAACTGCTTGCTTAGGGTGCCCATATCTGGCCTTCCCTTAGTCTCTCCAGGGGAACTTAATACTGAAGCTCAGCAGCGAAATTGTCTCGGAGCAGCTTAGTTCAGCTCAGAGTGTCCTCTTAATTTTGAGTCTTATAGTTTGGAGTATTCCATACCCTGCACCCTCTCCCACTGTTCAAGTTAACAGCCATAAATCAATAGATAGACATTCCCCTATATTGCTTCTTTCTGTCAGTGTGCTTGGAACTGGTGCTCTGATGTTCTGGCAGCCTCTGCAATATTGCACCATTACACTGGTTTGCACACCATTTTGGGTTTTGTAATGACAGAGCTCCAAAGTAGGTTTTCTCTGTGGTGTGGGGTACCCTCCAAAATCCATACCAGACTCCTACCTTAGATTAATGTCTTGTATGGATTTTTAAGGGGATAAGCTTGAGGTCCGCCCTCCAAAATCCATACCAGAATCTGGCCAGAATAGAGAGGGGCAGGGAAGCTGACCTCCCCTTCTCCTGAACCATACCAGGCCAGACGCTGTTGATAGGGACAAGGGCTTCATCCTCACATTCTTGGCCCAAGGAGCTTATCGAAGTATGGAAGCCCCTTTATAATAGTGGGGCCCCTAGTTATCTGCAACCCACCCATAAATGAGTAAGGGATGCACAGTATCCCTTGTTACTCATTTACAAAAAATTGACAGAGTAAATAAACACACACACTGGGGTTGATTTACTAAAACTGGAGCACTCAGAATCTGGTGCAGCTGTGCATGGTAGCCAATCAGCTTCTAACTTCAGCTTGTTCAACTAAGCTTTGACAATAAAATCTGGAAGCTGATTGGTTTCTATGCAGAAATGCACCGGTTTTTGCATGCTCTAGATTTAGTAAATCTCCCTTACTGTGTCACATTCCTTTAATAAAAAGAAATAAAAATGAAAAAATAAACATTCCTGCCATGATCCTCACCCACTGTACTGTACTCCACTCATTAAATAACAGCTCCCCAGCTGACTGATAAAAGTCAATAGGCAAGCTGGTAATACAGGCTGATGTCATTGACCAAATATGACCATTACCATATTTGGTCAATAATGTCACCTGGGATGCACGTGAACTTGTTTACAGATTTAAATCTGGCAATTTTAGTTCCCCCTTTTGGTCAACACGAACCCAAAGCTCACCCCTAATCACAGCACACCGAGCTTTCTTATTATGAGGTTAATAAAAACAACTCTATCATCTTCTGATTCCATGCATGGTCCAAAATGTTAATACTCCTGCGCTATGGTATTGCTGCACAGAAGAAAAAATTTACAGAGAAAAACTCTATTTTTTAAATTCTTCATTAGCACCAACAAAGGATTATGCCCTGATTGGGCCTGTCCCAAAATGATGCTGCTGGTTGCCCTATAAAATCCCTGTAAGGCAAATTCACTTCACATTATCTCTACTGCAGGGGTGAATCGTCATTAGTGCAAGTATTAAGGAGTTCCCTTTGCTTCTGACAGTTTCCACCAAACTCACTGCTTCATACATCTGTTCCTTTCAGTTTAGGACGCAAGAGAATAAGGAAAAGTTAAATTAAATTCACATCTTGGCTTATTACATTTTCTGGAGAACACATTTGTGCGTTATCTAGCAGAAAAATCAAGTGCTGATTGTGTTAGTCAAAAGATACAGTAGATGTTCCTGAGGTCCACAAAGACTCTTAACAGCCATGTGACAGAAAGCAGGACGGTTTATTTTAATTATATAATAAAATGCTGGAGCCAGATAATTCCCCAAATGTTTTGTGCAGATTTTACATGCCCAGGCCAGCAGGAAGAATTACTGAAACCGAGAAATGAAAATAGAAGATGAATGCACAAGTTTGTGCGTTGCTTGGCTGATGAATTCCCACAGGTAAAGTTACTGATTGAATACAATGATATCAAACTTTATGCATGACTGACTATGAGATTTTGAAACTGGCTTGTACTACTAGGTCTATAAAGAAAGCTAGAACAAATATTGTTATGTATCTGCAGAGGTCATTGGTGGGACTGTCATTATACTCCTACCGTCCTTGTCTGGTGGTGACCTGCACCCCTTCGCGTCAAAAGGCCTCCTAGTTTCTTGGCCCATTCATGTCGAAAGGGAACACAGGGATCTGATTCCCGTCAACTGGGTACGTCACGTCCGTATCGGGGTGACGTACCCTCTTATTTTACAAAAGTACCTCAAGACGAAATTCTTCATGTCTTCCTGATGCTTCCAGATTTTTGCATACCTTTTGTGTCTAGTGTTTCCGAAACTCCGTGAATGTAAGATATATTACTGTCAGGGTGGTTACTGGAGACGTCTATGTATTGTTATAAACAAGATCGAAAGAAATATCTGG
>BLSH010537909.1:989447-1000550 GCA_018402905.1 Glandirana rugosa | reverse complement strand
TACTGTTACGTCGGTATATAGTCACGGGTACTGTTATGTCGGTATATGGTCACGGGTACTGATCTCAACTCGCTTGGAGACCTTCAAGCCCAAGACGACCAGGCAGGCTTGAAGCCCTGTTTCAGGCCCAGGCCCAGGCCTGCCTTGGGCTTGCTAGCGTGCCTGTTACTTGGGGTAACTTTAGTTACCCCTGGGCTTGAAAATACGTGTTTTTACCGACATTGTTTCAGGACCTTTCGGGATCTCCCGACGTTTTCCTTCATTTTACCCCCATTCCCATCCCGTTCACGGGATGTTTTTTTACCCCTGTCCCTTTATTGACATTTATAAAAATTTTTTTATTTCCGTGCGATCGTTCGGGTTCCGTCCGGACCCGGACCCGGACTTTGTCCCGAAGTTCGGACGGACCAGCAGAACCCGAACTTCCAGAGGTTCGCTCAACTCTAGTCATGGGCACTGGTATATGGCTGTATTGTCATGGGCACTGATATATGGCTGCATTGTCATGGACACTGGTATATGGCTGCATTGTCATGGGCACTGGTGTATGGCTGCATTGTCATGGGCACTGGTGTATGGCTGCATTGTCATGGGCACTGGTATATGGCTGCATTATCATGGGCACTGGTATATGGCTGCATTTCATGTGCATTGGTATATGGCTGTATTTTATGTCACTGGTAGACATTTTAGTACATCAGTGACATAAAATACTGGTATATGGCTGCATTTTCCTCCTCCAAAACCTAGGTGCGTCTTATGGTTAGGTGCGTCTTATGGAGCGAAAAATACGGTCATTTGAAGATGGAAGTCTCAAGCAGAGGGACATTGATTCATAAATTAAATACTTTGAAACTGTATGTTTTTTTTTCACATTTTTAGGGGGCACCACACCATTTTTATTCTTACAGGGAAAGTACACATTGTTTATCTAAACCAGCCTTTTTCAACCAGGGTGCCCAGCCACCCTGGGATGCCTTCAGATTTCTTCAGGTGTGCCTTGGCAAAATGCCTAAAAATTGCCCAAAAATTGTATACAAGCCTACGGGTGGATGAAGCCTGCCTTTTAGTTACACAAAGGTTTTCATTGTGCACAAATACAATGTTCCAGCCACCAGCTTCTTAACAACCAATGATGTCAATGATGATAAGGGGGACATTGCGTACTTGCACTGCATCCTGGTTTGCTCCTTTCTGTAAGAATTGGGGTCATGCTAGTGGAGTGAGGGAGAGAAACTGAGGGAGAAGAGAAACCCTGAAATATTAGTCCGTACCAGTGTGCAAAGGTGTACTTGGAAGAGTAAATCACTTTTAACATTGGGTGTCCTACATGTGTGGATGTTGCTGTATTATATAAAACTATTAGTTAAATTTTTTACATTTTAATGTGGGGGTGCCTCAAGAGTATGCATAATTTTAAAGGGTGCCTTGACTGAAAAAAAGTTGAGAAACACTAATCTAAACTAGGTACTGTTTCTTTAATAAGGCATCTAAGCCTTATTAAAACACCTTCCCACCACTGAACAATATATCTTTTTTTAAGCTGAACTCTAGCAAAAGTAAAAATGCACCCACACTCCAAAAATCATAAGCTTGTTTATTTCTAGAGTCTGCTAGCCTGACCCCCGCTACACCCCAGCCATGCTCATCTCTACCTTACCAATACTCCCAATGATCCATGATCAGATCACACCCAGCTTCCTCTGTCCCCTGTCCAGGATTAGATTCGTTGTCTACCCATGGGTTGTGAAATGTCCCTACTTTTCTCCAACAAGAAACAGAAAATAACAGTATTGTTGTTGTGCTCTAGGTGACCTTTAAAGATTAGATTATCATGTTATTTAAACCTTTTCCATTTCTCTGACAGTTTTATGGCAGTTTTATATAGCAGTAGACTTCATTTCCTGTGCGGCGGTACTATCTCTGTTCTTGGCATAGGAAGAAAGTAAACAACTTAACTGTGTTAAATTGCAATGTGGCCCTACGAAAGAAGATCACGCAGGTCCTCAGTCAGATACTTTAATATTTAAATAAATTCAGTACTCCACATCCAAATTGGTCAGCATATGATGATTTTTTTTTTACAGTCCTCAGTTAGGCATCTATTGCATTTAAAATCAACAGTATGAATCCTAACCCTGAACACAAGTGGTGTACTTGGAAGGTAGGCAGAGTATACATGTATGGAAACTCAAAGAGGGGGAGGGGAAATGTGGGACTTTATATGAAGCCATGGCGTGACGTCATGGACCTCCATCCCTAATATCCGGCACAAGTAAAATGAAAACAGAAATTGGGACTTTGTATGACACATGTAGCGAAAATTACAGGATGGCTGATGATAAACACTTTATTTAAGGAATACATATCGGTACAAAAAAATGTAATACATACATCAGTGTCCATGGGTAAACATATTAATATAATTGCACAATGTCAATGTAGACAACAATGTACAGAATACATAAAAAGGACACCGAAGTCGTTAGTACAACTGTTAGTATATATAATTGAAGTAGGAATCGGTTCCCCAAACAATATATTAACATATGTATAACAGTTACCGTACACAGATGGTAATCTGTATGGGGCCATGGCTGAATAAAAACCCCAATAGGGAGTAACCCCATAAACCAAGTAAAAATTATATGACATAGTAAAATATATCGTGGCTCGACGCATTTCGTGATCCCATCATCACTCATCAGGAGCGTACTTGTATGTCATCTACAATAAGAGTATGAAAAAAGTAATTACTATCCAGGGGGCCGCATAAAGGGTAGAACCTATACCCCCCAAGCACATACAAGTCCCATGGAGGTAACCTACCATGTCCGCACGTAAGCGGTGAACCCCCAGAGGGTCCGCATGGCGCCCGGGAACCATCCTGCCAGGGAGCTGAGGCGGGAGACGTGGCCGCAGGGACCCCAAGCGGAAACCAGCACGGAAAGGGACGATCTCCAGCAAAATATGCCTGTGAATGATGGTGAAAGCAATGAATAATTATGTGGATATTAGCTCAGCATGTGTGTGAAGGTGAGGGTGAGGTGGATGTGGAACAAAAACCAAGTGATGGTGAAGATAGTGGATGAAAAAATGGGAAAGGAAAATAAAGTGAGGGGAGATACAAATGGGGAAGGTAGGAAGTTGAGAAGGAGAGAAGGAAGAAAAAGAAGGAAGCAGAGATTAAGTGTAAGGAACTGGGAGTGATGAGGCCCAACACTCTCCAAGGGGGTAGAAAGGAGAAAGAAAAGTGGGGAGTGGAAAAGTGAGGGAGATGAGGCAAAGCCGTGATGATTACCTATGAAGGTATGTGTTCAAGAAAGCGTGGCTGAAGTGGAATGTGTGACTGCGGCATAGCAGAGATGTCCGTTGCCATGCTGGGCCCCACCTAAAGTAGACGCCGCCAAGCCGTCTTCCCGCCAGCGTCACGCACGCGGGTGCAACAACGGAAGGGGAGGAGAGGCATGGATGTGGCCGGAAGGACAACGAACCATCCCCCAATGCACCCGCGAGCGTGGGTACCCAGGCAGGCGCTGCGCTCCAAGCTGCAGCGCAGGCGTGGGTGACGTGGCGCCGACGCACAGCAGGAGGAGACCACCCCCCCCAATGCCCTCCAGGGGTGGGGGCAGGGGAAACCCCCGATGCACGTCGCAGCCCCCCAGGCAGGATGACAGCCAGGCGACGGAGCAGCCCAAGGAGGGACCGAACTGTACTGACATGGAGGACCTGTGGCTATAGTAAGAAGTTTTTGAAAAGGTAAAACACAAATTGGGCATATTAGTAATATATTTTAAATAAGGTAGAAAAATTCCAGGAGGGAACCCAAGGGGTTTATTCAAAGTTGAAAGCCAGAGCCGATACCATGGTATTCGCCACATGTGTACATCCCTATTGCATAATTGAACAAAGAGGGGGAGGGGAAATGTGGGACTTTATATGAAGCCATGGCGTGACGTCATGGACCTCCATCCCTAATAGTCGGCACAAGTAAAATAAAAACAGAAATTGGGACTTTGTATGACACATGTAGCGAAAATTACAGGATGGCTGATGATAAACACTTTATTTAAGGAATACATATCGGTACAAAAAAATGTAATACATACATCAGTGTCCATGGGTAAACATATTAATATAATTGCACAATGTCAATATAGACAACAATGTACAGAATACATAAAAAGGACACCGAAGTCGTTAGTACAACTGTTAGTATATATAATTAAAGTAGGAATCGGTTCCCCAAACCATCCATTAACATATGTATAACAGTTAACCGTACACAGATGGTAATCTGTATGGGGCCATGGCTGAATAAAAACCCCAATAGGGAGTAACCCCATAAACCAAGTAAAAATTATATGACATAGTAAAATATATCGTGGCTCGATGCGTTTCGTGATCCCATCATCACTCATCAGGAGCGTACTTGTATGTCATCTACAATAAGAGTATGAAAAAAGTAATTACTATCCAGGGGGCCGCATAAAGGGTAGAACCTATACCCCCCCAAGCACATACAGGTCCCATGGAGGTAACCTACCATGTCCGCGCGTAAGCGGTGAACCCCCAGAGGGTCCGCATGGCGCCCGGGAACCATCCTGCCAGGGAGCTGAGGCGGGAGACGTGGCCGCAGGGACCCCAAGTGGAAACCAGCACGGAAAGGGATGATCTCCAGCAAAATATGCCTGTGAATGATGGTGAAAGCAATGAATAATTATGTGGATATTAGCTCAGCATGTGTGTGAAGGTGAGGGTGAGGTGGATGTGGAACAAAAACCAAGTGATGGTGAAGATAGTGGATGAAAAAATGGGAAAGGAAAATAAAGTGAGGGGAGATACAAAGGGGGAAGGTAGGAAGTTGAGAAGGAGAGAAGGAAGAAAAAGAAGGAAGCAGAGATGAAGTGTAAGGAACTGGGAGTGATGAGGCCTAACACTCTCCAAGGGGGGTAGAAAGGAGAAAGAAAAGTGGGGAGTGGAAAAGTGAGGGAGATGAGGCAAAGCCGTGATGATTACCTATGAAGGTATGTGTTCAAGAAACCGTGGCTGAAGTGGAATGTGTGACTGCGGCATAGCAGAGATGTCCGTTGCCATGCTGGGCCCCACCTAAAGTAGACGCCGCCAAGCCGTCTTCACGCCAGCGTCACGCACGCGGGTGCAACAACGGAAGGGGAGGAGAGGTCCAAACCGGACATGGATGCGGCCAGAAGGACAACGAACCATCCCCCAATGCACCCGCGAGCGTGGGTACCCAGGCAGGCGCTGCGCTCCAAGCTGCAGCGCAGGCGTGGGTGACGTGGCGCCGACGCACAGCGGGAGGAGACCACCCCCAATGCCCTCCAGGGGTGGGTGCTGGGCAAACCCCCGGTGCACGTCGCAGCCCCCCAGGCAGGATGACAGCCAGGCGACAGAGCAGCCCAAGGAGGGACCGAACTGTACGGACATGTGGCCGTGCCTCCGTGTGTTTTGCTAATGTGTGCGCTAAGTACAAAGTACCATGCGTTTTAGTGCAGTGAAGTTTTTAAAAAGGATTAGGCACTTCCTTTGTGCATTTCTTGTGTCTAAATGCGATGTGCAGGAATGCACGTAAACATGCAAAAATAATCACACACTCCATTGTACCCAAGGGGTGTGGCTGGAACCTTAGTAATCTTTCCACTTGTTTTCAAGAGTACAGATTAGTCCTGACCAGCTGATAACATGATTTTTTTTTTATTAAATAATGGTTTCCTTTCTATATCAAATAAAATCTGAGCTTTGAATTGCGAGACATTGTGAGTGTAAACTTGGCTCTTTCCATCAATATAAAAATGCATAATATGCACATAAGAGACCAATATGGATACAATATTAGAGTGTGTGCCTCCTATGTAACTATGTAACTATCCTTATATCATATAACTAATGTATATCACATTTGCAGCCGTGTCACCAATTATATGTATAAAGACGACCTATTTTTTTTATTGTTTTCTCATGATACTTAGCTTGCCTAGTTTCCAGAGCACCATCCGCATATCATTTGTGCATTTTCAATTTCATCATATTTTTGAAAGTTCTAGAAATGCATGCTATTTGAGACAAACTCTCCTACACACAGTTATCCAGTGCTGTCAAGTGGGGGGGGGGGGGGGGGCTGCCCAGCTATACCCTTAAATAGGAATGGAGTGAAGAACTATGACAATATGTGAGAGAACAGATTCATGAGTACCACTTTACAGTTGGACTGGTCATGTAATCTTTGTAAGAGGTTACGGTAAAACCAATATCTGAAGATAATGGACATTGCAGCTGGTTCAGGTCAGGAACGAGTGGTGGCCTAGTGGTGGAGGGTCTGTCTGCTTAACAGTGATAAATAAGGTACCTCTGGGTGGTGGCAACCTGGGCCTCCATTTCTCATGGGCCTCAGGTGTTTGGTGGGACCTCAGGCAGGAAAGGCTATACTTTTTTTACTATATTTACTATAGTTAACTTTATTATTAATCTGTTATATTTAACATCTATAAAACCGGAACCATTATGTTTCCTATGTGCCAAGAGACGGTTATCAACCCAGAACGCCACCTCCTAATGTTTACCTCAATATTATAACCCCCCCCTCTTTCCACACCTCTCTCTGCACTTCTCTCCTTCTCTCCAGAGTTTACTTGTTTCAGGGTCTCCTTATAAACCAGCTGGCCAAGGAAGAGAGAAGAAAAGAAAAAAAAAGGAGAAAAGCAAAAAATGGCCACTACTCTCCCTTCCCCACCATCATGTCTATGTGGACTCCTGACTTTTTGAAATCGCACCACTTCTCCCATATCATATATTTTTCCAGGGCATCTTCTCTCGCCAATTCTGACCCCCCTTATATTTCCATTCTTACGTATTGCCACCATTAGAGGTTCAAGTGCGAGCACAACAGAATTGGCAGGAGAGGGCAGCCCTGTCTTGTTCCATTGAACAATTCCAAAGAGGGCGAGAATAATCCGTTTACCTTAATTTTCATCCTGGGGTGATGGTACAGAGACAAAATCCATCTCAACATCCTACCGCCAATTCCCAATTTTATCAGGGTTTCTTTCATGAAGCCCCAGTCGACCCTGTCAAAAGCCATTTCGGCATCAATTGACTTCAGGGTGACCGGGGCCCCACTCCTCTCTGCATCTTGCATCACCAGCAATGTCTTAAAACAATTGTCTTTGACTTTCCTTCCTTCTACAAATCCCGTTTGATCTTCCTGTATCCATCTTGGCAATAGGGGCTTTAATCTTTCTGCTATTATTTTCACATATATCTTTATATCTATATTCACTAAAGATATTGGTCGATAGCTTTCTGGGATGTCCTGGTCTTAACCTTCTTTATGTATCAGAGTTATATGGGCCATTAATGCTTCTTCTCTTATTACTTCCCCCTCTACCAGCTTATTATAATATTCACATAGTTTTGGGGCAAGAATATTCTGAAATTTTTTATAGTACTTCAGGTACCCGTCAGGTCCAGGGCTCTTTCCTAGGGCTATCCCCCTAATGGCTCCTATTACTTCCTCCTGGGTTATTGGGTCGTTTAGGTATTCTAACTCCACATGCGGTATTCTAGGGAACTCAATCCTTTTCAGGTATTCAAGCTTTTCTTGGGATTCCCTGTTAGGGGCTTCTACTCCTTCTTTATTGTTCCTAACTTTATATAACCTTGTATAGTATTGGTGGAAAACATTAGCGATTTCTGGGGATGAATGCACTATCTCCCCTCTCATCCCCTTTCATTTTTTATCCTGGGTATGAATGTCCTATTTTTCTTTTCCTTTACTAACCTTGCTAACCATTTACCTGGTTTATTGCCCCACTGGTATTTCTCTTTTGTCACTAAGTGGAAAGCTTGTCTTCTGTCCATCTCAACCAGCTTCGCTAGCTCCTCTTTTTTCTTAATCAGCTCTTGTTTCGCTGGGATTCCCCTTGGTCTAGTCTGGGATTCCAAATCTTGAATTTCTCTATATAAGTTAATTTTTCTTTCCATTCTTTCTTTTTTCTTTTTTTGAGCCCAGACCAATGAGAATTCCTCTCATATACACTTTATGTGTTTCCCATAATAAGGAGCGCGCGGTTTCCGGTGTATCGTTGACAGAAAAGAATCCCTCTAATTCTCCCTCTATCTTCTCTTTTAGTTTAGGATCCTGAATTAGGGAATTGTTTAATTTCCAATTCCACTCATTCTGTGCCTGCTTTTCTACCTCTACCTGTGCCCAAACTGGCGCATGGTCAGATAGAGTAATGGCTTTGATCTCTACTCTCTTTAGCTTAGCTTTAGCTCTATTCTGGAGTAGGACTTATGAACAGCCGAGAAATGTGTGAAGTCCCATTTTTCTGGATTTTTTATCCTCCTCGCATCTACCAGCTGGTAGTTCAAAAGTAGGCTCTTTACCTTCCTCTGTCTATACGATGTCCGGCCCCCCTGGGACCCCAATGAATCCAACTGTGGATCCAAACACATGTTGTTGTCTCCCATTATTATAAGGACCCCTTCTTTAAACATCATCAGTTTCCCCAGTACTCTCCTAAAAAAATTCCCTTGATCTTTATTGGGAGAATATGTATTTGCAGTTGCGCATTCTAAGTTCATTCATTTTCCCTTAATGAACAGGAATCTCCCCTCATAATCTGCCATATGCTCTTTTATAGAGAACACTGTATTTTTACTAAACCCAATAGCAACTCCCCTTGCTCTACATGACATTGAATCCCCTTAATACCAGTTTGGAAACCCTTGTGAGGCCAACTTAACATCTGAGGCGTGCGTGATATGTGTCTCTTGGAGACTGATCACGTCCACCTTATAACATTGTAGTTCCCTTATACCTTTTCTCCCCCATATTTAAGCCCCAGATATTATATGACAAAATATTTAACCGCCCCATTGATCTTTCATCCTTGATTCTCTTAATGTTTTATTTACCTTGACAACTTTCGATTTTTCCACCCTTAAAAATGAGAGAGAGTATCTTGATCCCCTGAAAGACCCCTTCCCTCCCCCCTCCCATCCCATCCCTCCCTCGGGTCCTCTCCCGTAGGGGGTTGAACAGCCATTTTTGTTCCATTCAACATATGGAGCCAGCCTCCCTCCTTAGGGAACTGCCTTTCCTCCATATCTCAAAGTGAAGACCTCCGGGTCCTGAACCGCCCACCACCCCCTCTTCCACACTACCCAGCCCGCATGTCTTCTTTTATCCTTTATTAAGGTATCTCCTACCGGCCCCACTCAGATCTCTTCCCCCCACATATCGTAAAACGGATTGGAGAGAGGAGAAGTTCACCCAAGTAACAAAATGACTTATGCTTCCTGCTTAGCTACCTCTAGTTATTCCCCACCCCCTCTCCCCTCTTGGCGAATCCATCTCCTATTTCTTAGCGGCGATCTTTGAATAATGTTGTCTTCTTCCCAGCCCGGGGGGGGTTTGAAGGTCCAATTTATTACAGAATTCTTTTAAATCTTCAGGGAATCTTAAGACTGCCAGCCTTCCTTCTTTTCTCCCTTTTAGGCACGCAAGAAACCCCACCAATACATTATGTTTGCCTGTTGCATAGATTACGTTAAGGGTTTAATGAATATCTCTGCTGATAGGTCAGGGTATATCTGTAGATTTTCTCTATTATGGGAGATCGCCGGCATTTTCCGTAGTTTATCCGTAACAGTTGTCTTTTCTTCAGCGTAAAGAAAATGCATAATAATGTCTCTAGGGTTGTCACCTTCTCTAGGCCGGGTTTGTGCAATCCTGTGCACCCTGTCTATTCTTACCTCCCTTGAATCCACCTTTCCCAACATTGGCTTGAAAAGGTCTTGCAGCACCCCCCCTCCAATTCCTCATCTTTTTATCTCTCTCAGATAGTCCTTTAATTCAGAAGTTCTTACGACGATTACGATTTTCTTGGTCCTCCAGTCTGTAGGCAATAGTTCCGTTGGCTTTTTGAAGTGTCTTCATCTGTATGCTTAACTCTTCTAGCCTTGACTCGTATGTGTCCAATCTCTCTTCTGTCTCTTCTACCTCGTTTTTTAAAGAGACTTGCTTCTTGGTTAACATTTCTGTCAAAGCTTCCTTGATTTGGGGGATACTTGCCTGGGCCTCCCCACCCTTACCCTCTTCAGCCGTCTGATTTATATTTCCTTTCCTCTTTGGGTCCTCATTTTGCCCTTTTAGCATTTTGCCACCTCCCAGGGGAGTACCCCCAGCATTTCGTGTCCTTGAAGTTACCCCCTCACTATATCCTCCCCCTGTTGCCCTTCGACTGGGGCTTCCCTTCTTGATCATGCTTGTATCTGCGACCATATATCTCTGAATCCCTCCTGGGCTAGAGGCAGGCTGGTTGGTTTTACTTGACCCCCCTTTATTTGTTTTGCCTTTCATCGCCATATTCTCACTTTGCGCTAGCCCAAACCTAAAACCACTGCGTCCAGAGGGTATGAATAAAAAAAAAAAAGGTCATCGTAGGGGACAATAGCTCCCTCCTCTCTATCTCCGCAAAGTCCTTATACACTGAGGGATCTCCTAGTTGAGGGGTGGGGGGACACAAAATACATCCCGAATCCCCCTGGATTTTACACCGGGCCTCTTCTCCAACTAATTCTCCTAGTCCTCTTACTGGGGGGGTCTAGATATTTCGATTTATATACTCCTGTGTGTGTGAGGGGGGGGTATCTTTTTAGTGAGGTCATTGATCTTAATGTTTTGCTACACACAAATATCCTGAGTTTTAACCATCATCTGATAGTTCTAATATGCCCCCAATGTTCAAAGCCTTTATAGCCTTGTGATCCTCTTGTTTGCCAACTATCAGTATTTAACCCAGTCAGAGCAATAGAGTGCACATTTCCTTCTTCCCGGCAACACATAAATGAGCCCCGCTCACAGTATGTACAGGGGGGACACAAGTCATTTTATATCTACCACTCCAGGTCTGGGGGCACCTGGACACTTATGGGTTATAAGTCCATGTCTCCTCTTATCTCTCCCTGTGTCTCTGCTGTTCTACCTGAATATTGGGTATTCACAGGTCCACGGGGGTCTGGACCTCACCATCTATATTTTACTGAACACAGGGGGGACATGTATGACACTCGCCCCGA
>BLSH010537909.1:970540-985073 GCA_018402905.1 Glandirana rugosa | reverse complement strand
CTCTAAGCAGTAGACTCTACCTAGTCCAGTATCAGATCGTTCTGTAATGCAGGATGAGATGTTATTAGATCTGCAATCTGTCCCTAAAAGCAGTAGTAGTAGTAATCTCTACCTAGTCCACAATCAGATTGTTCTGTAATGCCGGATGAGATGTTATTATATCTGCAATCTGTCGCTCACTGTGCCGGCAGCATCCTCTCCCTATACTAGCCAGAGACCATGTGACATGCAGCACTAAGTGACTCCAGCTTATAAAGAGGCGGGGTCACATGATGCACTGGCCAATCACAGACATGCCATTAGTAGGCATGGCTGTGATGGCTTCTAAGGGCAAACCAGTGAAACGCTTGTTGATTGGCTGCCCTGCAGGTTTCTGTGTCTGGGATGTCACTCCTTTTCCTAGCTGAATTTCAAAGTTCTCTGGCTTCCTGCTTCCTTCCTTTACCAATCCTGATACTACATGCCCCATTATGCTTTGAACCTCTGTAGTTTCAGGGAGGGTTCTGTCTCTGGGAGGGTGTGATCTGTGAGGGGGGACTTGGGAGGTTTAACCACTTGACTACTGGGCACTTAAACACCCTTAACAATCAGACCAATTTTCACCTTTCAGTGAAATTGTCATTTTGAATGACAATTATTCAGTCATGCAACACTGTATAGATATGAATTTTTTGTCCCTTTTTTACACAAATCAAGCTTTCTTTTGGTGGTATTTAATTGCCGCTGGGTTTTTTATTTTTTGCTCTATAAATTAAAAAAAGACTGAAAATTTTGTAAAAAAAATGCATTTTCCTTCATTTCTGTTATAGGATTTTGCAAAATAGTAATTTTTCTTCATAGATTTTGTCCAAAATTTATACTGCTATATATCTTTGGTAAAAAAAAACAACAAGCCAGAAAAGTACAAATACCCCCCAAATGACCCCTTTTTTTGGAAAGTGGACATTCCAAAGTATTTAGTAAGGTATGGTGAGCTTTTTGAAGTTGTAATTTTTTCTCATAATTCTTTTCCTAAATGAATATTTTTTTTATTTTTTTTCCCCACAAAATTGTCATATTAACAGGTTATTTCTCACACACAGCATATGCATACCACAAATTACACCCCAAAATACATTCTACTACTCCTCCTGAGTATGGTGATACCACATGTGTGAGACTTTTACACAGTGTGGCCACATACAGAGGCACATGTAGGGAGTACCATCAGGCATTCTAGGGACATACATTTCACATCTAATTTCCTGACTACCTCTTTAACTTTTAAAGATCCTGGAGCACCAGGACAATGGAAACGCCCAAAAAAAGACCCCATTTTGGAAAGTAAACACCCTAACATATATTCTAGGAGGCATAATGAGTCTTTTGAACATGTCATTTTTTCCACAAGTTTTTGGAAAATGTGGAAAGTTACACAAAGTTGTCAATTTATGCAAAATTTCTAACACGCAGCATGTACATAGCAAAAATTACAACCCAGAATATATTCTGCTACTGCTCCTGAGTATGGCTATAATACATGTGTGAGACTTTTCCACAGCCTGGCCACATACATAGGCCTAACATGCAGGGAGCACCATCAGGTGTTCTAGGGGCATAAATTTCAAGTCTAATTTGACTACCTATTACACTAGTGTGAGGCACTGTAGTGGCATGGATAGGCATTGTAGTGGCACGGGTGGGCAGTGTAGTGGCATGAATGTGTCACGGATTAGAACTGATGTGGCATGGTTGAGCATGAATGAGGCACAAATGAGCCACGGATGGGGATGGGTGAGCATGGATGGGGATGACTGAGCATGGATGGGGATGACTGAGCACGGATGTGGATGGGTGAGCATGGATGGGGATGGGTAAGCATGGATGGGGATGACTGAGCACGGATGGGGATGGGTGAGCACGGATGGGAATGACTGAGCATGAATGGATGGGTGAGCACAACTAGATGGGTGAGCATGGATAGCTGGGTGACACTGATGGCTGGGTGAGCATGGATGGCTGAGTGGGTGAGCATGGATAGCTGGATGAGCATGGATGGCTGGGTGGGTGAGCATGAATAGCTGGGTGAGCATGGATGGCTGGGTGAGCATTGATGGCTGGGTGGGTGAACATGAATAGCTGGGTGGGTGAGCATGGATGCCTGGGTGGGTGAGCATGGATGGGTGGGTGGGTGAGCATGGTTGGCTGGCTCGGTGAGCATGGATGGCTGGCTGGGTGAGGATGGCTGGGTGGATGAGCATGGATGGCTGGCTGGGTGAGGATGGATGGTGGGGTGCAGCCTGGCACATCGCAGCACTCTGGGCACTTCAGATCCTCTACCCACAGCGCTGCTGCATTGATCTCTCCCATCTCCTCGCACACTGCACCGATCGGTGCGGAGAGGGAAGAGAAAAGCCGGAACTTCCACCGGCTTGTTTACATCTGATCACTCTGTCATTTGACGGAGCGATCAGGGGGTAAAAGGTCGCTGTAAGCGGCCATTCACCGCGATCCGTAAAGGGAGGACCCAGCGGTCATGGATGTTCCCGGGTGCGCACCTGATCATGGGAGAACGCCATTGTATGTCCTCCCAGAGTTAAGCAACCACCCTGTAGCCGTTACTTGGCTACGGGCCAGGTCTTAAGCGGTTAAATTGTTCCTGTGGTTGTGACTGGGTGGGATTGAGTGCTAATTATTATGTATTCAATCCCTAACCCTAACCCACCATCAGAGCCGTGAAGGAAGTTACATCTTTGCAGAGTCTGAAAAGACTATAGAGGTGTGTGTTCTAGGCTAGAGATGCAGCAGGAAGTGGCTGTAAGGCCCTCAGTCTACATCAGACTATACACACTGTTACATGGTACAAAGCCTCAACTAAATGCATAATATCTGGAGATCTGCAGAGCGACATCAGAGAAGCATGGTACAGAGATATGATCTATGCTGGGACTGATCATTCCATTTAGTTCTGGTGAAAAGAAAGTTGGAGTTCAGCTTTAAATGCTGGCAGCAGTGGCAGAAACAGTGGGGAAAACAGGGAAAAATGTAATATTTCAAAATGTAAAAAATGTTTCAGCAAAATAAAACAAATAAAAAAATTGTGATGGTGGATGGGAAAAGGTTAAAGTGGGACTGCCCAAGCCATAAACTAGAAGAAAATGGCTGTTTTTGCGTGCCAAGCTAGCATAAAGTTGCTGGGCCTGTGGGGAGTTTGGGGACATTTTTTCTTTCACTACAACAAAACCTAGCACAAGAAGATTGTTAATAGACACAGTAGGTTGGTGTCGGTGAGTGCTGTTTTGAGCTTCAATGCTTCACACTTGGGAAAAGATGTGCAGAGTATGGTTGTAGGATTGTATACTTACACTCGGCACCTACTGCCTCCATATGATAGCACCTCTAGCTCCCCTTTTAGGATTACTTTTTTTTTTTTTTGGATGGTCAGGATTGTTAAAGTAATTGTAAGCCTATGGGTGTAGGATTCTTTTCTACACCTAATTGTTGATGGTGCCTTGGCCTCAGGATTTCCCCCCTCTATTTGTTGCTGAGTTGTAAAAAGCTGGACAGCTGATGGCCATAGCTTTTCACCTACAGCTGTGTCTCTAATGCATTGGCTATAATGTGATAAATATTTTAAAAAGATTGTGTTAATCACTTAAGGACCGGAAGGATTTTCTATGTTAGGACCAGAGCACTTTTTGCGTTGCTTTAGCTGGTAATTGCGCGGTTGTGTGACGTTGTACCCAAACAAAATTTGCTTCCTTTTTTTCCCACAAATAGAGCTTTCTTTTGGAGGTATTTAATCGCCTCTGCGTCATTTCTGATCACCGCTATAAACAAAAAAAGAGCGACAATTTTGAAAAGAAAACTCCAATATTTCTTACTTTTTGCTACAATACATATCCAAAAAGAAAAACATAAAACAACTAATTTATTCTCGGGTTTTGGCCAATTTATATTCTTCCTCATATTTTTGGTAAAAAAAATTGCAATCGGCGTATATTGATTGGTTTGCGCAAAAGTTGCCGCATTTACAAACCATGAGAATTAATTTCTGGCGTTTTTACATTTTTTTTTTACTAGTAATGGCGGCGATCTGCGGTTTTTATTGGGACTGCGATATTGCATTTTTGACACTTTTTTGGGACCAATGACATTTATACAGCGATCAGAAATTTAAATAGCCACTGATTACTGTGTAAATGTCATTGGCAGTGAAGGGGTCAACCTGCAGGGGGTGATCTAGGAGTTAACTGTGTTCCCTAGGCGTGTTCTAACTGTGAGGGGGCTGGGCTGTCAGGGGCATAAAGGATCAAACTGATCCCAGTAACAGGGATCAGTATATCTCTTACATGCTGCCTGAGAGAGCGGGGAACCGCCGTGTTTACATCGGCGGTTTCCTGTTTTTCCTCTCTGTCAGGCAATCAAGGCTCGCCGGCGGAGATCGAGTCCGCCAAAGCCGCGGCCAGATGCGGTGGGCACAAGAACACACCGCTGGGGGCACGCTCCCGCTCCTACTTTGCACGTGTGAGCCGCTGTTTATAGACGACGATTCGAGGGACGCTGCCACTCTGCAGCAGTAAAAGCACACAAGCTGGTCGGGAACCGGTTAATAATGCCTAACTCATCACGGCTCACCATTTTGGTAGACTCTTCAAAAGGTGACAAAATGCTGAATGTGTCCTAAATGTTGAACCATTAACATGGTCGGAACTCAAACTTCCTACAGTTTGTCCTCTTACCATAATTGGACAGGGAATCATTGATGTCATGCTACTGCTGGTGCAGTCTCGCATGGATGTCAGAGATAAGGCAGTTAGCAGGCAGCTGATGTTGGTGCTGCATTTCTACCAGGCATACCAAGGCTGGGTATGACTTCCTAAAGTCGCCACAAACACCACTGGCCTGACAAAAGTACCCTTTAGAAGCCAGAGTACTTCATGATAATCTACTACACCACCAGGTTCAGGACACATGCCATGAGAAGTACATGTGTGATTTTTCCCAAATGAAGGACAACTGGCTACCTCTCATCTTGCTCCTTGAGAACTTCCAGCAGTTCTGGCCCAGTATAGCTCCTATTTCCCAGGCATACAAGCTGTGACACAGCATGGAAGCATTAACCTGGAAAGTTGAATATGCTCTGGGACACTTCAGGGGAGTGCAGGTTCAAAGGAGTCGGAGGTTGAGGCTACTGGAGAAAAGGGGTGATTGCACTACCAATCAAGACACATGTGAGTTTTAACTCTCCAGACTTATCAGACACACAATCTGCATTATCCGATACTACCGATGGGAGATCCTCTACAGCCTCCAGGAATTCGGTCTCCTCAGTCTTTGCGAGGGACACCCCAACATCTGCACACCAAAAAAAAAGATGGGAGCATTGAGCACAAAACATGTAAAAAACAAACAAGGAGGACAAGACGAGGAGGTTGGAGGAACAAAGATAACTACATATCCACGACAAGCGTGGAAAAGAAAAGTTTAACACAGGTGACAAATGTCATTAGATGGATAATACAAGGATACTGCGCTACCTAAATAAAACTACAATAGCTGCCGGCACGATAACATACTTAGTTGGAAATGAGCAATAATCAGAAAGTGCGGCGCTGTATTATGACTATAAATGTATGATGTGTATGTCAGTAATAATAACGTATTGAATACATCCAGAAGCTGAATACAGTAAATACTTATAGAAAAAATGGCAAATAATATCAAGACGCTCCTTTAGAATGGAGATAAGGAAACCACAAACAGTTCATGTATCAGGTACAATTAGTAGGCCCAATTTCTATAGTCCAATGGATAAGTTGGCATATCCCCAGCGTGATCCAGGAAAATAGCTTCAGACTAAGGTGACATGTGCTCAACTCTCAACTTGATAGTGCTCTGGAGTGACAATCCACAGTGATAAATGAATGCACTTATCAGAAGCTGGTAAGGTACCAGCATGTGTTGTAAATCCAATAAGGTGCAGTCCAGTGGTCCAGTAGGGCAATAAGAGAATTAAAGTAACATGTGCTCAACTAAAGTGCTCTGGAGTGACAATCCACACTATTAGATGAATGTGCTTACCAGAAGCTGGTGAAACACCAGCAGATGTTGTGGAATCCAAAGGAATGTAGTCTGGTCATGGAAATCTCTCCTCAGAAGATCAACGTCAGACAACCTCCACACTCACTTTAGAGGGGTATTTGGGCCCCCTTGTAACAGTATGGTGTCACTCGGGAAGAATGCTTTGATCCAGGAGAATACATTCATGCTGGGGATATGCCAACTTATCCATTGGACTATAGAAATTGGGCCTACTAATTGTACCTGATTATCACATGAACTGTTTGTGTTTCCCTTATCTCCATTCTAAAAGGAGAGTCTTGACATTATAAGGGCCACAAAACTCACAAACTAAGTTCTCATTATTCCTCTGTTATTTGCCATTTTTTCTATAAGTATTTACTGTATTCAATTTCTGGATGTATTTAATACATTCTTATTAATGACATACACATCATAAGTTTATAGTCATAATACAGTGCCGCACTTTCTGATTATTGACAAATGTCATTATTCTTTCTGATCTTTCCTTAAAACCCTCTGAAATCTCACTCCTTTCCAAAGGACTTTCATTTGCACCCAGTATACATTTTGATGTTTTTTCCACTCTTTTGGATGTGAATCGCTTTATTAGAAATATTCTGTTAAGAAAGCATTTCTCTGATGATAGTGAGCCCCCTGCAGCCTCTAAGGAGTTTAATTTGAATGAATCTGATGCTTGTGATACTTTTAACTTTTGTGATCTTGTAGTCAGATCTACTCTTGAGAAACTGCAGTCTGACTCTTCAGGTGGCACGTATGGCGTTGATGGGATTGATATATGTAGAGGCAGTTCATATTTTTTATCCCATCAGCGCCAGATCACAACCTTCTAATCCCATGCATGTCAGGGACAATCTTAATAAATTTGAGAGAGAAGCTCTCACATGCCTGAAATACAGAAAGGACATAATAATAAGAGAAGATGATAAGGGTGGAGCTGTAATGGTTCTCTCTTCAGAGGAGTATAAAATGGAGGCTCTTAGACAGTTAAGTGACACTTCCACATATCGTGAACTTAAAACAGATCCTACCAACATCTTTAAACATTGTGGTTCCAACGTCTAGACACAGGTAAAGAAATTACAGTCTTAACACCAAGAACAGCTTAATTCCTTATGGTAGAATCCCCAATCATCCCTGTTTTTCATCACTTACCCAAAGCTCACAAGGGGGATATACCAGTTAATGGTCGGCCAATAGTTGCAGGTATTGGCTCCCTCCTTGAGAAACTGGGGGCTTGGGTGGACCGATATCTGCAACCCTTGGACAAGAGACTCCCAGGATACGTTAAAGACACCTCCACTGTCTTATTACACACTAAGGACATCATATGGAAAGAATCTTATATGTGGGTTACCATGGATGTAAAATCACTTTATTCTTGTATCCCACATACTTTGACACTCGAGACATTACGCCATCATCTGCACTGTTACAGTACATACAATGCGGAAATACAGGAATTTTTGATTCTTTCGGTGTCAATTTTGTTACAGCACAACAATTTTTTTTTTGACCTAGTATCAGATTCCCCCACCCATCACAACCACCACATTGTACACCACGCCCAACCGGAAGTGACGTTCTGTCTCTAACGAGCGGTCGATGAGATACACTGCATGGTACCATTTAGATTATCAGCACTCGTATCCTATATCAGGCGAAGAACCTATATCTGCCCCCCCCCCCCCAAAATGAACGCAGTTGCAGCGAGGTGGTGCAGGTTTATATGGATTAAATTAGATGGAGAAGAGGCAATATAATGCTTCCTTGCACCTGTCAAACACCCTCTGAAAAGTGATGCATTGTGGTTCACTCTTCAAAGGGCAATACTAGTGTACCCTAATCTACAGCAATGCCCCTCACAGGGCCAATCAATGCAGCTTCATCAGCGCAGCCTCACCAGTAGCCATCAGCTCAGCCTCACCACTGCCCATCAATGCAGCCTCACCAGTGCCAATCAATGCAGCCTGATCAGTGCTCACCAATGCAGCCTGATCAGTGCCCACCAATGCAGCCTGATCAGTGCCCATCAATGCAGCCTCACCAGTGCTCATCAGTGCAGCCTGGTCAGTGCCCATCAATGCAGCCTGATCAATGCCCATCAATGCAGCCTGATCAGTGCCCATCAGCTCAGTCCCATCCCTGCCCATCAATGCAGCCTCACCAGTGCCCATCAATGCAGCCTGATCAGTGCTCATATATGCAGCCTGATCAGTGCACATCAATGCATCCTCACCAGTGCCCTTCTATGCATCCTGATCAGTGCCCATCAGCTCAGCCTCACCAGTGCCCATCAATGTAACCTCACCAGTGCCCATCAAATGCAGCCTCATCAGTGCCTATCAATGCAACCTCACCAGTGCCCCTCAATGCAGCCTGATTATTGCCCATCAATGCAGCCTCATCAGTGCCCGTCAATGCAGCTTTATCAGTGCCCATCAATGCAGCCTCACCCATGCCTATCAATGCAACATGATTAGTATCCATCAATGCAGCCTCACCAGTGCCCATCAATGCTGCCTGATTAGTGCCCATCAATACAGATTCATTAATACCTATCAATGCAGCTTTATCAATGCCCATCAATACAGCCTCACCAGTGCCCATCAATGCAACCTCACCAGTGCCCATCAATGCAGCCTGATCAGTGCCCATCAATGCAGCTTTATCAGTACCCATCAATGCAGCCTCACCAGTGCCCATCAATGTAGCCTGATTAGTGCACATCAATGCAGCTATATCAGTGTCCATTAATGCAGCCTCACCAGTGCCCATCAGTGCAGCATGATTAGTGCCCATCAATGCAGCCTCACCAGTACCCATCAATGCAGCCTCACCAGTGCCCTTCAATGCAGCCTCACCAGTGCCCACCAATACAGCCTCACCAGTGCCCATAAATGCAGCCTAATTAGTGCCCATCAATACAGCCTCATGAGTACCCATCAACACAGCTTTATCAATGTCCATCAATACAGCCTCACCAGCACCCATGAATGCAGCCTCACTAGTGCCCATCAATGCAGCCTCACTAGTGCCCATCAATGAAGCCTCACCAGTGCCCATCAATGCAGCCTGATTAGTGCCCATCAATGCAGCCTGATTACTGCCCATCAATGCAGCCTCACCAATGCCCATCAATGCAGCCTGATCAGTGCCTACCTGCAGCATCACCAGTGCCCATCAATAAGGGGGGGACAGCAGGGGGGCCCCCTCAGATGTGTCACTCCAAACTTTCTTGCTATTACCCAAGACTTCAAATGCAGCACTGTTAGGGCCCTTTCAAATGGGCCACCAGTCAGTTTGTCAGACAGACCTGATCGGACGCTTCATTCAGCCCTATGGAGCGGCAGATGTCAGCGGTGACATGTCCGATGACACCCGCCACTATCCGATCCGATCGTGTCCGTTAAATCCAGATGGATGGAAACCCTATTTTCCATCCATCTGGAGAATCGGATCGGATCGGATGAAAACGGGCAGGCAGTCTGTTTTCATCCAATCTCCATAGAGGACAGTGGGGCTCTGACAGGTCCATCTCTGCACAGTGAGCAGAGACGGACCTGTCATCTGTCAGCTCAGCCCAGGGGATCAATCCCTGCTGAGCAAAGCGGAGTCCGTACATGGACAAGACCGCATTACAGGACCATTAGTCGACCGCCCCCCTGCCCCAGCACCTGGTCTGCGCAGCTTCTTCTACCCGAGGCCCAGGTGCAGTCCTTCTCCTGCAGGTGGTTTCTCTGGAGCTGGGAGCCTGGGGCCAGCTGTGCACCTCTGGTACACCTGGTCCTCTCCCTTCCTCCTGGGTACCACCAGCTGGGCAACTGGGCTGCAGAAAACTTGAGGGGGGGCCAGCTAGAGTGGGTGTGGACTCCCAAATCCTGTTCACTAATAAACTAATCTCCCACTGTGCAGCTGTTTAGAAATAAACGTTTCTGCCTTGCCTGTGTTCAGTGGGGACCAGGGACAGAAAGCGGACTATTTTTTCATTTTCAGCTCAGTACACTGGAGCTCACCAGAAGTACTGCGGTGGATTAATCCGCCTTAAGCCGGAAATGAAGAAATAGTCTACTTTCTGTCCCCGGCCCCCACTGAACGCAGGAGAACCGGAAAAGTTTCTTTCTAAACAGCTGTACTGCCGGGGATTAGCATATTGGTGGCCAGGATTTGGTAGTGCCCGGCCACTCTACCTCGCCTTCCCCCCTTGGTAAGCCACTGCCAGTCCTGCAGGACGTGGCTGCTAATGGTGATGGCATTCCTGCTGTGGAAAATGTAGAGGAACGACATTCCCATGCATTCCTGCAGGACTTGAGCCCTGCCTAGTATACTATGCACAGCACAGAGGAGCCTCCATGGGAGCCAAATTCTAACCATCCCTGGCCAACCTGTACATGCGTTGGTGGAAGGAACTTTTTTTTATTCTCCCATTCCAACCCATTTAAGAAAGCCATCAAATGCTTTGGCAGATTTATTGATGATCTGATCTTGGTTTGGGACGGTGGTTTAGATGTGTTGGATATAGTAGTGTATGCCAATAACAACCATTTGAATCTAGAATTTAGTCATGAGAGTCATGCCAATACCATCCATTATTTAGACATCACTTTGACAGGCAATTACACTACAGGCAGTATTGAGACGTGCACTTTTTGTAAGGAGTGCGCTGGTAACTCTCTCCTGTTGGCCAGAAGTTGTCACCCACAACACACCATTCGATCTGTCTCGATTCAGGAACTTTCTAGAGCACGATGTAACTGCTCAGGTGATGACATTTACAATAATGAATGTAACAATATAATTTCCAGGCTTAAGGAGAGAGATTACCAGGATTGGCACATAAAACGGGGCTTAACTATTGCATCCAGGAAAAATAGACACACATTCCTTAACAAGACTACTAATATCACATCAAATCACAGAATTGATAAGAAGAACCCAATTACATTTGTGACCTCTTTTTCGCAGGAGTCAAATCAGATTAAGGGAATTGTGTCCAAATATCTTCCTGTTTTGACTGCTGACAAGGCTCTAATTCCTGTACTGTCCAATGGGTGCACATATTCTAGTAGACATGCCGGGACATTGGGAAGTGCTTTATCTCCTAGTCTTTTCCAGTCATCCAATTGTAAACGTACTTGGTTGAGTACTACTGGTTCATTTCGCTGTGGTTTGAACACGTGTCGTTATTGCCACAAACATGACAGCAACACCAAGACTGTTGTGTCTTGTTTAGAGTTGAGCGAACACCTGGACGTTCGGGTTCAGAGGGTTCGGCCGAACTTTCCGGAAACGTTCGGGTTCAGTACCGAACCTTATCCGAACTTTACCCTGGACCCTGAACCCCATTGAATTCAATGGGGACCCGAACTTTTCAGCACAAAAATGACTGTAAAAAAGTCCTGGAAAGTGCTAGAGGGCTGCAAAAGGAAGAAAAATTGGAGATGTTATTAGATCTGCAATCTGTCCCTCAATGCAGTAGTAATCTCTACCTAGTCCAGTATCAGATCGTTCTGTAATCAGATCGTTCTGTAATGCAGGATGAGAGATCTTTCTGTAATCAGATCGTTCTGTAATGCAGGATGAGAGATCGTTCTGTAATCAGATCTTTCTGTAATGCAGGATGAGATGTTATAGATCTACAATCTGTCCCTCAAAGCAGTAGTAGTAATCTCTACCTAGTTATCACAGCGCCGGCAGCATCCTCTCCCTACACTAACCTGAGAGCATGTGACATGCAGCACTGTGACTCCAGCCTCATATAGAGGCTGGGTCACATGATGCACTGGCCAATCACAGCCAATTAGTAGGCATGGCTCTAATGGCTTCTAGGGAAAACCAGTGAAACGCTTGTTGATTGGCTGCCCTGCATCTATTCAACATGCGTGATAAAATACCAGAACCCAGAACCCGAACGTTTTCTCAAACGTTCGGGTTCGGATTCGGGACACGGACACCCGAAAGTTCGAACGTTACAGTTCGTGTTCGCTCAACTCTAGTCTTGTTCCATTGGGAAGGAGTGCGGTATTCGTGGCTTTGTTAATTGCAGTACCAAACATGTGGTGTATTTTGTGGAATGCACAGCATGTGCATTACAGTACATAGGTTGCATCTCCAGGGCTCTTAGAGTTGGAATAAGTGAACACTATAATTGTGCTTCCTATTCGAACAATAAGAACCTTTTCAAATGTTTCTATGTATTTCAAACACATACATGCAGGCAACATGGAGTCTTTTGTTTTCAAGGGTCTGGAAAGGGTTAATCGCTCAAGGCTCGAGGAGGAGATCTCCACCACAGACTTCTCTCTCGAGAGAGGTGAGGTGGATTTTTTCTCTGAACACCAGAATTCCTGCTGGTATGAATTATAAGTGGGATCTAGATTTATTTTTGAAGTAATATATATGCTAACTCTGACTTGCTAGTCCCGGTTTAAAGATTACTGACTAAATTATAATAGAAGTATTTTCTGTTGTTGCAGGTTATTTGTTTCATAATTCTGGTTTTATTACCCCTTGGAAAGTGTAATTTTTCTTCTGTAAAAAAAAGAATCCATTGCTGCCTTTCTTTCTGTTCTATACTGAAAGTGCATTTTATTCAACTGAATTGTTTTATGCATGGACCCGCCCCCGTATGACCCTACCGATCTTAACAATCTACGCCCTATCTCCTTGCTCCCATTTTCCTCCAAAATCCTTGAACGTCTGGTCTACAACCAACTGAGTGACCACCTTGTTAAGAATAACCTTCTTGACCCCCTCCAATCTGGATTCCGTCCTCAACACTCCACAGAAACTGCCCTTCCTAAACTCACAAACGACCTACTAACTGCCAAAACCAATGGACACTATTCTGCACTCCTACTCCTGGACCTTTCGGCTGCCTTTGATACTGTCGACCACCCCCTCCTCCTCAAAAAACGTTACTCCCTCGGTCTCCGTGACTGTGCTCTTCAGTGGCTCTCGTCCTTCCTATCCCATCGCACCTTCAGTGTCACTTACAATTCTACCTCCTCCTCTCCTCTTCCTTTCTCTGTCGGGGTCCCCCAAGGTTCTGTTCTTGGACCTCTCTTATTTTCAATCTACACCTCTTCCCTGGGTCGGCTGATAGCCTCCCACGGCTTTCAATATCATTTCTACGCCGACGATACCCAAATCTACCTCTCCACCCCCCAACTCACTCCATCAGTCTCCTCACCCATCACTAACTTATTAACAGACATATCTGCCTGGATGTCCCACCACCTCCTCAAACTCAACTTGTCCAAAACCGAACTCATAATATTTCCTCCCCCAAATGCCATTTCCCCCGACTTCTCTGTCAAGAGCAATGGCACAACCATTCACCCATCCCCACATGTTAGGGTGCTTGGTGTTATCCTGGACTCTGAACTCTCCTTTTGGCAACACATCCAATCACTTTCTAAGGCTTGCCGCCTCAATCTTCGCAACATCTCTAAGATAGGTCCCTTCCTAACCAATGAAACCACAAAGCTCCTGATTCACTCCCTGTTCATCTCTCGCCTCGACTACTGCAACTCCCTCCTCACTGGCCTACCTTTAAATAGACTATCCCCCTCCAGTCCATCATGAATGCCGCTGCCAGACTCATCCACCTTACAAATCGTTCAGCGTCTGCCACCCCTCTCTGTCAATCCCTCCATTGGCTGCCACTCGCCCAATGAATTAAGTTCAAAATACTAACCATGAGCTACAAAGCCATCCACAACTCTGCTCCCAGCTACATCACCAACCTAGTCTCAAAATACCAACCTAATCGTCCTCTTCGCTCCTCCCAAGACCTCCTGCTCTCCAGCTCCCTCATCACCTCCTCCCATACTCGCCTCCAAGACTTCTCCCGAGCCGCTCCCATCCTCTGGAACTCCCTACCTGTTACGTACCTGACGGTGGAGTCTGTCTTGTGCAGGGAACAACCGCTCTTGCGCACCCGATTCAAGGACCCCTGGTAGTGTAGACAGAGGCCCGAGAGTGCGGGATGGCACGAGGGCTGGATGGTCACAGATGTTTGGAGTGAGATTCCAGAGGGTCGTGCAAAGCAGGAGAATGGTCGTACAAGCAGAGTTGGCAACGTGCAGGCAGAGAGGTACAAAAGGGTTAGGCAAGCGGATCGTCAAGTTCAGGCAAAGGTTCGTTAACGGGCGGGCAGCGGAGGTACAGAGGAGTAGACAAGCGGATGGTCATGGATAGCCGGGGTCGATGCAGGTAGCGGACAACAGGTCAAGGCAAGCCGGGTCAAATGGAAACAGGTGAAACACAGGAACAGGTAGGGAGCTGAGGCACACAGGTCTGGAACGCTGTAGAACGAGCAGCAGTTCAATGCAGGAGTCCCTGGGTTTAAATAGGCGCCGGGAGCGCGCGAACGCGCACGGGAGCGCGCGGATGCGCACGGGAGCGCGCGCACCACCGCGGAAACGGCCAGAATGCTGGCAAAAGG
>BLSH010537909.1:943323-958410 GCA_018402905.1 Glandirana rugosa | reverse complement strand
GTGAAGTTCAAGACACGTCAGAAGACCCTTATGGTCACTCTGTTAATGTGTCCGTCCTTTACTCTATGTTATATACCCCCGTGTTGGTCAAACGATATCACCTTCCTTCGTTGTAAAATTAAACAACAGTCAAAATTTCTTAGTGTCACCGACGTCTAACTTAAACTTTCCAAAAAAAATTTAATTGTAATTTTATATCTTAACAGCTTTACTATAAAGGAAAAGTTTCCTCCTAGTAGTAACTGACATAAAACCCCACATAGTCATGAAGAGCTGCGTCTGTCAGTGAACTCGGAGAAAAGGATTTTACGGTAAGTTATAATAAAATCCCTTTTTTGCTTTGAAAAGGAAATATCATTTCGACAATTCTATATTTTAATGTTAATTTAAAAAAAACCTTTCAAATTCAATCTGCAGCCACTGTGATTCTTTAAAACTGACAACAAATTAAAATGTTGCTTCCTTCCACTATAGCAAACTGGTTGTGCCCCCATATATTGTATCTCATTTCCTGCCTGTGTAATTGTCTCACTGGTATTCCCAGAAGACTGCACAGAACTTGAAGTGAAATTGAAGGCATCAGTGAAGCAAACATCGCTTTCTTCAGATCAGAGAAAAGTGGAAATCTGCAAAATATTTCAGAAAATTATTGTAATGCGTAATGTTTAAAAAAAACAAAGCCCACCCCTTTAGTAATCCTTTAAAGGGGCACTACAGTAGAGTGGATTCACATAAAACAGTGTTAAATATGCATGTAAGATATCATCAGACATGTCTTCTGGTCAAAGATAAAACAATCTTTTGATTAAACATAAAGCATCTTAAAACACATTAAAAAAAGCATACTTATGTCTGATAAGGACCGGTCCTCTTCTAAACATTGTGCACCTATTTGGTTCAGAATGTTATTCGTTATCTTGTGGCTAACGAACAAACCATCCCTTTCCCCTTAACTTTCCCCCATCCACCTTCCCTTACTACTCCCCTAACATTCTTTTTTGTTTATCAGAACAATGCTGCATATTTCACTGACTTTGCTTGGTCCTTGCCTTTCCCTGGGCTATGGCTGGGGTGGATCATCCAACTGTCGATTTTATAACCTCTTTTTCCTTTAAACTATATACTGTGTTGCTTAATGCCATCACATGTTGGACCATACCAGTTCATGTGTCGATTGAACCCTTGTGTTGGGTTGCTGTTTGACCCAACTTGTCATTGGTGCTTGATTTTGTACCGCTCCCTGCGTCAATCTTTACTCATGATAGATGTTATTTAACATGTGCTGGCATTTGCCTGGTTCAATAAAATATATGAATATAAAAAAAAGGCTGAGATATATTCCTGACCAGGCCAGTCAGTCTAACATCAATAATATGTAAACTATTGGAAGGAATGATAAGGGACCATATCCAATAATTTTTACAATAAATTACAATAACAATTTTAGTACATATAGATTTTGCCAAGGTACAGTACCCCACAGATGCTTAATTTACAGATTAAGGTCTTTTGACATTGATGATAATGTATGCACTTGGATAGTAAACTGGTTGCAGGAGTGTATCCAGAGGGTGGTGATTAATGTCTATATTATAAAAAAGACACTCATTGTCATCATCCATGATATGCATACAAACCAGTAAAAAAAAAAAAAAAAGAAAAACCGGGCTATATTGGCCAGATAAGGAGTACACAACCCTGCTTTTACACCTGTTGTGTAACATTTAATGCTATGCATATTCTTGGTAATGTTTATATAATTGGTTACTATACTGCCATCTTGTGGTTATTTTGCTTAGTGCACCATCCTTTTCTGTTTATTAAGTGTGTTCCCTCCCATCTTCTGATGTATTTCCTGTTCTTGTTTCACTGTCTTGATGGGAGGAAAGAGATGGCCACTTCTGTATAGGCCGCATGCAATCTGCTCGCATTCTGGAACACATTACCATGTTTTGATCTGCAGATACTGTCTTTCAATCATCTGTTACATTTTGTTGTTCTGCTATGATCTGCTTGCAATAAAACCCACACTGATGGAAGAAACTGTGTCTGGTGAGTTTAAGCTATCTGATAAAGACTGTCTGATGTGATTATATCTGCTTATACAGGCCAGGTATAGAGGTCTCAGCGAGGGATAAGTCACTATTGCAACAGAATAGTAAAAACCTGGTAGAATTCCTGCAGCCTGCTGTGTAGATGTATATGTTTAATCTGCATTCAAGCTCAGTGCTGTCTGCCATCTTGTGAAAGCACATGTTCGCACAAGCTTACTGCACTTCATCAGTGAATGTTGAAAACTCTTTATCTGCATTGAACTGTGTTAACTGTGTTATCCCACCTGTCTAAGCTGCTGTTCATCTTAAAGAGACAGTAACCATTTTTTGCAAAACCTGAAAAAATGTCTAGACAAGGTTCCAAGCACTCCTTTATCACTGAATCTACATGGATACATCATGGTTCTGACCACACGGATGTACAGGGAGCAGATTCTGTAGATATCGTAGAGCAAAGTGTAAGATGCTAGCACACAATAATACCAACACAGAAACTTAGAGAAAACTATTAAGCCACAAGAGATGAGTTCTCCAGCAATCTGTCAGAACTGTGGGACAAAACTATCTACTGCATGTCAGTCTTGCCACGCTGCAATCAGCCAGCTGAATTAAGAAACTCTACAGAACGCCTATCTGCAGCGTACGAACACTACCAGCATCTATCTGCTAAATACACAGTTTTCTTAAAGGACTCTAATATAGAGGGCGCTTTATAAGAACTAACTAAGACTGATGAACTAAACCAGCAAAGAGATCTCTTAGTGCAAAATGCCAAGGATAAGGCGGAACTCCACATTGCTCAACTGCAGGAGACCAGATCTCATAAATCCACAATTACTAAGCCCACCGCACGTTGTTCTAGATCCTCTTGATCCAGAAGCTCAACATTAAGCAATAAACTAATAGAGGCCCATGCAAGTTTGGAAGAAAATAAAGTGCAAAGCTCATTTCCCAGAAAGGAAGCTGAGATAGCAGCTCACCAGGCAGAGATGACAGTTCACCAAGCAGAGATAGAAGCTCAGAACATAGCTCGTCAAGCAGAGATGGCAGCTCGCCAAGCAGGGATAGAAGCTCAGAACAAAGCTCGTCAAGCAGAAATAGCAACTCGTCAAGCAGAAATGGCAGCTCGCCAAGTGAAGGCGGAATCCCAAATAAAGATTCTGCAAATAGAAAGGGAAGCAGCAGCTGCCCTAGCAAGGCTAAAGGTCCTTGAACAAGAAATGGGAGAAAGTACTACCTCGGACTGTTCTATTCCACCAGAAGTAGAAGATCCAATTGAACATACCAGTGAATATGTGCTAAGGCACAGTGTTTGCAATGATACAGAATCATCTCCTGTACCACCTTCTAACATTACTGTTCGGACTCTAAACACAGAGACCCCCAGCCTGCACATGCCTGAGCCTCTTCAAGTCCACAAAGCAAGTGTATTCACATAGCAAACCACATCACCTCCTGCCAATGACAAGATGACTGCCAGCGACAAGCATCAGTTCATGCAACGGCCAGCAGAAGCCTTAGACACTAAGCTAAATGCTCTTGCAACATCCTTTTATCCTGGTAAACCTCACCCTTATTCACCAGAGAACTTTCACACCCAAGGGGTCAAACAAGTTACTTTGGCACCAAAGAGTGAGAAATCAGACCTATATGATTTGCCGCAAACTCATTAACATTAGCCTCTCATGGTTCAACGACTGTCCAGGGAACTATAGAGCTTGGAGATCAACCTTCAAACCTGCTATTGTTGACCTCAACCTTACAGAAAGCGCTCTATTCAAGAGATTGCAAAACTTTCCAAAAATAGGCAACTAAGATCATCGCATGCTTCAGGAACTAAGTGACCTCCTCATGGAGCTAGAGTTGGCAAAGGCAGACCCTCGTCTGAGCTACCTGGACACTGCCCATGGTGGGAATCCAGTGGTGTCTAAACTGCCATACCACCTACAAGAGAAATGGGCACAACAGGGCTCAAGATATAAAAGAGACTATAATGTATATTTCCCTCCATTCTCATATTTTTGCAGGATCATCAGTGAACAAGCCTGGACAAGAAATGATCCCAGCTTCAGCTTCAGTGAGTCTAGCTTGCCTGCATCATCATCATCATCAAGGTATGATTAGAGTTGAGCAAACCCGAACTGTAAAGTTTGGGTCTGTACCGAACTTTGGGGTGTCCGTGACCCGGATCCGAACCCGGACATTTGAAAAAAGTTTGGGTTCTGGTTCTGGGTTTGGGTATTTGATCACGCATGTTGAATAGCTGCACGGCAGCCAATCAACAAGTGTTTCACTGGTTTGCCCTTAGAAGCCATCACTGCCATGCCTACTAATGGCATGGCTGTGATTGGCCAGTGACCCAGCCTCTTTATAAGCTGGAGTCACTTAGTGCTGTATGTCACATGCTCTCTGGGTAGTGTTGGGAGAGGATGCTGCCGGCGCTGTGAGGGACAGATTGCAGATATAATAAAATCTCATTGATCTGATTGTGGACTAGGTAGAGATTACTACTACTACTGCTTTGAGGGACAGATTGCAGATCTCATCCTGCATTACAGAACAATCTGCTTTGAGGGACAGATTGCACATCTCACCCTGCATTACCAAATGATCTGATTGTGTTATCGAATGATCTGATTGTGGACTAGGTAGAGATTACTACTACTGCTTTGAGGGACAGATTGCAGATCTCATCCTGCATTACAGAACGATCTGATTATGGACTAGGTAGAGATTACTACTACTACTGCTTTTAGGGACAGATTGCAGATCAAATAACATCTCATCCTGCATTACAGAACAATCTCACTGGACTAGGTAGAGTCTACTGCTTAGAGGGACAGATTATTGTTCTGAAATCATCTTCTAGTTCTATAGGGTCAGGTTCCTGCTGTTGCTGTAAGGGACAGATTATTGTTCTATAATCATCGCCTACTCCTATAGGGTCAGATTCCTGCTGTTGCTGTGAGGGACAGATTATTGTTCTAAAATCATCGCCTACTCCTATAGGGTCAGGTTCCTGCTGTTGCTGTAAGGGACAGATTATTGTTCTATAATCATCTCCTAGTTCTAAAGGGAGAGGTTCCTGCTGGTCCTGTAAGGGACAGATTATTTTTCTAAAATCATCGCCTACTCCTATAGGGGCAGGTTCCTGCTGTTGCTGTAAGGGACAGATAATTGTTCTATAATCATCTCCTAGTTCTAAAGGGAGAGGTTCCTGCTGGTCCTGTAGAAGAAGAATAATTCATTATTCATTTTTTTTTGTATTAATAAATACTTAAATAGTACTACATAGTACATTTGCGGGCAGAATGAGGAGAGCGTCAAATAAGGGACGTGGTCGTGGTGCTGCTGGTGCTGCTGGTGTTGGTGGTGTTGGTGAAGTTCCTGTTGCAAGGAGAGGACGTGGTCGATCTGTGCCAACTACATGCACAAGTGAAACACCTTCTTCAGGTAGCCAACAGAACTTTCAACGTTATATGGTAGGCCCGAATGCCGCTCAACGAATGTTGAGGCCAGAAGAAGTACAGGCGATAGTAGATTGGGTGGCTGACAATGCCTCCAGTTCCTTCACATTGTCTCCCTCTCGGTCCCTTGATGAAAGCTCAGAGTTGGCACCTGAACCCCATGGCTATCTGTCTTTCACCTCAGCCCCTTGTAAATTAGCCAAGCTGTCTGAGCCCCAAGTCATGCAACAGACTCTTATGCTTTTTGATGACTCTCCTGGTGTCCAGAAGTGGAAGACATTGAGTGTACCGATGCCCAACCACTTCTGTTGCAGGATGAGGACATGGAAACACCAGCGCAGCACGTCTCTGATGATGATGAAACACAGGTGCCATCTGCTGCAGCTTTCCTCAGTGTGCAGACTGACAAGGAGGGTAGTGGTGAAGGGTGGGTGGAAGATGATGTGGAGGAGGATGATGAGGTCCTAGACCCCACATGGAATGAGGGTCATGCGAGTGACGTGTGCAGATTGGAGGAAGAGGTGGTGGTCACACAGAGGCATCAGCACAGCAAAAGAGGAAGCAGGTTGCAAAAGTGGAGCGAGCGTCCCCTATACAGTAGGCCTGCTACTACCCACCGCACCCAGGGACCTAGCACACCAAAGGCAGCTCAAAGGCCTTCCCCCGTGTGGCAGTTCTTCAGACAATGTGCTGACGACAAGACATGAGTGATTTGCACGCTGTGCAATGATAGTCTGAGGCGAGGCCTAAATATTCTAAACTTGAGCACAACCTGCATGATCAGGCATCTAAATTCAAGGCACAAGCTGCATTGGAATAATTACCTCAAAATCCAAGAAAGGTCTCGGCCTCCTCCTGCTTCCTCTTCTGCTGCTTCCTCAGCCTCTTCCTCCACCTCTACAGTGCCAGTGTCACCTGCCACCCAGCAAACAGAGCATGTGACAGCAATGCCACCATGTCCACCCCCGTCCCCAAGCATTTCCACACGGTCCCATGGAAGCTTACAGCTTTCAATCTCCCAAACACTGGAGAGAAAGAGGAAGTGCCCCCCTACCCACCCGCGATTCCTGGCCCTGAATGCCAGCATTTCCAAATTCCCGACCTTTGAAATGCTGTCATTCCGTCTGGTGGACACGGATAGAGTTGAGCGAACCCGGACTGTAAAGTTATCACTGTTCTGCAAACATCTGCAAACTGTGTTTGAAACTATAGCAGAGCGAAACCATATCCCTGTTCTTCTCTATGCTGTAGTTTCACACACACTTTCCAGATGTTTGCAGAACAGTGATATGATATCACTGTTCTGCAAACATCTGCAAAATGTGTGTGAAAATATAGCAGAGCGAAACCATATACCTGTTCTTCTCTATGCTGTAGTTTCACACACAGCTTCCAGAGGTTTGCAGAACAGATGTTCAGTTATTCCCGGTTTCTGTTAAAGTGACACACAGACTTTCCAGATGTTTGCAGAACAGATGTTCACTTATTCCCGGTTTTATTTAAAGTGACACACAGACTTTCCAGATGTTTTCAGAACAGATGTTCACTTATTCCCGGTTTCATTTAAAGTGACACACAGACTTTCCAGATGTTTGCAGAACAGATGTTCAGTTAGTCCCGGTTTTATTTAAAGTGACACACAGTTTCCAGATGTTTGCAGAACAGTAGTATGGTTTCTCCCTGTTTTAGTTAAAGTGTTACACAGAGTTTCCAGATGTTTGCAGAACAGTAGTTCAGTTATTCCCGGTTTCATTTAAAGTGACACACACAGTTTACAGATGTTTGCAGAACAGTGATATGGGATCTCCCGGCTTATTTATGCTTTTTTGACATAGTTTGAAGATGATTTTAGAACAGTTATATGGCTTCTACCGTTAATTAATACTTTTCAGACCCAGTTTGAAGATGGCCCACATCCACCTCCATTTTTGATTTTTTTATGTTTTTATTTTTTAAAAATGCTTTTAGTTATTTCCCTGTCCCCATTTATTTGTAGGACACTTGTCCCACCCTTACCCCAATTTCCTTCCTTTTGCAGACCTCTAGGACTTTCCAGGGCTTTCTTACAGCCATTTTTGTGCCTAAAAGTTCGGGTCCCCATTGATTTCAATGGGGTTCGGGGTCCGGGACAAAGTTCGGGTTCTGTCCGGACCCGAACCCGGACTTTGTCCCGAAGTTCAGCCGAACCAGCAGAACCCGGACTTCTAGAAGTTCGCTCAACTCTAGACACGGACAGTTTTAAAAACCTGATGGCGGTGGCTGTCCCACAGTATGTGGTTCCCAGCCGCCACTACTTTTCCAGGCGAGCCATCCCTTCCCTGCACAAACAAGTCAGGCACAAGATTAAGTGTGCACTGCGCAACGCCATCTGTGGCAAGGTCCACATAACCACTGATACGTGGACCAGTAAGCACGGGCAGGGACGCTATATCTCGCTAACTGCACACTGGGCAAATGTAGTGGCGGGTGGGCCTGAGGCGGCTAGCCATTTGGCGTATGTCCTTCTGCCACCGAGGATTGCAGGGCATTTTTCTTTGCCTCCTGTTGCCTCCTCCTCCTACTGCGCTTCCTCCTCCTCTACCACCTCCTCATCCGCTCAGCGTAACACCTTCACAACCAACTTCAGCACATCTAGGGGGAAACGACAGCAGGTTGTTTTAAAACTGATATGTTTGGGGGATAAACCCCACACTGCGCAGGAGCTGTGGATAGGCATTGAACAACAGACCGATGAGTGGTTATTGCCACTAAGCCTCAAGCCCAGCCTGGTGGTGTGCGACAATGGGCGAAATCTCGTAGCGGCTCTGGGCCTAGCCAGTTTGATGCACGGCATAGGCAAGGTCTTAGCAGGAGGCAGCATTTCAGCAACATGGTGGAACAGTATGTGTGCACACGCCTACACATACTGACTGATGGGTCTGTCCCATTCAACTTCTGGGTCTCCAAATTGGGCACATGGCCTGAGCTTGCCCTTTATGCCTTGGAGGTGCTGGCCTGCCCTGCAGCCAGTGTATTGTCTGAACGTGTGTTTAGCAAGGCAGGGGGCGTTATCACAGACAAGTGCAGCCACCTGTCCACAGCCAACGTGGACAAGCTAACATTTATTAAAATGAACCAGGCATGGATCCCACAAGACTTGTCTGTACCTTGTGCAGAATAGACATTTAAACCGGCCTCACACAGCCATTGGTATACTTGTTTTTTTGAATATGCCTCAATATTTTGGGGGCTACCCCAATTAGAAAAAAAAACAAACAAACAACAAAAAGTGTTGGCTACATCCTTCTCCTCCTCCACCACCGCCACTTCCACCTACATTGCCACGGTCACGGCCTAGTCAACCTCTAGGCTTCTACTCCACATCCACCCCCCCTTCCCATTTTTATTTTTTTTTATTTGATTTTAAGTTATTTTCCCTATCCCCATTTTTTTGTAGGGCACTTGTCCTTCTCTTACCCCCATTTTACTTCCTTTTGCAGCCCTCTAGCACTTGCCAGGACTTTTTTACAGCCATTTTTGTGCCGAAAAGTTCGGGTCCCCATTGACTCTAATGGGGTTCCGGGTCTGGGGTAAAGTTCGGGTCAAGTTCGGTACCGAACCCAAACTTTTTCGCGAAGTTCGGCTGGACCCGCCGAACCCGAACATCCAGGTGTTCGCTCAACTCTGGGTATGATAACAAAGCAGCTAAACATGAAGACTTATATAGAGCAGCATCTGCTAAAAAGACAGACATCTCATCCCATATCATTTCCCGCTCATCAGAGTGATTCGGGTGATAGAGATAAAGATCCAAATCATCAGTGCCCTATTCACAAAAAAACTCACCCTCTAAAAGAAATGTCATGGGCTTAGGGCAAAGACTATCCAAGAATGCAGGGAGATTCTCCAGAAACTTGGAATATGCTATAGGTGCTGTGCTTCCTATGACCATTTTGCTAAAAACTGTAAAGTTGTCATCAAGTGTACAGAAGGCAGTAATGACAAACACGTTACAGCGATGCATCCTGCACCACTTCCAGATAATCCCCAGCAGCCATCAACCTGAGAAAGCTACCAGGATGTATGCCATAATAGATGAGCAGATGGTCAAGCCTACATTCTTCTGGATCTATGGCATAAAGGGACATGTAACACCATATACTCTCAACACCTGTTCTGCTCACGTGGAAACCTGCGGCAGAAGGGTCTCCCATATCAAGACAAAGAAGGGCATACCCTTGCCAACATTAGTTGAGTGTGACCAAATACCAGACAAAATACCAGACAATAGCTGCATATCACCATCCCCACTTAAGGCACATGGTTTCCGAGATTCCTCCAATGGACATGGATGCTAAAATCTTAGTCTTGCTGGGAAGAGACATTCTCAAAGTACATAAAGTACGCTAGCAGTGCAATGTATCCAACGATTCCCCATATGCACAAAGACTTGATCTAGGCTGGGTAATAGTGGGCGATGTATGCTTAAACTGAATGAGAAAGCCATCTGGGATTAACTCCTTCAAGACTAATGTGCTAAGAAATGGGCTTGCATCTCACTTCAGACAAAGTATCTTGACAGTATCCAGGTATCTGATGTTACTCCCATCCCCTGTGATGACAACTTAGATAGCACAGTGTTTTGTACTACATATGATAACAACAGAATAGCCTTGTCAGTTGAAGATTGAGAGTTCATTGCAATAATGGACAGTGAATTCTTCAAAGATGAATCTAACAGCTGCGTTGCACTATCACCTCTTTGTGCTACAAGAGTCAGACTTCCAAATAATCGTGAACAAGCTTTATCCAGATTCAACTCCCTTCAGCGAACACTAAAGAACAGGCCTGAAATGAAGGAATATTTGATTGCATTTATGAAAAGGATATTTGACAATGATCACGCTGAGCCAGCTCCACCTCTTCTTGACGAGAGCTTGTATCTGCATTTCTTAGAAGTGTATTAGCCATGTAAACCAAAGTAGTGTTTGATTCCAGTACCAAGCATCAAGGCATATCCCCGAATGATATTCTTCTTGTAGGAGTACTTATGAGATTCAGAAGAGAGCCAGTTGCCATAACTGCTGACATTAAACAAATGTTCCATTGCTTTATAGTAATAGAAGACCATAGGAACTTCCTAAGATTTCTGTGGCACCATGACAACAACATAAACAATGACGTGATTGAATACCGCATGAAATTACATGTCTTTGGAAACAGTCCCTCGCCTAATGTTGCATCATCTGGGCTAGGAAGGACTGCTCTTGATAGTGAAAAGGAGTATGGTGCAGATGCTCAACACTTCGTTGAGAGAGACTTCTACGTGGATGATGGACTCAAATCCTTACCCACAGATGAAGAAGCCAAAGACCTGCTCCAAAGGACTAAAGGTATGCTTTCTGAGGCCAACCTCAGACTTCATAAGATTGCCTCAAACAGTGCTGCTGTGATGAAAGCCTCTCAGCCCGGCGATCATGCCACAGAATTTAAAGCTTTAAATCTGGGAATGGGCATGCCTCCTGTTCAGAGAAGTCTGGGCTTATGGTGGAACTTATTTAAAGACACCTTTGGCTTTCAAGTCAGCTCTGCAGACAAGCCATTCACCAAACCTGGTGTTCTGTTGGTGGTGAACAGTTTATACGATCCACTGGGATTTGCGGCTCCCATCACCATACAAGGTAAATCCTTATTAAGATACAGTTGCAAGAAAAAGTATGTGAACCCTTTGGCATGATATGGATTTCTGCACAAATTGGTCATAAAATGTGATCTGATCTTCATCTAAGTCACAACAATAGACAATCACAGTCTGCTTAAACTAATAACACACAAAGAATTAAATGTTACCATCTTTTTATTGAACACACCATGTAAACATTCACAGTGCAGGTGGAAAAAGTATGTGAACCCCTAGACTAATGACATCTCCGAGAGCTAATTGGAGTGAGGTGTCAGCCAACTGGAGTCCAATCAATGAGAAGAGATTGGAGGTGTTGGTTACAGCTGCCCTGCCCTATAAAAAACACACACCAGTTCTGGGTTTGCTTTTCACAAGAAGCATTGCCTGATGTGAATGATGCTTCGCACAAAAGAGCTCTCAGAAGACCTACGATTAAGAATTGTTGACTTGCATAAAGCTGGAAAGGGTTATAAAAGTATCTCCAAAAGCCTTGCTGTTCATCAGTCCAAATAGACAAATTGTCTATAAATGGAGAAAGTTCAGCACTGCTGCTACTCTCCCCAGGAGTGGCCATCCTGTAAAGATGACTGGTGAGGTCTTCAGTCATCTAGATCCTGACAACGATCCAAAGATTGGATCTGAAGTCAAGACTTTTTCCACTGATCTGAACTCTAACCTCCAAGTTGTTCTCAAAGACCAGCAAGCGGAAAGAATCAAGTGGCCCATGGGACTCATTGTAAAGACCATTCCTAGTGATGATGGTATGGTACGTAAGGTAAAGGTGAAAGTTGCCAGACAAGGAACTTTACAGTAAAGACTTTCCTCAGACCCATTACAGAGCTTGTTTTACTCTTGCCTTTTGGAGAATGAACTTGCTTACTTGGGTTTGTTGGATCCAATTTATACCACAAGAAGAGTGTGCCTTGAACTTTAAGTGACAATTCTTGATGCCTTATTGCAGTTATTATTGTTGCATATACAGTATCTCACAAAAGTGAGTACACCCCTCACGTTTTTGTAAATAATTTATTAAATCTTTTCATGTTACAACACTGAAGAAATTACACTTTGCTACAATGTAAGGTAGTGAGTGTACAGTTTGTATAACAGTGTAAATTTGCTTTCCCCTCAAAATAACTCAACACATTAATGTCTAAACTGCTGGCAACAAAAGTGCGTACACCCCTAAGTGAAATGTCCAAATTGGGCCCAAAGTGTCAATATTTTGTGTGGCCATTATTATTTTCCAGTACGGCCTTAACCCTCATGAGCATGGAGTTCACCAGAGCTTCACAGGTTGCCATTGGAGTCCTCTTCTACTCCTCCATGACGACATCACAGAGCTAGTGGATGTTAGAGACCTTGCTCTCCTCCACCTTCTGTTTGAGGAAGGCCCACAGATTCCCATAGGGTTTAGGTCTGGAGACATGCTTGGCCAGTCCATCAGCTACTTTAGCAAGGCAGTGGTTGTCTTGGAAGTGTGTTTGTTGGTCAGTAACAATTTTGCAACACTGCCCTGTGGCCCAGTCTCTGAAGGGAGGGGATCATGCTCTGCTTCATTATGTCACAGTACATGTAGGCATTCATGGTTCCTTCAATGAACTGTAGCTTCCCAGTGCTGACAGCACTCGCGCAGCCCCAGACCATGACACTCCCACCACCACGCTTGACTGTAGGCAAGACACACTTGCCTTTGTACTCCTCACATGGTTGCCGCCACACACGCTTGACACCATCTGAACCAAATAGGTTTATCTTGGTCTCATCAGACCACATGACATGGTTCCAGTAATCCATGTCCTTAGTCTGCTTGTCTTCAGCAATCTGTTTGCAGGATTTATTGTGCATCATCTTTAGAAGAGGCTTCCTACTGGGATGACAGCCATGCAGACCAATTTGATGCAGTGTGCAGCGTATGGTCTGAGTACTGACAGGCTGACCCCCCACCAATTCAACCTCTGCAGCAATGCTGGCAGCACTCATACGTCTATTTCCCAAAGACAACTAATGGTTATGACTCTGAGCACGTGCACTTAACTTCTTTGGTCGACCATGGCAAAGCCTGTTCTGAGTGGAACATGTCCCGTTAAACTGCTGTATGATCTTGACCACCGTGCTACACCTCAGTTTCAGGGTCTTGGCAATCTTTTCTATAGCCTAGGCCATCTTTATGTGGAGCAACAATTCTTTTTTTCAGGTCCTCAGAGAGTTCTTTGTCATGAGGTGCCATGCTGAACTTCCAGTGACTAGTATAAGAGAGAGTGAGAGCGATAACACCAAATTTAACATACCTGCTCCTTATTCACATCTGAGACCTTGTAACAGTAACGAGTCACATGACACCGGGGAGAGAAAATGGCTAATTGGGTCAAATTTAGGCATTTTCACTTATGGGTGTACTCACTTTTGTTGCCAGCAGTTCAGACATTAATGGCTGTGTATTGAGTTATTTTGAGGGGGCAGCAAATTTACACTGTTATACAAGCTGTACACTCACTACTTTACATGGTAGCAAAGTGCCATTTCATCACATGAAAAGATATAATAAAATATTTACAAAAATGTGAGGGGTGTACTCACTTTTGTGAGATACTGTATATGCATGTTTGTTTTTGTCTTTCAGGTCTTCAAGACAACTGCAAATTGCACTATTGTTTATTTGCATTGCATAACTATCGTTATAATGTAACATCATAAGTGTGCGCACATAGGGTGGCAGGTGTGCCCAGGCACACCCTAGTCACCCTGAACTGTGCAGATTCTCCCTGCTGCCTGGCTGCAGAGAAAGGGACTGGGGAATCTCTGTCCTTAGTCCCTTTCTCTGTCTCAAAAGTGAGACATTGGGTTTGTTTAGACCCCTGATATTTCCTCAAAGCCCCCCAGCAGGGCTCCTAAAATAAACTGTAACAAAAATAATAAAATATAACATTGTAAATAATAATAAAAAAACAAAATTGTAAAAAACAAATAAAATAAAATAAAAATAAATTACTGACACCTATCTCTGCCCTACTGACACCATCCTCTGCCCTTCTGACATATATATACACACACACTCATGTCTGTTTGCGCTGTGTGGTGCACACCCTAATGCAATAGGCTGCATAGTGGTATTTACTAGGGATGAGCCGAACACCTCCCAGTTCGGTTCGCACCAGAACATGCGAATAGACAAAAAGTTTGGGCGAACATCCAAACACCATTAAAGTCTATGGGACCCGGACATGAAAAATCAAAAGTGCTAATTTTAAAGGCTTATATGCAATGTTATTGCCCTAAAAAGTGTCATGGGGACCAGGGTCCTGCCCTAGGGGACATGTATCAATGAAAAAAAAACTTTTTAAATTGTTTGTTTTTTCAGGAGCAGTCATTTTTTCACTTCTTCTTCTCATTAGTTTTTATTGAGATAAAGTACATTAACATAAGTCATGTAAGAACCTTGCACTCATACATGTATATATATACAAGCGTTATTGTACATCCGGATATGAGGAGTTCAATCCTCTATAACAGAACATTGTGATAATACCTTTGATGTTTGAAACGTAGGTGGAAAATTAGAAAAAATAACATCAACATTGTAATTTAACATATTGGATTAACATGTTTGATTAACATATTTGATTAACATATTTAGTGCGGCGCTTAGTTCTCTCCTCTCTTGGTGCATGTACGTACTGTGTACTAACTAGTTCTTTAATCGCTCCCCCCCCAGACACCCCTATTGGGAACATCCTGTGCCCGGGGGGGGACTTCAAGAGCTAGCTGTTTTCCTCCAAAAGGAGGTCGTGTATCAGGAGGTGTGGGGTTTTCAAGGACTCGCCGCAACATGGAAGTTTAGAGGAGTTACAGTTAAGAATCGGTGGTTCTATCTTTAAGCACACGTTGACTGTTAGATTCCGGA
>BLSH010537909.1:926284-942981 GCA_018402905.1 Glandirana rugosa | reverse complement strand
TTTAGGAAGGCCCCGACTTCACCAATTTCCTAAAAAAAGTAAAGAAAAAAAGTGAAATTCGTAATAATTTTACTGACGAGGATGGGTTAATTTTCGCACCAAGGTTCTCCCCAGATGGGGGGAAACCACGGTCTATCTTCGCGTCTCGTAGGGTTTTGTCTTGGATTTTCATACCTAAGATCCGTTGAGGGGGAGTTCTGTTCGAAGCTGTGGGAATGATTTCAGTTTGTCTTGTTCCAATAGTTGATTGAGTGTGTTTGTAGAGTTAGATGACCAGGGGGTTAACGGAAAGTCAAGGATTAAGTTTTGTAGTATGGTGATTGGTAGCACAGGAGGGTTGGTTTTTGTATTTAGCCAGGTCTGGTTTCTAAATGTCCTCCATGTTTTAACCGTCGCTATAATTGGAGGTGCTAAGAATTTAGGTAGGGTAGCGTCTGTGCGTAGGCCTAGAATCCATACTTTTAGGTTCTGTTTTGGGATGCTCTGCGCTTCTATCTGGCACCAAAGGGGGGTAGACCCCTCTTGGAACCACGCTTTTAATTGGGTAGGAGCAGTCATTTTAATAATGCTTAAAGTGAAAAAAAGAAATGAAAAAAATCCTTTAACCACTTCAGCCCCGGAAGGATTTCCCACTTTAGGACCAGAGCACTTTTTGCGATTCGGCACTGTGTCGCTTTAACTGACAATTGCGCGGTCGTGCGACGTTGTACCCAAATGAAATTTGCATCCTTTTTTCCCCACAAATAGAGCTTTCTTTTGGTGGTATTTGATCCCCTCCGCGTCGTTTCTGATCGCCGCTATAAACAAAAGAAGAGCGACAATATTGCAAAAAAACCCAAATTTCTTACTTTTTGCTAAAATACAAATCCAAAAAAAAATATAAAAAAACATTTTTTTCCATCGGTTTTGGCTGATTTATATTCTTCCTCATATTTTTGGTAAAAAAAATAGCAATCGGCATTTATTGATTGGTTTGCGCAAAAGTTGGCGCGTTTACGGATGATGAGAATTCATTTCTGGGGTTTTTATGTTTTTTGTTTTTTTTTACTAGTAATGGCGGCGATCTGCGATTTTTAGCGGTACTACGATATTGCAGCGGACATGTCGGACCATTTTGACACTTTTTTGGGACCATTGGCATTTATACAGCGATCAGTGCTATAAAAATGCACTGATTACTGTGTAAATGCCATTGGCAGTGAAGAGGTTAACCTGCAGGGGGTGCTCTAAGGGGTAACTGTGTTCCCTGGGCGTGTTCTAACTGTGTGGGGGCTGCCCTGGCTGGGGAAAGGGGAATATCCCAGCTTCCATATACAGGAAGGCTGTGATCATCGCCTTTCCCCCTTCAACAGAATGGAGATCCGTGTTTACACACACGGACCTCCGTTCTTTCAGTGCGGGGGAGCCATCGCGGGTAGCCGGCGGCGATCGAGTCTGCCCTACCCACTCCCTGGCTCCCCCCGAACACAGTGGGTGCGCGAGCGCGCCTCTGGCAGAGTGCGCGCGCACACAATGCTAGTTATTGCGGCCGCCGTGGCGGCGGTTCGCGATAATGAGCCATCTTGCTGCCGTCACGCTGCGGCGGGCGGTCGGCAAGTGGTTAAATATTGTGCCTGGGGGGGTGTCCTTAGTCTGTGTGTAAAAGGGCGCATCTCTGTGAGGTGTAGAACATAGCCAGAGCAAAATTACATTTCCATAGGAAAAATTGTCATTTAAAATTGCGGCTGTAATGTATTGCCTGTACCCGGCAATATACAAAAAGTCGTTGGAAAAAAGTGCGTGCGGTCCACCCCCCCCCCCAGTCCAAACCATGCTCTTCTGGTCTGGTTTGGATATTAGGGGGAACCCTGCGCCAAATTTAAAAAAAATTGATGTGTGCTAAAATCCAAACCCGACCCTTATTCGAGCATGCAGCCCTGGCCGGTTAGGATGGAGGGGGACTACCCGTGACATAAATGGGTGACCCGCCCCCTCTGACATCACATGATGTGGGGAAGGGGGTGGGTTCACTCAGTTACGTACTGTCATCGTGAAGACCGCCCATTCGGCAAGACACGCAGGGGCCGGACTGCTGCAGTGAAGAGAGAAGATTAAGATGAAGGGCCAGGAGAAGATAGAGGAAGAAAGAAGAAAGAGCTATAATACAAAATAAAGGACTTGTCAAAAACTGCCTATTGGTTTTTTTTACACTACACTCCTTTTTTGGTGAATGGGTTGGGGGGTACAATGTACCCCAAACCTATTCACATATGGGGGGTCGGGATCTGGGGGCCCCCTTATTAAAGGGGGCTTCCATATTCTGATAAGCCCCCGGCCCACAGACCCCCACAGCCACCGGCCAGGGTTGTGGGGGTGAGGCCCTTCTCCCCATCAACATGGGGACAAGGTTCTTTGGGGGGACCTCAAAGCATCCTCCCCATGTTGAGGGCATATGGACTGGTATGGTTCGGAGGGGGGCGCTCGCTTGTCCCCACCCCCTCCTGCCATGCCAGGGCTGCATGCTCGAATAAGGGTCTAGTTTGGATTTTGGGGGGGACCCCACGCCATTTTCTTTTTAAATTTGGCACGGGGTTCCCCTTAAAATCCATACCAGACCTGAAGGGCCTGGTTTGGATTTTGGGGGGAACCGCACGTCATTTTTTTTTTAATTTTAGCACGGCATTCCCCTTAAATTCCATACCAGACCTGAAGGGCTTGGTTTTGATTTTGGTGGGAACCGCACATCATTTTTTAAAACAAAATTGGCATGGGGTTCCCCTTAAATTCCATACCAGACCTGAAGGGCCTGGTTTTGATTTTGGTGGGAACCGCACATCATTTTTTTTTTTAAATTTGGCACGGGGTTCCCCTTAAATTCCATACCAAACCTGAAGGGCCTGGTTTGGATTTTGGGTGGAACCGCATGTCGTTTTTTTTAAATTTTGGCACGGGTTTCCCCTTAAATTCCATACCAGACCTGAAGGGTCTGGTTTCGATTTTGGGGGGAACCGCACATCATTTTTTTGTTTATTTTGGCGCCGGCCCTGCTATTGTAAATTAGTCAAAAAATTGTGATAAAATCCCCCAGTCAAACAGGTGGCGAAAAATTGGGCCTTGTGTGTTGGCGTTGCCAGAACACTGTAACCCCTTGCAGTTACTCTTGTTGAACAGAGGAACTGGTCCTGAAGTTGTAAATTAGTTTACAAATTGTGACGAAAGCCCCCAGTCAAACAGGTGGCAAAAAATTGGGCCTTGGGTGCCGGCGGTGCCAGAACACTGTAACCCCTTGCAATTACTCTTGTTGGATGGAGGAACTGGTCCTGAAGTTGTAAATTAGTTTACAAATTCTGACAAAAGCCACCAGTCAAACAGGTGGCCAAAAATTGGGCCTTGTGTGTCTTGGCGGTGCCAGAACACTGTAACCCCTTGCAGTTACTATTTTTGGACGGAGGAACTAGGCTTGAAGTTGTAAATTAGTTTACAAATTGTGACGAAAGCCCCCAGTCAAACAGGTGGCCAAAAATTGGGCCTTGGGTGTTAGCGGTGCCAGGACACTGTAACCCCATGCAGTTACTCTTGTTGGACGCAGGAACAGGACCTGCTATTGTAAATTAGTTTAACCACTTAAGCCCCGGAGCCCTTTTTTATACTTGTTGTTCACAAGTTAAAATAATTTTTTTGCAGGAAAATTAATTAGAACCCCCAAACATTATTTACTTTTTTCAAACACCCTAGAGAATAAAATGGCGATCGTCGCAATACTATTTGTCACACAGTATTTGCGCAGCGGTCTTTCAAGCGCAATTTTTTGTGAAAAAAATTGCTTTTTTCAGTTAAAAAATAAGACAACAGTAAAGTTAGCTAAATTTTTTTGTATATTGTGAAAGAGGATGTTACGCCAAGTAAATAGATACCATATATGTTAGGGTTGAAAATTGCGCACACTTTTGGAATGGCGACAAACTCCGTTATTTAAAAATCTCCATAGGCAACGCTTTAAATTTTTTTTACGGTTACCAGGTTAGAGGTGCAGAGGAGGTCTTTTGCTAGACACTTTTGCTCACACTTTGGCGATCGCAGCAATACCTCACATGTGTGGTTTGAAGACCGTTTTCATATGCGGGCGTGACTTGCATATGCGTTTTCTTTGCTGCGCGAGCTCCAGGTTACGGTGGTGCTTTACATTTTTTTTTTTATTTATTTTATTATATTTTTCCTCTTAACACTGTTCCTTTAAAAAAAAAATCTGATCACTTTTATTGCTATCACAAGGAATGTAAACATCCCTTGTGATAGTAATATATGGTGACAGGTACACTTTATGGAAGGCCACCGTCCGCTGCTCTTCTCCGGCCTCCCGTCCCACCAGGAGACCAGGGCTCTGATCTGACGCTTCTGGCCGCTGTGTGGAATCCCTGTGGAAGGCGGAATCGGCTTCGATCAGGACTCCTTCGTACATTTCCGGAAGCAACGTTACAACGTCACTTTCAGTTTACTCGGCGGCTAACGGCGCCGGTTTAAAAAAAAATGACAGTATTCAGAATCGCTGTCATGTGAGGTATTGCTGCGATCGCCAAAGTGTGAGCAGTAATTCTAGCAAAAGACCTCCTCTGCACCTCTAACCTGGTAACTGTAAAAAAAATTTAAATCGTTGCCTATGGAGATTTTTAAGTACCGGAGTTTGTCGCCATTCCAAAAGTGTGCGCAATTGTCAACCCTAACATATATGGTATCTATTTACTTGGCGTAACATCCTCTTTCACAATATACAAAAAAATTGAGCTAACTTTACTGTTGCCTTATTTTTTAACTCAAAAAAGCTATTTTTTTCCCAAAAAATTGCGCTTGAAAGACCGCTGCGCAAATACCGTGTGACAAAAAGTATTGCAATGATTGCCATTTTATTCTCTAGGGTGTTTGAAAAAAATATATAATGTTTGGGGGTTCTAAGTAATTTTCTATAAAAAAAAACTGATTTTAACTTTAAGGGGTTAAAACTGTATATATTTTAATACACCATGTCAAGTGTACTATATACCCTATGGACAGATATATAGTGGACACTCAATACGTGGTGTGTGTATATATATATATATATATATATATATATCAGGCTGTATATATTTTAATAAACCAAGTCAAGTGTACTATATACCTTATGTACAGTGTACACTGATATATAGTACACTGTGCGTATATATACTAGACTATATATATATATATAGTAAGGGGGTTAGCTCGGCAGTGGGTGTGTGTGACCCCCTGGAAGGGTTCACTACACAATTTAGGCACAGCTAGACAGCAGGGTCAGGTTAAAACAAAAAGGTAGTTTATTCCCACTAGTTACAATGTGAAAAACAGGAAAAAAAAAACAAACAACAAAATAAATTCTAGGCCACTTTACCACTGACTGAACAATAGGTTTCCCTGTCTGTCAGTTGGGTACAGCATACCGCTGTACCTAGCTTCTACCTCTCACTGCAGGACACTCAGCCACACAGGCCTTACTGTATACAGGATGTGTGTTATGATCCCCAGTCTATGGTCACAGAAACTGGTTCCAGGATGGAGCATCCACCTATGACTGCTGGGAGCTCTTGTAGAGGCCTTAATGAGCCAGCTCCACTCAGCTGGGCTCATTACTACTGCAAAACTTCCAGCACTCCCCATAGTGGTAGCCATCCGCATAAAGTATGAACCTGAGGCAAATGTATCTGCCATCTTGAACACACCCAGGTGATTTTACCTGCCGGCTGTCACAATATATAGGTATATATATATATCTATATATATAGATATACTGTATATATCTATATCTATAGCTATATATATATAGATATAGATCTATAGATCTATATCTATAGATATAGACATATATATAGATATATATCTATAGATATATATCTATATATATGTATATATCTTTTTTTCCTCTTTTTTTTCCCTACACTAACCTTTCTGCACTAACTGACAGATTTCTAACTATCTATCTAGTTAGCTATCTATTTTTTTTTTCTTCTTTTTTTTAACATATTTTAACCATTTCAATACAGGACATTTACACCCCCTTCCTTCTCAGACCAATTTTCAGCTTTCAGTGCTCTCATACTTTAAATGATAATTACTCAGTCATGCTACACTGTACCCAAACAACATTTTTATAATTTTTTTCTCACAAATAGAGCTTTCTTTTGGTGGCATATAATCACTGCTGGGTTTTTTATTTTTTTTCAATATAAGCGAACAAGTAGCAACATTTTGAAAAAAAAAACACTTTTTTTTAGTTTGTATTGAACAATTTTGCAAAAAAAGTAATTTTCTTCATAAATGTGGGTCATAATTCATACTGCTACATATATTTGGTAAAAAAATAACCCAAATTAGTGTATATATATATATATATTTTTTTTTTACACAAAATTGTTACACGTTATTTCTCACACACAGCATATGCATACTTGCATTTACACCCTAAAATACATTCTGCTACTCTTCCTGAGTATGGTGATACCCCATGTGTGAGACCTTTACACAGCCTGGCCACATACAAAGGCCTAACATTGTAGCACCTTCGGGCGTTCTACGAGCATAAATTGCACATCTCATTTCTCAGCCACCTATTACACTTTTCAAGGCCCTGGAGCACCAGGACAATGGAATTGCCCACAAAATGACCACATTTTGGAAAGCAAATACCCTAGCGTATAATCTGTGAGGCATAATTAGTCTTTTGAACGGTTCATTTTTTTTCCAGAAGTTGTTGGAAAATGTGGGAAAAAAAGGAAAATGCATTTTTTTTAACACAAAGTTGTCCATTTATAAGATATTTCCAACACATAGCATGTACATAGCAAAAATGACACCCCAAAATACATTCTGCCACTCCTCCTGAGTATAGTGATACCACATGTGTGAGACTTTTACACAGCCCAGCCACATAAAGAGGTCCAGCATTGAAGAAGTACCTTCAGGCGTTCTAGGAGCATAAATTACACATCTAATTTCATTCCTACCTATCACACTGGAGCACCAGGACAGTGGAATTACCCACAAAATTACCCCATTTTGGAAAGCAAAGACCCCAATGTATATTTTATGAGGCATGGGCTGCAGATACGTACTTGGGTACTTGTATGGGCTGCATATAGGTACTCGGGTACTCTGATGGATTAGTAAAAGGTACTCGGGTACTCTTATGGGCTGGTAATGGATACTCAGGTACTCTGATGGGCTGGTAAAAAGTTCTCAGGTACTTTGAATGACTGGTGACAGGTACTCGGGTACTCAGATGGTCTGGTGCCAGGTACTTGGGAACTCAGATGGGCTGGTGACAGGTACCTGGTTATTCAGATGGGCTAGTGACAGACACTTGGGTACTCAGATGGGCTAGTGACAGGTACTAGGGTACTCAGGTGGGCTAGTGAGAGGTATTCGGGTACTCAGATGGGCTAGTGATAGGTACCAGGGTACTCAGATGGGCTAGTGACAGGTACTCAGATGGACTGGTGACTGGTACTCGGGTACTCTGATGAGCTGGTGACAGGTACTTGGGTACTCAGAAGGGTTGGTGACAGGTACTCAGGTGCTCTGATGGGCTGGTGACAGGTACTCGGAGACTCTGATGGGCTGGTGACAGGTACTTGTGTACTCAGAATGGTTGAGGACAGGTACTCGGTACTCTGATGGGTTGCTGACAGGTACTCGGGTACTCTGATGGTTTGGTGACAGGTACTTGGGTACTCTGATGGGTTGATGACAGGTACTCGGGTACTCTGATGGGCTGGTGACAGGTACTCGGGTACTGTGATTGGTTGGTGACAGGTACACGTGTAATATGATGGGTTGGTGACAGGTACTCGGGTACTCAGATGGGCTAGTGACGGGTACTTGGATACTCGGATGGGCTGGTAACAGGTACTCGGGTACTCTGATGAGATGGTGACAGGTACTCGGGTACTCTGATGGGCTGGTGACAGGTACTGGGGTACTCTGATGGGCTGGTGACAGGTACTCGAGTACTCTGATGGGCTGGTGACAGGTACTCGGGTACTCGGATGGGCTGGTGACAGGTACTTGGGTACTCTGATGGGTTGGTAACAGGTACTTGGGTACTCTGATGAGATGGTGACAGGTACTCGGGTACTCTGATGGGCTGGTGACAGATACTTGGGTACTCTGATGGGTTGGTAACAGGCACTCGGGTACTCTGATAAGATGGTGGCAAGTGCTCAGGTACTCTGATGGATTGGTGACAGGTACTCGAGTACTCGGATGGGATGGTGACAAGTACTCTGGGACTCTGATGGGCTGGTGACAGGTACTTGTGTACTCAGAAGGGCTGGTGACAGGTACTCGGGTACCCTGATGGGTTGATGACAGGTACTCGGGTACTCTGATGGGTTGGAGACAGGTACTCAGGTACTGTGATTGGTTGGTGACAGGTACTCGGGTAATCTGATGGGCTGGTGACAGGTACTCGGGTACTCGGATGGGCTGGTGACAGGTACTTGGGTACTCAGATGGGCTAGTGACATGTACTTGGATACTCGGATGGGCTGGTGACAGGTACTCGGGTACTCTGATGGGTTGGTAACAGGTACTTGGGTACTCTGATGAGATGGTGACATGTACTTGGGTACTCTGATGGGCTGGTGACAGGTACTCGGGTACACTGATGTGCTGGTGACAGGTACTCGGATGGGCTGGTGACAGGTACTCGGGTACTCGGATGGGTTGGTAACAGGTACTTGGGTACTCTGATGAGATGGTGACATGTACTTGGGTACTCTGATGGGCTGGTGACAGGTACTCGGGTACACTGATGTGCTGGTGACAGGTACTCGGATGGGCTGGTGACAGGTACTCGGGTACTCGGATGGGTTGGTAACAGGTACTTGGGTACTCTGATGAGATGGTGACATGTACTCGGGTACTCTGATGGGCTGGTGACAGGTACTCAGGTACTCTGATGGGTTGGTAACAGGTACTTGGGTACTCTGATGAGATGGTGACAAGTTCTCGGGTATTCTGATGGGCTGGTGACAGGTACTCGGGTACTCTGATGGGCTGGTGACAGGTACTCGGGGACTCAGATGAGTTGATGACAGGTACTCGGAACTTTGATGGGCAGGTGACAGGTACTCGGGTACTCTGATGGGCTGGTGACAGGTACTTGGGTACTCGGATGGGCTGGTGACAGGTACTCGGGTACTCTGATGGGTTGGTAACAGGTATTTGTGTACTCTGATGAGATGGTGACAGGTACTCGGGTACTCTGATGGGCTGGTGACAGGTACTCGGGTACTCTGATGGGCTGGTGACAGGTACTCGGGGGCTCTGATGGGTTGGTAACAAGTACTCAGGTACTCTGATGAGATGGTGACAAGTGCTTGGGTACTCTGATGGGTTGGTGACAGGTGCTCGGGTACTCTGATGGTTTGTTGACAGGTACTCGGATGGGCTGGTGACAGGTACTCGGGTACTGTGATGGGCTGGTGACAGGTACTTGAATACTCTGATGGGCTGGTGACAAGTACTCAGGTACTCTCATGGACTAGTGACATGTACTCGGGTACTCAGATGGGTTGATGACAGGTACTCTGGTACTGTAATGGGCTGGTGACAGGTACTCGGGTACACAGATGGGTTTGTGACAGGTACTCGGGTACTCTGATGGGCTGCTGACAGGTACTTGTGTACTCAGATGGCCTGGTGGCAGGTACTCAGGTACTTTGATGGGCAGGTGACAGGTACTCAGGTACTTTGATGGGCAGGCGACAGGTACTCGGGTACTCTGATTAGCGGGTGACAGGTACTCTGGTACTTTGATAGACGGGTGGCAGGTACACGGGTACTTTTATGGGCTGGTGACAGGTACTCGGGTACTTTGATGGGCAGGTGACAGGTACTCTGATGGGCTTTGACAGGTACTTTGATGGGGTGGAGACAGGTACACTTTGCTACTGGGGGGCAATCAGTGTGATTGGTGCAAACAGTAAGTGGTAAAGAGCTGTTACCACTATCTCCTCCTCACACACGATCGGTGCGTGAAGAGGAGAACCCGGTAACAGCTTGTTACCGCGGATTGTTGTCATTCTGTGACCGGCTGTTATTGGTCATGTGGTAAAGAGCCAATATCATTGGCTTTTTACCCTGAGTGGGGTTGGGCTTTGTCCGAGGGACAAGCCCGAACCCCGATCGCCACACTGCGTGCCCCCAGGGGCATGCACGAGCGGCACGCACGCCGCTGTTTGTTATGGTCGGAAGTAACCGGCTGTGATAGGACACAGCTGGTCACGTAGTAAAAAGCCAAAAGGGTGGCAAAAAACGGGAGGACGTCATATGATGTCCACCCAGGATGGGGAGTGCACCTTGCCGCTTGCCGGCGTATTATTACTATACGCCACTAAAGAAGGGGTTAAAAATCTAGCTGCTAATCTAAACTGCCTGTTGTCAGGAACCTATGCTCTCTCTCTACAAGCAACGCTGACACACTATCATAGAGCTGCTGTACGAATGGCTTTGTTGTGTAAAATGTAATGCTATGTATAGTCTTGGTAATGTTTATATAATTGGTTATTATACTGCCATCTTGTGGTTATTTTGCTTATAGCACCTTCCTTTTCTGTTTGTGCGTTCCCTCCCATCTTCTGATGTATTTCCTGTTCCTGTTTCACTGTCTTGATCGAAGGAAAGAGATGGTCAGTTCTGTATAGACCACATGCAATCTGCTTGCATCCTGGAACACATTGCCATGTTTTAACTTGCAGATACCGTCTTTCAATCATTTGTTACATTTTCTTGTTCTGCTATGATCTGCTTGCAATAGAACCCACGACGATGGAAGAAACAGTGTCTGGTGAGTTCATGCTATCTGATAAAGACTGTGTGCTGTGATTATATCTGCTTATACAGGCCAGGCATATAGGTCTCAGTGTCATGAATCTGCAGTAACATTTCATGTCCTGTCTGTTTTCTTACCTCTCTGGTTGTGGTCAGCCTAGAGACTGTGCACCTCTCACCTGTGTGCTAAGTAATCTTCCCTCAGCAGGACTCCACCCCAGTCTCTAATTAGGAAAATGATTTAAGACCAAGCACTGCAAGCCTTGTTGTTGATCAATATTGTGTGTTAGGCTTTCAGTGTTGGTGATTCCTGCTGAGTGCTCTTCATCTGATTCCGCTAACGACCTTGGCTTGTTTGTGACCATTCCTGTCTGCTGGTTACCCCGATCTTGGCATGCTCTCCTGTCTGTTCCTCTCTGCTTGTTGCCCTGACCCTTGGCTATCCCACTGACCATTCCTTGTTGTCTTGTACTGCTGCTACCTCTTTATCCACCAGTAGCCAGTCATGAGCGTGAGCTGGGAGACCCCGGGGGATGCGACCTGGAGCCAGTTACAGCCAAGTCCATCCTCACCACTAGAGGCTATGGTGAACACTTGCCAGCTCTTAGACTCCCTGCCCTTGGGAAACCTATGCTCTAGCTCCCTGCATATCTGTGTCAGTGCTCCAGTGGTCCTGCTTCCATCAACACCCAGAGTTCAATTCACAGCAGTCAGCTAAGGGTCCACAACCTTAGTGGTGCACCCCTAACCCTAGCGGTGCGCACCTGTCACCTACCATCAGGTGACCTGACACTCAGCAAGGGATAAGTCACTATTACATCAGTTGGAGTCAGAATAACCATATAAAAACAATACATTTTATTGCACAGTCAATCTAAAATACCATACAATGTGTATGCATGTTTGTAATTTAAAAACAGCTATGTTTTTGTTTGCTCATCAACTGAGTCAACCACACGTGGTGATGAGATAGTTAACAGTATATGCAATATAATTACACTAAATGTCAATATATATCTTCATGAGTCAACACATTTCGCTAGAAGTAGCTTCATCAGGAAGCATGAAAATAACACAGCAGTTGTCTAAAAAGTGATTAATGTCATACTTTCTGAATGATCTGGAGTTGTGAGTGGGGTGGTTCTTTCCTGGAACCAATTCTGTTTAATTTGTTCATAAATGGCATAGAGATATGAATAAATAGCTCCATCTTAGTGTTTTGTTGATGCTACAAAGCAAAGCAGGGCCATAACTTTACAACAGGATACAGCAATTTTATAAGAATACCTTAATAAAATAGACGGATGGGAAGCCACATGGCAGATGAGGTTTATTAATGAAAAATGTAAAGTACTACACTTGCCTCATCACCCCCCTCTGTGTTATAATATATATTATGTTGTAATATAAAGAAACACATTGGGGGAGATTTACTAAAACTGGTGCACACAGAATGTAGAGCAGCTGTGCATAGTAACCAACCAGCTTCTAGGTTTTATTGTCAAAGCTTAATTTAACAAGCTGAAGTTAGAAGTTGATTGGTTACTATGCATAGCTGCACCAGTTTTAGTTAATCTCCCCCATTATCTCTAAGCTGCAAGTCAGCTCTCTGTGTGTCTGTAAATTTTCTGCCTGCTTTTGTCTGTCAGATCTCATTACTGTTTAGCACTCACCTGCACCAGTGCTAGACTGAGAAACCTATGGATTGTGGAAAATATAGCTTCTTTAGAAGAATCGTCAGGTCTCACACTACAGACAGAGGTCATGTATTAAGCTGTGCAGTGTCATGTCACATGCCTCATGTTCTTGTAAACACTCCTGTTCCACGGCAGCTGGTGGTCTCATTCCAGCATCCTGGTTTTGTGATACATTCTACCTGTCTGTCCATCCAACTGCAAAGTGATTGAGGTAGCCAGTCTCTGGTTGAAGACCAAACCTGATTTAAGCCAGCCAAGCCTCCAGTCTCATGCTTGTGATGCTTGTGTGCTCCAAACTCCCTCTTTGTCTGCCCTGCCTGCTAGTTTTGATTCCTTTGTTGACGTCCTCAGATCGGATATCGAATGCGCTCAGAAATCAGCCTGACTTGAACCCGGACTGTCACTGACCACGCTGCATATTGATTACTATTGAGGTCTAACTACATGATGACCAGCATACTTCCATCCCTATTGGTTTGTAAAGAGGGGGAGAACAGTTTGGGACTTTAGATGAAGCAGTGCCATGTGCCTCCATCCCTATTAAATTTGTATAAAAAGAAAGGGGGAAGAAGTGGAACTTTAAATGAAGTAATGCTGGTTTTCAGAACATTAATTTTAATGAAATTGATAATAAATAATACATAAAAATCATAAATAGTATACTGTAAACAATTCATATATATACGCATACACTTGGGCATACAGCCTCCTGACTTGCAATATTTCGCATAGAATAGCATATACTTTGCATACAAAAAGATATGGACAAAATGTTTATGTAAAGCAATATATGATAATTTTTTTGAGCATGGCATATGACAGCTCTATGCATTTCCTGGAAGTTATATCCATTCCTCAGGAGCATGCACGTAGCTATTATCTGTAATTTAAAATGGAGAGGTAACTGGATAGTGTCAACATTTCACAATTTGAAATACACACAAATACACAGTGTTTTTGTAAGTTTTGTAGATAGCAAGGGTTCCTAATTGTTACCCTTGTTTGTTAATCCTTTCAAATTATGAAATGTTGACACTATCCAGTTACCTCTGGAATGGGGAGCAGGTGTGTTAAATTTGTTGTTATCTCTCTCTCATACTGGTCACTGGAAGTTCAACATGGCACTCTCTGAGGATCTGAAAAAAAAAATTCTTGCCCTACATAAAGATGGCCTAGGCTATAAGAAGATTGTCAAGACCCTGAAACTGAGCTGCAGCATGGTGGCCAAGACCATACAGTGGTTTAACAGGACCGGTTCCACTCAGAACCGGCTTCGCCATGGTCGACCAAAGAAGTTCAGCTCAGCGTCATATCCAAAGGTTGTCTTTGGGAAATAGCTGTGTGAGTGCTGCCAGCATTGGTGCAGAGGTTGAAGCAGTGGGGAGTCAGCCTGTCAGTGCACAGACCATACACCGCACACTGCATCAAATTGGTCTGCATGGCTGTTGTCCCAGAAGGAAGCTTCTTCTAAAGATGGTGCACAAGAAAGCCTTAAAACAGTTTGCTGAAGACAAGCAGACTAAGGACATGGATTACTGGGACCATGTTCTGTGGTCTGATGAGACCAAGATAAAGGTATTTGGTTCAGATGGAGTCAGGTGTGTGTGGCGGAAACCAGGTGAGGAGTACAAAGACAAGTGTATCTTGCCTACAGTCAAGCATGGTGGTGGGAGTGTCATGGTCTGGGGCTGCATGAGTGCTGCCAGCACTGGGGAGCTACAGTTCATTGAGGGAACCATGAATGCCAACATGTACTGTGACATACTGAAGCAGAGCATGATCCCCTCCCTTCGGAGACTGGGCCGCAGGGCAGTATTCCAACATGATAACGACCCCAAACACACCTCCAAGACGGCCACTGCCTTGCTAAAGAAGCTGAGGGTAAAGGTGATGGACTGGCCAAGCATGTCTCCAGACCTAAACCCTATTGAGCATCTGTGGGGCATCCTTAAACAGAAGGTGGAGGAGTGCAAGGTCTCTGACATCCACCAGCTCAGTGATGTCGTCATGGAGGAGTGGAAGAGGACTCCAGTGGCAACCTGTGAAGCTCTGGTAAACTTCATGTCCAAGAGGGATAAGGCAGTGCTGGAAAATAATGGTGGCCACACAAAATATTGACACTTTGGTCCCAATTTGGACATTTTCACTTAGGGGTGTACTCACTTTTGTTGCCAGCAGTTTAGACATTAATGGCTGTGTGTTGAGTTATTTTGAGGGGACAAATGTACACTGTTATACAAGCTGTACACTCACTAATTTACATTGTAGCAAAGTGTCATTTCTTCAGTGTTGTCACATGAAAAGATAAAATAAAATATTTACAAAAATGTGAGATACTGTGTATATATATACTGTATATGAATTGTTTACAGTATACTTGTGAATTTTATGTATTAGTTATTATCAATTTCATTAAAATTAATGTTCTGAAAACCAGTGTTGCTTCATTTAAAGTCCCACTTCTTCCCCCTTTTCTTATACAAATTTAATAAGGATGGAGGCACATGCCACTGCCTCATCTAAAGTTCAAAACTGTTCTACCCCTCTTTACAAACTTTTACATGTGCATGAACTACCATTACAATTTTTGTCCTCCCCTTGTTTTATATATATTTTTTATTTATATTTTTTTCTTATTCCCATTTTTTTTTTACCTAGGTTCCATCTTGTGAGGATTAATAACCCCCATTATCCCATTTTAACTCCAGTAGTTTCCTCGCTGTGTGGGGTGTGTCATGTGACCTTCCAGCTCCCATCTTTTCCGGGAGCTGCGACGCCCATAGTGATCTTTCCCCCCCTTCCCCTGGGGTGGGTGGATGGCTTAGTGCCAGGTGTCGATGTCACGCTCTCTGCGCTGGATGTGTGCGTCTCTGCCATGTGGCACCACATCACCAGAGTTTTTCCATCCAGTGGCTATGCAGGAGTAGCACTTTGGCACCAACGGTGGGCGGTCCTCTGCTTGACCGCTGGCACCTTTCTCCTGCTTTGTCAGCTGGCGTGATGTTGGTGGGTGCTTTCTGGCCACACCCATATAGGTTCCATCTCCAGTCTGCTCATACTAGTCGCCATTCTTGGTCTCTTTAGCGTACAGCACACACATCTTTTTGGCTTTCTAACTTTTCCAGACCAGATAATTGTCCACAGTTTTCCTTATCCTTTGACATCCTTTATGGTGGTTTAGCTTCTATTTCTTATGCACCTTTGGTCTTTATTCACTTCCTCCCCTTTGTCCTGTTCTATTTAGTTATGGACATCTTATGTACATCTCATTTTTTTCACAGATTCCCCTACAATTGGGCTACCATCTCTTGGCATTGGCCAGCCACCCCACCCTTTGGTTATGCTCTCTGGATGTGGCCCCCGTTTGGGTTTGTGGGCCATCAGCCTTACCTCAGCTCCTGGGTGAGATGCCCCTTTGGGTGCCTCTGGTTCCCAGTGCCACACCCCAATACACATGTTTGTAAGTATTGCAGATAGCAAGGGTTCCTAATTGTTACCCTTGTTTGCTAATCCTCTCAAATTGTGAAATGTTGACACTATCCAGTTACCTCTTCATTTTAATTTACAGATAATAGCTACGTACATGCCCCTGAGGAGTGGGTATAACTTCCACGAAACGCATATAGCTGTCATATGCCATGCTCAAAAAATTATCATGTGTTGCTTTACATGACTATTTTGTTCATATCTTTTTATGTGCAAATTATATGCTATACTATGCAAAGTATTTCAAGTCGGGAGGCTGCATGCCCAAATGTATGTATATATATATATATATATTTATATATATATATATATATATATATATATATATGAATTGTTTACAGTATACTATTTATGAATTTTATGTATTATTTATTATCAATTTCATTAAAATTAATATTCTGAAAACCAATCCCACGTCTTCCCCCTTTTTTATACAAATTTAATAGGGATGGAGGCACATTACACTGCCTCATCTAAAGTCCCAAACTGTTTTCCCACTCTTTACAAAGTTAAATTAACTGGTTTACTGACTGTGAACCAGGCCTATTCATCCAACATCAGTGCTCCTTCCAAATGTTCAATTACCTGGGACTAACCATAATCCTGCTAGGGGTGCAGCTGCAACATTGGTGTATCCTAAAGAATGTTTGAAGTGTTTGTTACCCTAAAAAAAAAAAAAAAAAAAAAAAAAAA
>BLSH010537909.1:836801-855477 GCA_018402905.1 Glandirana rugosa | reverse complement strand
TAACTCAATGATGGGCCCCGTCTTCAAGGCAAACCCTCCTAGATGGGGGAGAGGCTCGGACTTGACCGTCGAGAGTTCAGGATGGACCTGCTTTTGTATTTCTTTCCTAAGTAGGCCGGTAGATGGAGAGGCCGGCCTCGGCCATAAAAGAAACACCTCTTTTTTCTGGTGTGTGAGGCCGGTACGTAACTGATGTCCCTTGAATTGGCCCACTGATAATTTTTAGCAATGGGAAATGGAAACCAGGACCTTGAAAAGGTCGCCGATCCCCGCCGTTGGTAGAAATGCTTTGAGCTAGAAGCTCCCCGTATATTAGAGTAAGCATAGTCCCTTCCTCTGCTCAGAAAAAATCAAAATATCGTCAAGATAGACAATTACAAAAAGGTCCAGAAAGTCTCGGAACACATCATTGACGAAGTGTTGAAAGGTTGCTGGAGCATTGCATAGACCGAAGCGCATCACCAAGTATTCATAGTGCCCGAAACGGGGACGGAATGCTGTTTTCCACTCGTCTCCTTCCCTGATACGAATGAGATTATATGCCCCTCGAAGATCGAGTTTCGTAAAGATGGTTGCCGCCCCTAGCCGCTGGAAAAGTTCCAGGACCAAAGGTAAAGGGTAACGATTTTTAATAGTCACCCGGTTAAGTTCCCTGTAGTCAATGCATGGCCGGAGTGTGTGGTCTTTTTTCTCCACAAAGAAAATACCGGCTCCGGCCGGAGAGGTAGATGGCCGGATGAATCCTTTCTTTATGTTTTCGTCCAGGTAGGACTTGAGAGCTGCCAGTTCAGGCTCGGAGAGGGGGTAGATCCTCCCAAACGGAACTTCTGCCCCGGGTAGTAACTCAATGGGGCAATCGTATGGCCTATGTGGCGGCAGCTTGTCTGCCCCTTTCCTACTGAAAACGTCCAGAAATGAGTGATAGGCCTGGTGAAGAAGGGTCCGGATGTCGGGTTCAGGTTCGGAATCCAGACTGAGAAGTGAGGGACCAGTTCCAGCTCGGGAACTAAGGCAGTGATGACGACAATAGGGTGATTGGAATTGGACGACTCCGGTGGTCCAGTCAATACTGGGGTTATGCGCCTGGAACCAAGGTAATCCCAGGATGATGGGGCAGAGAGGAGATGCGATGACATCCAGCCGCAGGCGTTCTTGGTGACCATCCAAGGTGCAGGAGAGGAGAGGGACCGTTTCATGGGTAACAGTCCCGGATTTAATATGCGACCCATCGGCCAAACGGATCACTAGTTTATGCGTCTTGAGTTGGAGGGGAATGCGGTGCAGTGCAACAAAATCTTGGTCAATAAAACAACTACATGCCCCTGAGTCAAGGCTTGCTGGAACCATAATACTCCCTCCGGGAAGCTGCAAAGAGAGAGAAATGGTAAGATGAGCAGGGAAACTTAGACAGGTCCTTAGAGACGGTGGTCAAGCACTTACCGCGCTTCGTGGGGCATGTCCTGACCATGTGACCGGGTTCCCCACAGTAGAGACAGAGTTTCAATTGGAACCGCCGCTGTCTTTCCTCAGTACTTAGAGAAGGCCGAAGCAATCCAATCTGCATGGGCTCGGAAGTGTCCTGTGGAGAGGAAGAGGAGGAAGTCGTGTGGAAGGAGGGTGGTGTCGGTGGTGTCGGGTAGCCGGGAACCCGAGGAAGCATCCAGGTGGGGCACAACTGCCCAGAAGACCTTTCGACGCGGCGCTCTCTGAGGCGCCGATTGATAGAGATGGCCAAGGTGATCAGCTCCTCCAGGGTCTTGGGAATCCCCACTCGCGTTAGCTCGTCCTTCAGAGGTTCCGAGAGTCCCATGCGGAACTGAAATAGGAGAGCCGCGCTGCCCCAGGCTGTGTCCGAGCTCCAGCGCCGGAATTCAGCGGCATAGTCCTCCACTGGGCGGCGTCCCTGCTGAAGGTTGTGCAGAGTAGCTTCTGCAGTGGCAGCCAAGTGGGGGTCTTCGTACAGCTGCGCCATGGCCAGGAAGAAGGCTGCAGCGGTAGCCACTTCAGGGGCATTTTGCTCCCATAGTCTGAGAGCCCATGCCTGGGGTTCACCCTGCAAGAGGGAGATGATGAATCCGACCTTCATGCTTTCCAGGGAAAACGTGCGTGGCTGCAGTCCTAGGTATAAATCGCACGCACTTCGGAAGACCCGGAACTTGCGCCGGTCCCCGGAGAACTTGTCCGGCAAAGGGACCTTGGGTTCCGAGGGCAGGGTCACAAAGGTACGGGCCGCAGAAGCACCGGAGGCCGGGGTGGTGGAAAGTTCCTGCACCCGCTCTTCTAGCCGGGTGTATCCTTCTTGTAGATTCTTGACGGCTTGGGTCAGGCCGGCAAGATGTGCACACAAGTCGTCCATGGCGGAGCGGGTTCCCTGCGCATACTCAGTCATGGCTGCTCGTTTCTGTCACGTACCTGGCGGTGGAGTCTGTCTTGTGCAGGGAACAACCGCTCTTGCGCACCCGATTCAAGGACCCCTGGTAATGGAGACAGAGGCCCAAGAGTGCGGGATGGCACGAGGGCTGGAGGGTCACCGATGATGTAGCGAAGCTCCAGGAGGCGTGCAGGTAGAAGGATGGTCGTTCAGGCTGGGTCGGCAACAGGCAGGTAGGAAGGTACAAAAGGATCAGGCAAAAGAGTAGTCAGAGTCCAAGCAAGGTTCGTTTAACGGGCGGGCAGCAGAGGTACAAGGGAACAAACAATCGGATGGTCGTGGATAGTCGGGGTCGGTGCAGGCAGCAGGACAGCAGGTCAGGACAAGCCGGGTCAACAGGAGGCAGAGCAACACAGGAACAGGTATCAGGAGCTGAGGCTTACAGGTCAGGAACGCTGTAGAACGAGCAGCACCCGTCTCTGGAGCCTCCAGGTTTAAATAGGCCCGTTTGGCGCCGTTACCGGCGCGTGCGCGCGCGAACGCGCACGGGAGCGCGCGAACGCGCACAAATGTGCGCACCACCGCGGAAACAACAGGATTTAGGCAGGGAATGTTCTTTTCCCTAACAATATGGGTCTTCTGGACGGAATCCAAAAGTGGTGGCAGTGAAAGGGTTAATTGTTTGAATTAGCCCGGTAACAATCACTCTCAGGCGGCTGACACTTAGACGGTGGTCCCGCAAACTGGGAAATCTTTGTGCTGAAAGCAGCTGAGAGTGGCATTGTTACGTTTGTGACAAGTGCGGTATTAGATCAGGGGGGTCCTCGGTCGCCGGTCGGTGAGGAGGGCAGCGATCTGATACCCGCGTTCTTCAAAAGGGGGTAATGTCACAGGTGGTAGGGTGTCAAAGGTGGGGGGCAGCGGGACAGGTCTCCACATATCTGCATTGTTTTTGTGTAATAGAGCTGTACATTACACAGGAGCAGTGCAGCGTTCAGAAGATGTAATAGGGTTTGAGACGGTATGTCACGCAGGAGCAGTGCGATGATTGGAATATCTGACAAGTTTAATTTATTCTGTCCTGCGCATGTGCAAAGATCGGACAGGAGTTGTTTGTTTATGTTGGGTGTGCTCAGGCGCATGGGCAGTACAATCAACTTGTCCAAAACTCCTTCCGGAAATGATGCAACTGGAGTTTCTGACAAATTGTTGCCATAACAACGGGATGGGCCTTCCTCCGTCACCAGCCGTTGTGATGGCAACGGGACACACCATGAGCGCTACGCCCGGCATACAATATGCATGCGCGAGATCGGGGGGTGCATGCTGGGTAGCCAGCATGCACCTTATCCCAGAAAACAGTCAGAGTGGGCTTCACATGCCCACAATCAAGATGGATACACTCAGGAAGACAAAAATAAGGTAGGTAAATAAAAGAAAAAAAGAATGGGAACGTGATTGAAATATATCAATGCATTTATGTACAGTATCTCACAAAAGTGAGTACACCCCTCACATTTTTGTTAATATTTTATTATATCTTTTCATGTGACAACACTGAAGAAATGATACTTTGCTACAATGTAAAGTAGTGAGTGTACAGCTTGTATAACATTGTAAATTTGCTGCCCCCTCAAAATTACTCAACACACAGCCATTAATGTCTAAACCGCTGGCAACAAAAGTGAATACACCCTTAAGTGAAAATGTTTAAATTGGGCCCAAAGTGTCAATATTTTTGTGGCTACCATTATTTTCCAGCACTGCCTTAACCTCCTGGGCATGGAGTTCACCAGAGCTTCACAGGTTGCCACTGGAGTCATCTTCCACTCCTCCATGACGACATCACAGAGCTAGTGGATGTTATAGACCTTTCGCTCTTCTACCTTCTGTTTGAGGATGCCCCACAGATGCTCAATAGGGTTTAGGTTTGGAGACATGCTTGGCCAGTCCATCATCTTTACCCACAACTTCTTTTGCAAGGCAGTGGTTGTCTTGGAGGTGTATTTGGGGTAGTTATCATGTTGGAATATGACCCTGCAGCCCAGTCTCTGAATGGAGGGGATCATGCTCTGCTTCAAAATGTAACAGTACATGTTGGCATTCATGGTTCCCTCAATGAACTATAGCTCCCCAGTGCTGGCAGCACTCATGCAGCCCCAGACCATGAAACTCCCACCGCCTTGCTTGACTGTAGGCAAGACACACTTGTCTTTGTACTCCTCACCTGGTTGCCGCCACACACGCTTGCCACCATCTGAACCAAATAAGTTTATCTTGGTCTCATCAGATCACAGGGCATGGTTCCAGTAATTCATGTCCTTAGTCTGCTTGTCTTCAGAAAACTGTTTGCGGGCTTTCTTGTGCATCATCTTTAGAAGAGGCTTCCTTCTGGGACGACAGCCATGCAGACCAATTTGATGCAGTGTGCAGTGTATGGTCTGAGCACTGATAGGCTGACCCCCCACCCCTTCAAACTCTGCAGCAATGATGGCAGCACTCATACGTCTATTTCCCAAAGACAACCTCTGGATATGACACTGAGCATGTGCACTCAACTTCTTTAGTCGACCATGGCGAGGCCTGTTCTGAGTGGAATCTGTCCCGTTAAACCGCTGTATGGTCTTGGCCACCATGCTGCAGCCCAGTTTCAGGGTCTTGGCAATCTTCCTGTAGCCTAGATCATCTTTATGTAGAGCAACAAATCTTTTTTTTCAGATCCTCAGAGAGTTCTTTGCCATGAGGTGCCATATTGAACTTCCAGTGATCAGTATGAGAGAGTGAGAGCAATAGCACCAAATTTAACGCACCTGCTCCCCATTCACACCTGAGACTTTGTAACACTAATTTGGCACATGACACTGGGGAGGGAAAATGGCTACTTGGACCCAATTTGGAGATTTTCACTTAGGGGTGTATTCACTTTTGTTGCCAGCAGTTTAGACATTAAGAACTGTGTTGAGTTATTTTGAGGGGACAGCAAATTTATACTCTTATACAAGCTGCACACTCACTACTTTACATTGTAGCAAAGTGTCATTTCTTCAGTGTTATGAGGGGTGTACTCACTTTTGTGAGATACTGTATATTAGCCATACAGGCAGAGGGGATGCCAGCATATAAATATATGTGGGCGGAACTCAACACGGCAACACCAGAAGCATGAGTCACTTTATCGTTGTAGTACAGTTACGTACTGGGAAAATTACGGTCACCAATCTCTTCCTGGAGAGCAACAGTCACCTATTTATGTTTTCTTTAACCACTTTTACCCCCTTCCTGACCAGAGCAGGTTACGATTCGGCACTGCGTCGCTTTAACTGACAATTGCGCAGTCGTGCGACGTTGTACCCAAACGAAATTTGCGTCCTTTTTTTCCCACAAATAGAGCTTTCTTTTGGTGGTATTTGATCACCTCTGCGTCATTTCTGATTGCCGCTATAAACAAAAAAAGAGCGACAATTTTGCAAAAAAAAACCCTGTTTTTCTTACTTTTTGCTAAAATGCAAATCCAAAAAAAATATAAAAAATAAAATTTTTCATCGGTTTTGGCCGATTTATATTCTTCCTCATATTTGTGATAAAAAAATCGCAATCGGCGTTCATTGATTGGTTTGCGCAAAAGTTGCCTCGTTTACGGATGGTGAGGATTAATTTCTGTTTTTTTTTTTTTATTTTTTACTAGTAATGGCGGCGATCTGCGATTTTTAGCGGTACTGCGATATTGGGGCGGACATGTTGATATTTTTTGACACTTTTTTGGGACCGATGACATTTATACAGCGATCGGAAATTTAAATGTCCACTGATTACTGTATAAATGTCATTGGCAGTGAAGGGGGTTAACCTGGTGGGGGGGGGGCTAGGGTTTAACTGTGTTCCCTGGGTGTGTTCTAACTGTGGGGGGGCTGGGCTAACATGGGCATAGGAGATCTAACTGATCCCAGTGACAGGGATCAGTAGACCTCCTATGCCTGCACTGACAGGACGGGGAACCGCCGTGTTTACATCGGCGGTTCCCCGCTCTTTGGCTGTGGCCGCTCATCGCAGACCGCCCGAGCCGCGGGCACACTCCTCTGGAGTGCGGCGGGCATGCGCGTGTGCCGCCAGCGGCGCGCATGCGCCCCCTAGCGGCCACCCGCAGATCGCCGCCTTTTTATGGTGACTTGCGGTAGCCGTCCACACTGCCGCAGTAAATACACTGCGCACGGTGTGGAACCGGTTAACTTCACACTTTTGCATGAAGATTATTGATAAACTGACTCAAGAGACTTGCTATTTAAGTCATATATATGTACCGAGAAAGTTTGAGGAGTCTAAAGAGATTTGCAAAAACCTGGCACTGAAGAGCAATTTATGTGGTTCACTTTTCATATGAAATTTTTTTAACATTGTGTTTTTATATGGATTTTTTCATTGGTTTTTGATTTGAATTTCCTATTTTGAGTTTCATATGTGTTTGGAGTCATGTATCTCAGAAATGTATTATAAAATTTAGTACCCTCTTGCACCAGCACTTTAACACATGTGGTAGTCATATACCATCCCAAGTTTCTGAACAGCACCACACCTACTACATCTATCCCTTACATATTATATATATCATATGTAATAGTTTGTTTTTTAGGACAAACTAGGTTTTCTTTTGGTGATATTGGGCTCCATATACAGAATGAACTCACATGAGATATCTAGGTGTCAGGACACATTTTGCCTAAATATCTCATGGTTCTTGAAACTGTCAATTCACTAGACTGTTTGTGAGATATTTACCAAAAAACAATGAAAACGATTGGTAAATACCGCAGGAATAGGCGTTAAAATCCATTCACAAAAGGAACTAAATAATTAAATGCATGCGGAAACAACGATAACAAGCATAGAAAATCAATAGGAAGCACTTCAGAAGTGTCAAGAATGTTTCCACTGCAGCTAAATGTAGCTGCATGTAAACGAACGTAATCTTGGCTAATCGGAAAGTACAAATGCAAGTAATCGTTGTGCTTTGGTGTCTGGTATCTGGCTTGCATTTAGCAACGGCAGAACAGCCACTCGTGTGAAAGGGGCCTTAGCCTTTTGTAGTCCCTGTAAGAGCAGAATGTGAGAGGAAAAGTATAACAAGGAGCCAATCAGTTTATGTTCTTACAGCATTTTGATAGGAGAAGAGGGCACAGTGGCAGAGAGATGAACTCCGCACTGCTACTTCTTCTTTCACTGTCCAGTCATTGGCTTGTGGTGTATCAATGATGGTTGGATAATGTTGGCCATCAGACTAAGAATTTCTAGTAGCATAAAAAAGTACTGTGGAATCATTTCCAGACTAAAGGTAAATATTAAATCAAGAACTGGTTTTGTTACTTGATGATTTAATGGGCCATTCATGTTTTGGCTGGAGTTCTGCTTTAAAGAATTTTAAAGTTAAAGTGTTTGTTACCCCAGCATTTTAAATTCCTGATGTGTGCCTGCTGCACCATGTACTTGTATGAAAAAGTATCCTGTTCTCTGAGTATTGCTTCCTTTGTGTGAAATCCCTGGCGTTCCTGACAGTCCTTCTGCTTTCCTATTAAAAAATGACCACACTAAGCAGGGGAGCTCACCGTGACCAGATCCCTAGCTGTGCTGGGAACTCAGCCTGCTCTCCTCCAATGATCAGATTTGTCCTGACATACCTCCTTTGCACAGTCTTTCACTGAGAAGATCAGTGTGCTGTTGCTTCTCCTCCCCCCAGATGTTATGCAGCTTAGAACAAAGGAAACCTAAGGAATGAGATCACTTTTAAAAAAGGGGAAAAAAGGTATTTATAATCTATACACAAAAGTTTGCCTTTCATTTAAATTTTAAACGGAATGGGTTGTTTTACAAGGGGATTGTTTACAATCACTTTAATAATAAATAAAATATAATTGCCCTAAAAACAATACAGTTTTCCTCTACATGTTTGAGTAATGCAGCCTGCGTGAAAGCAGAAAGGCATAGATGGACTTAACAAACACAGTGTCATATATACACCTTGTACTAAATATGTATTCTCAGAGCAAAGTTTTTTTAAACAAATAATTGCCAAATACCAAAATCTCTAGTTTAGATTTGACAAAAGAAAATGACTAATATAGTTTTCTTTTACTGACAAAATTGCTTGGCATGTACAGTATGTATGTATGTATGTTATTGGTGATTTTTATCCTGTTTCTGCTTTTAAAGTATACAGTTACCTTATTAAGGATCAACTCATCATAGGCATTATTAGATCCTCTACCACCTCCATATGTTTCCATACAAAAAGTACTTGATACTGCAAGGAGACTTTGCGGTTATTTAATGGTAACAAAACACAGAATACTGGCATAAGTGAGAGGAACAAGTGGGAGGAATTTCTTTAGTAACTTTTCTTCCTTAAAGTAAGCACAATTTATGTGCAAGATACCGTAATGCCTTTGTCACCATCAGAAAACTGTACATCATCCACTTGACCTATATTTTAAGTATAACAGTACTTTTTTATATAAAAAAAAATCATTTTAATTTTCATAAAATATTAGATGTCCTAAAAAGAATCCAGTAATTTTGAACAGGCAGTGTGGGGTAAACTTGCCCACTTCCTCTGTACATATCAAATTCATTTTACCCGCCCCCACAATGTTCTGGGTCATTAGATACTCTGTCTTGTGTCTTTCTTACAGTATGATTCCACCTTTGGGTATACATTGAGGAACACATGCAGTGCAAACATAATGCTAGATTCAGCAATATAGATGTTTACCTAATCTTTTTATTTAATTCAATCCTAAGATGAGCTACATTCTCCTCCCAAAAATATTAAAAGTCAGCAGCTACAAATACTGTAGCTGCTGACTTTTAACATATGGGCACTTGTCTGTCCAGGGATCCAGCGCCGTCCTCCCCCAAGCCAGTTCTTCAACGGGCTTCGGATTTAGATGCCAGCATCTTAATTAAGGAGAACTGGCTGTGAAGCCTTGCGGCGATCCGAGTGGAAGTAGGAGCGGGAACCTGTCAAATCCAGGTACATTTGTCATAGATCTGTAAAGAAATAAAAGCACCCATTGTCGATATTCCATTTTTGCAGAGTATGAATGAACTGTACATGCTTTCTGCCATGATTTGTAAAGTCTGTGACCAAAACTTCTCTTCTACATCTTTTGTCCCTGTGCTATTGTACAATCTGTTCCATTCCATTAATTCATTGAAGGACACAATGTAGAGACCCCTTCACCAATCTATGACTTACAAATTTGACAGTACCATTGTTACAACTGAATTGGAATATATTTGTTAGCCAAGCCAATCTTTTATCAAAGGCTAACAATGGGTGCCAGAAACCACCCACTCCCTTCTTCAGAGGACCCCTTCCCTCCTTTTGTATGCTATGCTATTTTTCAATATTTGACCCTTCTAAATGTCTTCAGGCCAGTCCCGTGACACAGGGTCCTCATTCTCTTTGGATCTTCCCCCAGCTGTCCTCACTGACAAGATGATGTCAGCACCACCCTCTGCATCATTACATTGTGAGTATGGGGTGTCGTGGTGGTACTCCCACAGAGGGACAAGTCCATGACACCCTGCACTCACAAAATGTTCTCAGTCTTCAAGGGTGAATGATGCTGGGCAAGGTGGCAGTGGAAAACTAGTACCATTTTGAACCTTAGCACCATGTAGTGACCCCTTCACCAATCTATGACTTACACATTTGACAGTACCATTGCTACATCTGAAATGGAATATCTTTTTTTGCCAAGCAAACCTTTTATCAGAGTCCAACAATGGGTGCCAGGGTGCCAGAAACCACCCCCCCCCCCCCTTCTCCAGACGACCCCTTCCCTCCTTGTGTATGCTATGCTACACTTTTTTACAATACTTCACATTTCTAAATGTCCTCAGGCCAGTCACGTGACACAGGGTTTTCATTCTCTTTGGATCTTCCCCCAGCTGTCCTCACTGGCAAGATGATACCAGCACCACCCTCTGCATCATTACATTTTGAGTATGGGGTGCAGTGGTGACACTCCCACAGAGGGACAAGTCCATGACACCCTGCACGCACAGAGTTTGAACTTTAGCAAACGCTTGGGTATAGAAACATCACATGTTACTAAAGGAATGCCAACAAACAAGAACGTTAGCACACTATTAGGTCAGAGCCAGAGAGGTGCAAGGTTATTAGGATCTGGAAGCTCATTGGTTAATGTTGCCAGAGGCAAGAATTGTAATACTATGGGTGCCATGATTCCCATATGATTAAGGCAGCCATTGACAGATCAAATTTCATCTGGTTTCAGACTGGCTTCAGCACAATCAGCCTGTCCATTTTTTAATTATAATCACTGTCGGTGGCTATAGCTGCCAGAAGTGATCAATGTATTCTGATTGCGGGGAAACCTCCCACTGTCAAAATATAATAGCCAGCGGGAAAGATTCCCCCATCAACACTGACTTTGTGGGTGGGGGAATCAATCAACTTTCTTTCCTTCAACCCATAGCTGAAGGAAAGAGAATTGCATAATCTATGGTCAGCTTTAGTCCTCCTCAGATATTACCTTATTTGTTCAGCTGATAAGATGTATGTTCCCTTCCTCATTGTAAAAATGAAAATATTACAACTTTAGGCTTACATTTAAAGAAATATATTTAATTATGCATTCATGAATTTGTGTCTTTTACATCGGTCTGAAGTTCACCTCTATGGTCTCAGGTTTATTATTGTAAATAATATAGCTGCTAGAAGCCAACTTTGTGCAGCACCACTAATGACTTAGTAGTATTAATCAGTAAAATATATTTTCTATTTATAGTTGTGGTTTTCACTTCACTCTACATGTAAGCACAATTAACCAGTAATTTGACTATAGGCTTGGCGTGACATTCATAGTCTGGGTGGACGTCATATAACATCTTCCTGGTATGCACCTTGCACGCCCCATGGGCTGCGCTGTGGCATGATCTGGCTTCGCTATGTCCACCGGACACAGCCGATGATTGAACAGTATACCGGCCCACTGCAGGTACCATGTGATTGCTGTTACTAATCACTGCAGGTCACTGCAAGTATACACAATGAATGGCTTTGATTCATGCCATTCATTATGTACTATTGTGTTGATCTCTGTGATTGGTGACAGTGAATACATGGTACATGGGTCAACCACAGCCCATCTGTACCATGTGATTAGCTGTGGCCAATCACAGCTAACAACAATAGTAAACACTGAATGAATCCATTTCGTTCAATAAAAATGGTTGCTTATAATAGTGAAATTCACTGGTATAAGCAATCATAATGTGTAAAAAAAAACCTGATTACATTTCCAAAGTAGTACAGTGTTACTATGGTAACACTGTATTGCTCTGGTCACAGTGGGGGGTAATTTACTATAGCGCCAATAAGCAATAGCATCCATAAATACTCTCAAAAACACCATCACGCTAATTAGCACCCAAATGGAATTCACTATATCACTGGGGGAAAATACTGCCAAAATCGAATTTACTATAGCGCCCAGACAACAGATACAGTCAAAACCCTTACTCTTGCTAGAACTTGGAGAATTGCACATGTAAATAATATTTAGAGCATGATATAATCGACTAAATGGTATTTAAATATGTGGTATATTGTTTAAAGATAATCTGCTTTTAAACTGCTTTAAAAAAGGGATATATTCACGGAAATATCTTTAAAAGTGTGAGAAGAGATAAATTCCCCCTCTCTTTACAACTATGTGCCAACACAACTGAGCATGCTCAGACATGCAAACTACTCTCATTGTAACTCTCTTGCCTTTTTTACAGGACGCTATAGTAAATACCAGAATTAGTGCTTGGCTAAAAAGCGTTTTTGAGATTGAAAATGAGAGTTATGTAGCCCAATGCAAGTTTCAGCCATTGATTATAATGGTTATAATGGTACAATTGTAACTTACCCAAATAAATACTTGTAGATGTTCAGATGAACTGTATCTTTCTCTCAAATAAATTGTCCTTGCGACAATTTTTTTTTTCTTAATCTATTTTGTTTTCAAGAATGCTAAAATGTGTAATGTTTTCATGTTTTGTTAAAATATATTTTTCTAAGTCTCTCTCACTTGTTGCTGTCCATCTCACAAAAATCTTTACCCAAACTCACACAGGTGTCTTTACAAACCACAAACAATATCATTGCTGATACAAATTTAAAATGAGTCACAATTTTGTGTGTTGTTTAGTATTTCCAAATGATTATAATTTGAGCCCAACAAATGTGATATGTGTACCAACATCAGAAACAAAAATGTAATTCCCAAAATTCAGAGGGTAACATCACTATTCTATATTCACACACCAATGGGGATATGAATGGGGAATTTGGGGATATGATTTCAATGTACAAATACTGTACTGGTGACCCTGCAATAGGGACAAAACTATTCCACGCAAGGGAGCACACAAAGACACGTGGCCATTCACTAAAATTAGAAGAAAGGCAGTTTAATCTTGAACTTAAACGCACACACATAGGTTGGACTTGATGGACTTGTGTCTTTTTTCAACCTCATTAACTATGTAACTATGTAACACCAAGAACCTCCAAATATCACAGAATAAATCAAGAAGAATAACCCCTGACTAATGTAATTCCACCACCTATATGTCCAAAGAAATGCAGCACTTATGTGTATTTATGTATAGAAGGGTTCCACATGGGACAGCACAGTGGCTAACAGGTTAGCACTTTTGCCTAGCAGCACTGAGGTTCTTGGTTAGAATCCCAAAGAGAAGGTGTCTGTTCTCCCTATCTTGTTAAACATAGCTGCTGACTCAAGTCCTTACATAAATTAGGACTAAATGTATTATTTGTGTGCAGGAGGGTTCCACCGCCATTGCAAATCGTGTCACATGTTTTCCATGGGCAAGGACTATAATCAGCCATACCATTTCCCCACCAGCACTAATTGCAGCCTCTAACCAAGCCTAAACTCACAAAATGACAGCTGTTTATTGCTTAGCATGCTGACAGTAATCAGCCATAACCAGCCTTCAAAACAGATGGCATATGCCAGAAACAGGTCGTTCAATGGCTTTCTGGCCTTCCACAGTACATCTGCATTGATTAACTTCTTGCACCCCTGGGACTTAGGACTGTTTCACACCACAGAGATGCAGCTTGCATACATGTGGCAGCACAGTGGCTAACTGGTTAGCCCTTATGACTAGAGTTGATCGAACCCCCGGATGTTCGGGTTCGGTGGGTTCGGCCGAACTTCGGGAAAAAGTCCAGGTTTGGTACCGAACTCAACCCGAACTTTATCCCGGACCCTGAACCCCACTGAAGTCAATGGGGACCCAAACTTTTCGGCACAAAAATGGCTGTAACAAAGTCCTGGCAAGTGCTAGAGGGCTGCAAAAGGAAGTAAAATGGGGGTAAGAGTAGGGCAAGTGCCCTACAAAAAATGGGGATAGGGAAAATAAATTAAAATCAAATAAAAAAATGGGAAGGGGGGGTGGATGTGGAGTAGGAGCATAGAGGTTGACTAGGCCGTGACCGTGGCAGTGTAGGTGGAAGTGGGGGTGGTGGAGGAGTAGGAGGAGGTAGCCAACACTGTTTTTTTTTCTTTTTTTGTTTATAATTGGGGTAGCCCCCAAAATATTGAGGCATATTCAAAAAAACAAGTTAACCAATGGCTGTGTGAGTCCGGTCTAAATGTCTATTCTGCACAAGGTACAGACAAGTCTTGTGGGATCCATGCCTGGTTCATTTTAATAAACGTTAACTTGTCCACGTTGGCTGTGGACAGGTGGCTGCGCTTGTCTGTGATAACGCCCCCTGCCGTGCTAAACACACGTTCAGATAATACACTGGCTGCAGGGCAGGCCAGCACCTCCAAGGCATAAACGGCAAGCTCAGACCATGTGGCCAATTTGGAGACCCAGAAGTTGAATGGGGCAGACCCATCAGTCAGTATGTGTAGGCATGTGCACACATACTCTTCCACCATGTTGCTGAAATGCTGCCTCCTGCTAAGATGTTATCTATCGGCTGGTGGTGCTGTTTGTTGTGGCGGGCTGCTGACAAAGCTTTGCCACATTTCGGCCATGCTAACCTTGCCTTCTGAGGTGCTGGCGGTGCCACAGCTGTGTTGGCGGCCTCTTCCTCCTCCTCTGCCTTCGCCTTGTGCTTCCACTGAGCCCCTGGTGTCATTTGGGAATGCCCTCAGCAGCGTGTCTACCAGCGTGCGCTTGTAGTCGCGCATCTTCCGATCACGCTCCAGTGAGGGAATTAAGAGCGGCACATTGTCCTTGTAACGGGGATCCAGCAGGGTGGCCACCCAGTAATCGGCACGCGTTACAATGTGGGCAACTCGGCTGTCGTTGCGCAGGCACTGCAGCATGTAGTCAGCCATGTGTGCCAGGCTGCCCAGAGGCAAAGACAAGCTGTCCTCTGTGGGAGGTATATCATCTGTGTCCTCTGTATCCCCCCAGCCATGCTCCAGTGATGCCCACGAGCTGCGTTGGGTGCCACCCTGCTGCGGTTCCTCCTCCTCCTCAAGATCTTCCTCGTCCTCCTCCATCTCCAGAACTGTGCCCTGGCTTGAATATTTTTGACCTGGCCTATGCTGGTGCAGGAACCCACCCTCCGAGCCACTTGTGAATGACCAGCCTGATAACCATGGAAATTACCCCTCTTCCTCCTCCTCCTCCTCATCCTCCTGTGCCACATCCTCTTTCATCATGGCCTGAAGTGTTTTTTCAAGGAGACATAGAAGTGGGATAGTAACGCTGAGAACAGCGTCATCGGCACTGGCCATGTTGGTGGAGTACTCGAAACACCGCAATACAGTACACAGGTCTCGCATGGAGGCCCACTCGTTGGTGGTGAAGTGGTGATGTTCCGCAGAGCGACTGACCCATGCATGCTGCAGCTGAAACTCCACTATTGCCTGCTGCTGCTCGCACAGTCTCTCCAGAATGTGCAAGGTGGAGTTCCACCTTGTGGGCACGTCGCATAGGAGGCGGTCAGTGGGAAGGCCGAAGTTCTGCTGCAGCGCAGACAGGCGAGCAGCAGCAGGGTGAGAACGCCGAAAGTGCGCACAGATGGCCCGCACTTTCTGCAGCAGCTCTGACATATCCGGGTAGTTTTTTTAGAAATTTCTGTACCACCAAATTCAGCACATGCGCCAGCCAAGGGATGTGTGTCAAACGGGCTAGGCCCAGAGCCGTTATGAGATTTCGCCCATTGTCGCACACCACCAGGCCGGGCTTGAGGCTCAGTGGCAACAACCCATCCACAGCTCCTGTGCAGTGTGGGGTTTATCCCCCAAACATATCAGTTTTAAAACAGCCTGCTGTCGTTTCCCACTGGATGTGCTGATGTTGGTGGTGAAGGTGTTAAGCTGAGCGGATGAGTAGGTGGTCGAGGAGGAGGAAGCGCAGTAGGAGGAGGAGGAGGCAAAAGGGGGCAAAGAGAAATGCCCTGCAATCCTCGAAGGTGGAAGGACATGCGCCAAATGGCTAGCCGGCTCAGGTCTACCCGCCACTACATTTGCTCAGTGTGCACTTAGCTATATATAGCGTCCCTGCCCGTGCTTACTGGTCCATGTATCAGTGGATATGAGGACCTTGCCACTGATGGCGTTGCGCAGTGCACACTTGATCTTGTCCCCGACTTGTTTGTGCAGGGAAAGGATGGCTCGCCTGGAAAAGTAGTGGCGGCTGGGAACCACGTACTGTGGGACAGCCACCGCCATCAGGTTTTTGAAACTGTCTGTGTCCACCAAACGGAATGACAGCATTTCAAAGGCCAGGAATTTTGGAACGCTGGCATTCAGGGCCAGGGATCGCGGGTGGGTAGGGGGGTACTTCCTCTTTCTCTCCAGTGTTTGGGAGATGGAGAGCTGTAAGCTTCCATGGGACCATGGTGTGGGGACAGTGGCGGACATGGTGGTGTTGCTGTCATATCGTCTGTTTGCTGGGTGGCAGGTGACACTGTCAAGGTAGGGGTGGAGGAAGAGGCCAAGTCAGCAGCAGAAGAGGAAGCAGGAGGAGGCCGAGACCTTTCTTGGATTTTGAGGTAATTATTCCAATGCAGCTTGTGCCTTGAATTTAGATGCCTGATCATGCAGGTTGTGGTCAGGTTTAGAACATATATGCCTCGGCTCTCGTGTCTTGTCGTCAGCACATTGTCTGAAGAACTGCGACGCGGGGGAACGCCTTTGAGCTGCCTTTGGTGTGCTAGGTCCCTGGGTGCGGTGGGTAGTAGCAGGCATACTGTCTAGGGGACGCTCGCTCCGCTTTTGCAACCTGCTTCCTCTTTTGCTGTGCTCGTGCCTCTGTGCGACCACCACCTCTTCCTCCAAACTGCACACGTCACTCGCATGACCCTCAGTCCATGTGGGGTCTAGGACCTCATCATCCTCCTCCACATCATCTTCCACCCACCCTTCACCACTGCCCTCCTTGTCAGTCTGCACACTGAGGAAAGCTGCAGCAGTTGGCACCTGTGTTTCATCATCATCATCTAAGACATGCTGCGCTGGTGTTTCCATGTCCTCATCCTGCAACAGAAGTGGTTGGGCATCGGTGCACTCAATGTCTTCCACTTCTGGGGCAGCGCTATGTGGATGGCCCACGGAAAGCACACCAGGAGAGTCATCAAAAAGCATAAGAGTCTCTTGCATGACTTGGGGCTCAGACTGCTTGGCTAATTTACAAGGGGCTAAGGTGAAAGACAGATGGCCATGGGGTTCAGGTGCCAACTCTGAGCTTTCATCAAGGGACCGGGAGGGAGACAATGTGAAGGAACTGGAAGCATTGTCAGCCACCCAATCTATTATCGCCTGTACTTGTTTTGGCCTCACCAATCGTTCGGGCCTACCATATAACAGTGAAGGTTCTGTTGGCTACCTGAGGAAGGTATTTCACTTGTGCGTGTGCCTGGCACACATTGACCACGTCCTCTCCTTCCAACAGGAGCTTCACCAACACGACCAACACCAGCATCACCAGCAGCACCATGACCATGTCCCTTATTTGATGCTTTCCCCATTGTGCCCGCAAATGTACTATGGAGCCCTATTTAAGTATTCATTAATACCAAATCATACCTTCTTTTTTTTTGGAAAACACCAATGTAGACGCACTTTTTATTTTGGTGCAAGAAATGCACCGCTCACACCAACAGCAGGAACCTCTCCCTATAGAACTAGGAGATGATTATAGAACAATAATCTGTCCCTTACAGGAGCAACAGGAATCTCTCCCTTTAGAACTAGGAGATGATTATAGAAAAATAATCTGTCCCTTACAGCAACAGCTGGAACCTCTTTCTTTAGAACTAGGAGATGATTATAGAACAATAATCTGTCCCTTACAGGAGCATCAGGAACCTCTCCCTTTAGAACTAGAAGATGATTATAGAACAATAATCTGTCCCTTACAGCAACAGCTGGAATCTGACCCTATAGGAGTAGGCGATGATTTTTGAACAATAATCTGTCCCTTAGAGCAACAGCTGGAACCTCTCCCTTTAGAACTAGGAGATGATTATAGAACAATAATCTGTCCCTTACAGCAACAGCTGGAATCTGACCCTATAGGAGTAGGCGATGATTTTTGAACAATAATCTGTCCCTTAGAGCAACAGCTGGAACCTCTCCCTTTAGAACTAGGAGATGATCATAGAACAATAATCTGTCCCTTACAGGAGCAGCAGGAACCTTTCCCTTTAGAACTAGGAGTTGATTATAGAACAATAATCTGTCCCTTACAGCAACAGCTGAAACCTCTCCATTTAGAACTAGGAGATGATTATAGAACAATAATCTGTCCCTTACAGGAGCAGCGGGAACCTCTCCCTTTAGAACTAGGAGATGATTATAGAACAATAATCTGTCCCTTACAGCAACAGCTGGAACCTGACCCTATAGGAGTAGGCAATGATTTTTGAACAATAATCTGTCCCTTACAGCAACAGCTGGAACCTCTCCCTTTAGAACTAGGAGATTATTATAGAACAATAATCTGTCCCTTACAGGAGCAGCAGGAACCTCTCCCTTTATAACTAGGAGATGATTATAGAACAATAATCTGTCCCTTACATCAACAGCTGGAACCTCTCCATTTAGAACTAGGAGATGATTATAGAACAATAATCTGTCCCTTACAGGAGCAGCAGGAACCTCTCCCTTTAGAACTAGGAAATGATTATAGAACAATAATCTGTCCCTTACAGGAACAGCAGGAGCCCCTCCCTTTAGAACAAGGAGATGACTATAGAACAATAATCTGTCCCTTACAGCAACAGCTGGAACCTCTCCC
>BLSH010537909.1:777319-789290 GCA_018402905.1 Glandirana rugosa | reverse complement strand
TGACCAACATAGTTTGACAAAATCCGAAGATAAAGATAAGACATAATACGACTGTAGATCGTCACCAAATCCCGGTGATGTTGCACAACTGAATACACTAAACCATAGACGGAGACAGGAAAGGAATCACGATCGATCCAGACAGGATCAATTGGTGAACAGATTACCCGTGAAAGTGGGGAAAAGACGGGTCCGGTTAAAAGTCGAAAGTCGCGATAGTGTGAAACTTTCTGTTAACGCGCCAGTACGTTGTGACATAGGTTTACTGTAAAAAAATAGTAAAAACAAAGCTTTATTTGTGTGCAAAAATGATAAAAAAATGTCATTTGGATACAGTGTTGCATGACCGCGCAATTGTCTTTCAAAGTGTGATAGCGCTGAAAGCTGAAAATTGGCCTGGGCAGAAAAGGGGTGAAAGTGCCCATTAGACAAGTGGTTAACTAGGACAGACCTAGCTAGCACTAAGGAAAGGACAGAGGCAGATACCAAATCACATAAGTCAACACGTTGTAGTGGCCCTAAACCACTGCTAGATGTCAGCATAATACAGAATAGAAATAGAAGCCTAAAACAGTTTGATACAACCAGTGCCGGGACTAGGTCATCCAGTGCCCAGGGCAAAGATGCCAAACTGCGCCCCCCCTTCCCTTAGGGATAGGGTCATGGCACCCCCATCCCTGCAATAAACCATTGCGCCCAGGGCAGCCGTTCCTCTTGCCCACCCCTTGTCGCAGCCCTGGATACAACAACAGAAAGAATACTTACAGGTGGGACAGAACATAGACTCTTCACAATAAAACAATTTCTGAAGCAATGCATATTCTGTACAATCACTTTATTAATGAAACATGCAAAATGTTTTGCCAAAATATCTTCACTGGCCGGTGATACTAAGCAAGAAATGTAGTCTATAGAGCTTTAGTCAAGTTTCAGCAACACAGCCATGATTGCATCATATAATGAGGAGGGAATTAAGTTGTTCTATAAGCAGAGATATGCATCTCAAGTAGCTGTGGAGTGATGAACGACTATGGTAATGAAATAATCACAAGGATAATGTCAAAACATGTATTGAACAGAGTCCAATTAAATAAAAACTTGAAAATGACATGAAAGAAAAACAACAGGGAAAAAAAATTTATAGAATAAAAAGAAAGATTGAAATCTGGAAGTCTGGAATACTAATGTACATGTTCCCAGAGTAACCAACAAGAATATACCCTTTACTGTCTATTCTACACTAAAATAAAAAATAAAAAAATACCTAATTGTTTGCTGTTTGTAAAAGACGTGCAGAAAATGGATAGCAGTACCCCCTACAGCACTGGGGTCTTTTATATGTGTTTGATTTTATATTCTTCTCACTATTCCTGCCCTGGCCACAAAGTCAGAAACAAAGGGGTTGGTTTTTCTCTTAACAGTATTTAGAACACAGCTGTCATTGTAAGCAAAGTTAGCAAAGTGCAAAAGTTTCAAATGTCCCTTTTTACATTGAGTGCCCCCAATTTTGGAACTAAATGCCCCTGTCCCTCTTTCCTCCTCAAATGCCACTGTTTTAGCTTTTTGTAGAGCTCTATTAAAAGAAATGTATGTAGCGCCCTCCTAAATTAGACACATTTAGTTGCTGGCTCACTGTAACCAGTTAAGCTGCATGTGATTGTTTTGGTCTGTTCCGTGCTTCAATGGCTGCAGGGTTGACTGCTTCCCCTTATTTTTCTGGAACGGTTCTGGAAGATAGTGCTCTGGGAAACTCAAATCAGCAGTTAAAAATGTATGCAGTTCCTGCCCAATCCCTGGAGGTAGATGCCCAGATGGTGGCTGGGAGGGAGTATAACTACCCTGAGACTGAGCGCAGAGGGCTTCTTGTCCTAGATGAGGTGATCCCAGCCTGGAGAACTGCTGCCTTCTCAGGCAGACTTGCCATGTATCTGCTGTTCATCGAGGTCCCAGCTAGGTTGGCTGGGAGCCTATTTTGCTGAAAGTTGCTGGAGCTGACTGAAATACTTTTGTCTGGGGATCCGGTCTGGTATCACTGGAAAAGGTGCCTGGAAGATATTGGAAGGAGGTGTTCAACTATCCAAGGACATTAGTGAGTGCAGGCTGGAGTGGGAGATGCCTGAGACTGTTTGCTGCTGCTATACCTTGAGTGCTAGAGTCAGCATTGCCCACATTGGGCCTGGTGTCCTGGTATAGATCAGTGCACTAACTGCTTGTGCAAGGACTTTGCTCAGAATAATAGGAGAAAGGTTAGTGTCCTCAAGTTGCTACTAGAGTTATTGGAGTATCTCACAGTTACCCTACTACTATCCAAGTTCAAGTTTTGCAATAAAGAATCAGAAATGCATACCCCTAGAGTGTTCATTTGAGCCAAAGGAGTGACTGTGTGCCTGGAAAAAGACCTAGGGACCTTAAACTGCAGGCCCATGTGAGAGTCAGCTCTACATGTACTATGCAACTATTAAAAGTGTTAAAGTATACTAGTTTTCATCTAATTTCTAATTTGTTGCATTTCATATTTTCAAAAGCCAATTTAAAAGAAGAGTAGCAGAGAAAAAAAGTGTCAGTGAGTTTAAAGGAGACCTTGCATGACTATTTTCCCCTTGATGGAAGCAGTTGTAGAATCATATCTATCTAGGGGTGTACCCCAAAACATGTTATCCTGGCAACCAGTGTGATTCTCTGGTGTATCCCTGTCTGAGTGTTCACCACCACAGAGTTCCTGGTTCTGGCTACTTCACTTCCGGTGACGTGGATTCGTCCACCTCCTTGCCGCAGCCGGCGAGAATGTTCCAACATGGACAGGAGGTAAAATTAGTAGGTAATCAACCAGGCCCTTGCACTACATGGTTTGGGTAATTATTAAGGAAACGTGACCCCAAAAGATGGAGCGTGTGTCTAGGAGATTACATGTCATGAGATACAGTATTTAGAGCTGATGACTTTACCTTTTTTTGGGGGGGGGGGGGGGTTAGCTTTGACATAATAATAGGGCCTTGTGCACTCTGCATGATTTGGAACACACAAATAACGTTTGAAAATGTTTTTTTTTTGGGGGGGGGAGGGTAAGGCCCAAAATGTAGCTGACCAAAATCATTGTTAAGTTACCAGGCTGGGTGTGTATGGACACAGGATAACATGCTGGGGAGGTTAGTATAGGAAAATAGGCGTGTAGAGGAAAAAAGGAGCTGAAAAACCTCAGCACATGCATGAGGCCAAAGAGGACATTCACAGAATATTCTAATCTTGCCAATTATGTTTAAAAAAAAATGGAAAATACATTAGCAAGCACAAACACATAGAATGTGGTAGTAACAGAAAACCTACCTTAATATAGTCCTTCTGCAGCACCTGAATGATGGCTGCGCAGGTCTCAGGAATAATGACTCCAAGAGCCTGGGGGGAGATCCCAGTAATGAACTTCAGGTCCTGGATGCTTCTCCCTGTCGCCAGGTAACGCAAGGTGGCAATGAGCCTTTGCTCAGGGGTGATGGAAAGGTGCATGCATGTGTCCTGCTTTTGGATATAGGGGGACACCAATGCCAAGAGGTGGTTAAAGCAGGGATCTGTCTTCCGGAGATAATTAATAAAATCATCAGGATTATTCTCCTGGATCTCCCTGAATAAAGACAAATGACCTAATTGGTCACGATTAATCAAACAATTTTTGGTCCAACAACTCCTCTTTCTTCTCTTCCTGCGTTGGACTTGGGTCCAAGCCATGACTCCTAGCCCAACAACAGCAAGATTTCTCTCATTAGTTCTCAACATGGCTGGTTGACGAACGACCGATCAGTAACAATCTGAAAATCGTGAATCAACGCTCACCAAACTTCAGCTGACACAAAATTAGCAGAAGGGGCCCAAAGGGTGGTGCACGCAAACTGAACTTCCTCTTTATACGCTCATAGCATGTCACTATGTTCGCATTTGTTGGACGATTCCTTGACTCACGCCAGTACGCTTGACAAAATCACGGACAGCCAATTTTGAAAAAAGTTGGACATGTGGTCGTATGATAATTGGCATGTGTGTACGAGGCTTAAGACTTTCATGTGTATGCAATCAGGCAGGCCCTTGCACTTCAGGGTTTTGGTAAATCTGAAGACAAAAATCTGCAGACAATCTAATAGTGTGTATGGGGTCTAAATCTGGGCTCTGACTAGGACATTCACCATTTTCTCCTTAATCCACTGTGTGGTCATTTTTGCTGTGTGCATTGGCGCATTTGGCCTCAGTACCAAATGATATGTCTGGTGGAAATCCAATACAGCTCACCATCCAAATAACACAATTCCTACAGTAAAGCATGGAGGTGGTAATACCCTGGTATGGGGATGTTTCTCTGTAGCATTGACTGGAGCACTTGTAAGGATAGAAGGAAAATGGATGGGGCCGTCAAAATAATTGAGGAAAATCTGCTGCCCTCTGCAGGAAAGTTGTCAATGGGAAGAAGGTTTACCATCTAACATTTCCCAATGAAAATTTGTGGAATGACTTGAAGTCTGCAGTCCACAAAGGGTCACTATCAAATGTAACTGAACTTGAGCGGTTTTGCAAAGAGTGGGAAAATATTGCAAAGTCTAGATGTGCAAAGTTAGTAGATACATAAGACAATAGACTAAAGGCTGTAACTAAAGCAAAAGGTGGTTCAACAAAATACTGACATAAAGGGGGGGGGGGGGGGTAATCTTTTTTTTCCAACTCTGTGATTCTGTTTTTGAATTTTTGATTTTTTTTTCTGACATGGTGTTATATCTTTCACATGGATGGTATAAGTTGCACTAGTAAATACACCTGGATCAAACAAAAACTGTGTCTGTCTTCTTTTTAGGCTTCAAAGCAACAAAATGTGAGCCATCAGCAATCTTTGATCGCTCAGTTCTCGGTCTTAGAGCCGATGGGGGACAGATGCAGCATCAGACCTACTTTAAGTAGTAGTACAGGCATGCGGTAATGATAGAAGTGATGACTTTGGTCATCACATCTGAATGGGCAGGGCTTGGAAATGTTTAAAAAAAGAGAAGCATTTTATACAATAAGTTCCATCTTTTATTAAAAAATACTTAAAACTTTGAAAATAATTTCAAAATACATCCATTAAATAACATATAAATGTTTAAATGGATTGTAAAGTCAGAAGTTTAATTTTATCTTAATGCAGCTTAATGCGGGAACCCAAGTCGAGTATGAGCTCCGTGTATCCATTCAGGCCCCGCCCCCTCTCTCCCCTGATAGGCTGACTGACTTTGATTGACAGCTCCGGGAGTCATTGGCGCCACTGTGTCTCAGCCAATCAAAAGGAGAGTCTCAGATAGCTTAGACATTCGTGGACATCGATGGAGAGAGATGGGGGTCAGGCAAGTAATTGGGGGGGCTGCTACACACAAAAGGTTTTTCATCTTAATGCATAGAATGCATTAAGTTAAAAAAAAAACCCTTCTGTCTTTACAACTCCTTTAAAGCCACCACCTTCTAACTTCATCAGAATCCCTCAACATAAATACCGAGCGGTAATCATCTGTTTAGAGATAGCAATACATATAACCCCAAAAAAGGCAAAAAAACGAAAATGCTCAGCTAGAATCCTAAACTTACATTGCCCCATAAAGAGCTCTCTTTAACTGACTCCTCCTTGTCCTTTGTGGCTGCATGTACAGCTTCTAAAATAGTTCTGCAATTCCTGCCTTGAATTGTCCTTCTTATATGCTGTCAGAATTAACCACTTCAGCCCCGGAAGGATTTCCCACTTTAGGACCAGAGCACTTTTTGCGATTCGGCACTACGTCGCTTTAACTGACAATTGCGCAGTCGTGCGACTTTGCACCCCAAACAAAATTTGCGTCCTTTTTTTCCCACAAATAGAGCTTTCTTTTGGTGGTATTTGATCACCGCTGCGTCATTTCTGATCACCGCTATAAACAAAGAAAGACCGACAATTTCGCAAAAAAAACAATATTTCTTACTCTTTGCTAAAATTCAAATCCAAAAAAAAATACAAAAAAAAATTTTTTTTCATCAGTTTTGGCCGATTTATATTCTTCCTCATAGTTTTGGTAAAAAAAATCGTAATCTGCGTTTATTGATTGGTTTGCGTAAAAGTGGCCGCGTTTACGGATGATGAGAATTCATTTCTGGGGTTTTTATTTATTTATTTATTTTTACTAGTAATGGCGGCAATCTGCGATTTTTAGCGGTAATGCGATATTGGGGCGGACATGTCGGACCATTTTGACACTTTTTTGGGACCAATGACATTTATACAGCGATCAGACATTTAAATGTCCACTGATTACTGTATAAATGTCATTGGCAGTGAAGGGGTTAACCTGCAGGGGGAGATCTAGGGGTTAACTGTGTTCCCTGGGTGTGTTCTTACTGTGGGGGGGCTGGGCTAACATGGACATAGGAGATCTAACTGATCCCAGTGTTTACATCGGCGGTTCCTCGCTCTTTGGCTGTAGCAGCTCATCGCGGCTCGTGGGCGGACATTGGGTCCGCCCGAGCCGCGGGCACACTCCTCCGGAGTGTGTCGGGCACGAGAGCGCGGCGGCGCGCAATCGCCCCCCTTTTTACGGCGATTCGCGCTCAGCGTCCACACCGCCGCCGTAAATATACAGCGCGCAGTGTGGAACCGGTTAATTGGGCCTCCAACAGGGAGGAGGATGTTTCTGCCAATCGTTTCCTTCATCAGCCTCTTGAGGGACAGGCTGCACATGCTCAGTTTGGTGTGTATTGCTAGGGAGTTTTTTTTCTTGGGAGGATGCATGTGATCAGCACAGGGCCAATTAGCACTGTCCAGACAGAGGGCCAGGGTTCCTGCAGCCTCATAGTACAGTCAGAGGAGAATGAAAACTTCTACTACAAGCTTTAACCCGACACTGATAGAAGTCACAATACTGCTATATACTGCTGATGAGAAAAGGTATTTAGTAGTTTAAATTTACTAAAATAATTGAATTTCCATGTTCTGTGTACTGTGGGAGATCAGATATAGTGACTGCAGGGTCCTGGGTTTAATAACACTTTAAAATAAACCTATATTATAAGTAAACATTTTTATTCTAATGAGAACAAAAGTTACAAGTAAACTATGATATCCAGATGGTCTTGTACTGGAGTTAAAGAATTGCAATTGCACCAGCCTACATGATCTACAGTGTGTAACTGAGCCTTGATTTCACACAAACTCTCCTCACTGAAAGGATTTTGGAACAGTTATAATCAGAAATTAAACAATAGGAGGGAATCTAGCCAGCACATCTATGTTAAAGTATAATTGAAGGCTAAATGCTTTGTTTTTTTTTTTGGATAGAGTGGAGAGGGATTAGAAATTAGAATCTTTAATGCTGTCAGTGCCCCTGTTAGAGAGACTCGCCCTCCTTATTTGTCATGTTTACCATTATCACAAGAGTGACAGTAAAAGAAAATCACAAATTATGGGTTGTCCCCAGAACAGGGATAGACGGGAAATGTTCCCATGGTGAACCTGGTGACAACAATAGAGGGATTTTTTCTCCCTCCCTGTTTTGGCTATGGGACAGGAAATCTCCATGAGACACAGATGGCAAAAAACTGACAGGGGTAATAATCCTCTACAAATTAAAAAAAAATGTTCTATTTTAGGCTATGCATTATCAATTTGAAAAGAAGGGGGGAAGTGGAAAAAAGGGGAAGGGGGAGGAACGAGGGGGGGAAAAAGGGAAGGGAAGGGGAGCGTAAAGGAAGAGGGAAAAAAAGAGGGGAAAAAGGGGAATAAGGGAAGATTTGGACTATTGCGGTGCAAAAATAAATTAGAAATGAAAGTAAGAATATAAAAATGTATAAAGTTTTTATTAGTTTTAACAATATAAAAAACCTCAAAGGAAGTGCATTGAGATTTAGGTACAATGAAACTCAAAGAGCAATTGATTTGTACAGTTGGAAATAACAGTATGGTAGATTGAAAAGATTACAACGTTTGGAGGTCCGTATATATGTCCAACATGTTTCGCCTATGTGGCTTCTTCAGGAACTGTAGCGAACCAAAGCGTTATTATAATCTACTCCCACTGTCCAATAGGTGCGCTCCGATCAATTGCCCAGGACGCCCGAGAATCCCCCTCGTTTCCCCCCCCTCGTTCCTCCCCCTTCCCCTTTTTTCCCCTTCCCCCCTTCTTTTCAAATTGATAATCATTCAACCAGGGATGAGGTGCTAGCTGATACAGTGCCACCATGCTAAACCATTTTAGCTTTAGGCTATGCATAAAACCCTATATACACTATATTACCAAAAGTATTGGGACCCCCCAAAGCACCTTGTCCCAATGTTGATGGAGAAAAGGGCCTCTTCCCGACAACCCTGGACGGTGGTTGTCGTGTCTGCGGGCAGGAGGCTTATCAGAATTTGGAAGTCCCCTTAATAAGGGGGCCCCCAGATCCCAGCCTACCCATTCACCAAAAAAGTGTCTAGAAAGTAAAAACACAAGAGACAGTTTTTCACAATTCCTTTATAAAAAAGTGGAAAAAAAAGTGTCCCGTGATGTACATCCACTGTCAATCACGCCGCACGACGGACTCGAAAAAACGAAAAACCTCCTCTTTGGTGTGGAGGACTCCTGCCAAATGCCATCCCTGCACTTTGATAGTTTATTTATAGGCAAGGATGAGTGACCCTGATCCCTTCTGACATCATGTGATGTCATGTGGCTTCAGAGGGGGCGGGTCACCCAATGAAGTCACCGGGTGGCCCCGCCTTGCCTATAAATAAACTGTCAAAGTGCAGAGACAGCAGCCGGTGGGAGCCCTCCCATCGAGGAGGAACTTTTCAGTTTTTTTTTTTTTTTGGGTCCGGCGGGTGGTGTGATTGATGGATGTACATCGCGGGACACTTTTTCCCCCTTTTTTAATAAAGCAATTGTCAAAAACTGTCTCCTGTGGTTTTTAAATTTTTGACACTTTTTTGGTAAATGGGTAGGGGTACAATGTACATTCACATGGGGGGACCGGGATCTGGGGGCCCCCTTGTCAAAGGGGGTTTCCAGATTCCGATAAGCCCCCCGCCCACAGACCCCGTCAACCACCGGCCAGGGTTGTTGGGAAGAGGCTCTTGTCCCCATCAACATGGGGACAAGGTGCTTTGGGGTGCACCCCAAAGCCCCCTCCCCATGTTGAGGGCATATGGCCTGGTATGGTTCAGGAGGGGGGGCACTTGCTCGTCCCCCCATCCTGACCTCCAGGCTGTATGTTCGGATAAGGGTCAGGTGTGGATTTTGGGGGGATCCCATATCAATTTTTGAAAAAATTTTGGCGTGGAGGTCCCCTTAAAATCCATACCAGACCCGAAGAGCCCTGTGCCATTTTTTTCATTGATTTTTCATCTATATTGCTGATTTTAAATTACATTTTTTCCTTTAGAAATGTCATTATTGCTGGGGCACTGTTCTACACATCGCACAGATGAACCACTTTACAGGCAGACTAAGGTGGCCCCTCAGGCACAATATTTAAAGGAATATTTCATTTTTATTGTTTCACTTTAAGTATTATTAAAATCACTGCTCCTGAAAAAAATATTGTTTTAAAAACTTTTTTTGCATTGATACATGTCCCCTAAGGCAGTACCCAAGTCCCCATACACTTTTTATGGCAATAACTTGTATATAAGCCTTTAAAATTAGCACTTTTGATCTTTCATGTTCGTGTCCCATAGAATTTAATAGGGTTCGCATGTTTGCTAGAACCTTTTGCCTGTTCGCGTTGTTCTGGTTCAAACTGAACCGGGGGTGTTCAGCCCATGCCTAGTTGGAAGCATTAAATTGTCCAAAATGTCTTGGTATGCTGACACCTTAAGAATTCCCTTCATTAGAACTAAGGGGCCAAGCCCAACCCCTCAAAACAACCTCACACCACAATCCCCTCTCCACCAAATGATTTGGACCAGTGCACAAAGCAAAGTCCATAAAGACATGGAAGAGTGAATTTGGGGTAGAGGAACTTGACTGGCCTGCACAGAGTACTGACCTCAACCCGATAGAACACCTTCTCATCCAACATCAGTGCCTGACCTCACAAATGTGCATCTGGAAGAATGGTAAAACATTCCCATAGACACACTCCTAAACCTTGTGGACAGCCTTCCCAGAAGAGTTGAAGCTGTTATAGCTGCAAAGGGTGGTCCAACTCAATATTGAACCCTACGGACTAAGACTGGGATGCCATTAAAATTCATGTGCGTATAAAGGCAGGTGTCCCAATACTTTTGACAATAGATACTTTTTATTATTTCTGCTAGTTGTTTGCCATTGAATAGAGTTGATTCTATATTTTGGATGATGTTAAATTTGAACTTATACCCATACATTTGGTAGGCCAAATCCTAATATTACTGCCAGTGTTGAGTCTTCAGGATGTTGTTGCCTTCTGCTGTTTCCTGAGACCTTTTCACTTAACTGCCATTGCCACCAGGTCCCACCTTGCTATCTTAGTATCCCTGGCAAAGTTTGTGAAGTAAGTGGTTCAGGCTGTTCTGGGCCCATTGTCTCATCAGGTAGGGCTGCCAGGAGCTTCCCAAATCAATTTACAAAATTTTACATCGTTTGCCGCCTCTGTAAAAATACACACTTTTTTTGGAGCCTAGTTCAGATTTTCATTGACCTTAGCGGAGCTCCAAAAATTCTGAATTTCATAAATTGGCCGTACCATGGACTGTACTTTTCAGAAATTCACTCCTCTTTGTCTATGAACTTTCGCAGACCATTGTTTCATCATTGGGTTTAACTTATAAGCCTAAGTATTCCCCTTGATGCTAGACGGAGGAGTTTAGAACTGATGAGATTGAATGCCAAAGTTATGAATAACAGAAGGTTCATTGGTATTACTTTTGCACGTTCAGTAAATCCTGCTTATTGTTTGAATATAAAATGGTTCAAGATGGAACTGCTCCATAATAAGTAATATTAAGCAGCTATCAATATTCTAAATTTACCATATTTTTAACAGTATTTAAAATATTATTATTTTTGTAATATTTAAAATTGTATAAAAATTATTTATTTTATAATATGCTGACCTCAAACTGCACCTAGCATAAGGTGTATTTTTGAGGATGTGCAAACATGATAGATGTAACACTTACTGTTATTTATTTATCACAGAGATTACAGTATTCCCCTTGATAATACCTTCATCTGCTTTTTTTCCAGAAGGAGAGCAACATATTTGTTCAAGTATCATCAAAAATTGTATTCTCTTGGATTTGATCCCAAACGTCTGACACAAATCAGCCCCTGCTCCTTCCCACATTGGGACAACAAAGTTACAATGTGGCAGCCTGATCACTGGATGAGAAGAGACTGTGAAAATGCTTCCTCCTGCCTGTCAAAGATTGATGACATCATCTTAGTCTAGGCAAAGTCACTCAGGACCATTTTTAATGATAAAAAAAAAAAAGGTAGGAGTTTTCTATTTTTAAAGGATAGAACTAGTAATTTGAATTGCTCAAAACATTACCTCATTTGTTGAGATGTAAAAGAAAAATATTGCACTTACAAAATATTCTTTTACCCCTTGATAAAGTTCTTTCGAACGAAACATGTCGGGGGGAGCAGACGCCAGGGTGCTGCATGTGTTTGACTATATTTTATGCGAGTTTAATCCTGCTTGTTTGCACTGTTGGACTGTTTGGATTGCATGGTCCATCCATCTTGGATATTGGATTTAGGTGCAATTATACTTCCATCGTGGGTCCCAGCGATTGATTGTGGATCATCCTGTTTGCTTAGTTTTGTCCATTTTGGAATTCTGGCTCCTGGCATCCATCCATTAGAAAGGGATAAAGCACAGCCTGACCTCCATCCTGGGGTCTTAATAGCTGTGCACTGCTGGACCTGTTTGACTGCATGGTCTATCCATCTTGGAACCCTAGCTCTTGGCATCCTTCCATCTCACGTGTCGATAATTCTGGGGTCCTACCTCCAGTCCGACACGAAATAGG
>BLSH010537909.1:741021-767784 GCA_018402905.1 Glandirana rugosa | reverse complement strand
ACTTTTGTGTACCAAAATGTGTTTTAACAGGTAAATATGTTATAAAGATTGTGTGTATCCCCATCCGTGCTCAGCCATCCCCATCTATGGCTCATTTATGCCTCATTCATGCTCATCCATACCACATCAGTTCTCATCCGTGCCACATTCATGCCACTACAGTGCCCGTCAGTGCCACTACAGTGCCCATCAGTGCCACTACAGTGCTCATCCGTGTCACTACAGTGACTCACAATAGTGTAATAGGTAGTCAAATTAGATTTGAAATGTATGCCCCAAGAACACCTGATGGTGCTCCCTGCATGTTGGGCCAGGCTGTATAAAAGTGTCACTTGTGGTATCACCATACTCGGGACGAGTGGCAGAATAAATTTGGGGTGTAATTTTTGCTATGTACATGCTGTGTGTTAGAAATATTGTATAAATGGACAATTTTGTGTAAAACCATGTGTTTTCATTTTCTTTCCACATTTTCTAAAAACGTGGGGAAAAAAATGACTCATTAGACCTCATAGATTATATGTTGGGGTATTTACTTTCCAAAATGGGGTCATTTTTTTGGGCGTTTCCATTGTCCTTGTGGTCCAGGACCTTCAAAAGTGCAAAAGGTAGTCAGGAAATTAGATGTGTAATTTATGTCCCTAGAACGCCTGATGGTGCTCCCTACATGTTGGGCCTCTCTATGTGGCCAAGCTGTGTAAGAGTCTCACACATGTGGTATCACCATACTCAGGAAAAGTAGTAGAATGTATTTTGGGGTGTAATTTGTGGTATGCATATGCTGTGTGTGATAAATAACCTGTTAATATGACAATTTTGTGAAACAAAATCTTCATTTTGCAAAGAATTGTGGGTAAAAATGCCTACTTCAAAAAACTCACCGTGCCTCTTACTAAATACTTTGGAATGTCTACTTTCAAAAAAAGGGTCATTTGGGGGGTATTTGCACTTTCCTGGCTTGTTAGAGTCTCAAGAAATGAGATAGGCCATCAGTACATCAAGTGTGATCAATTTTCAGTGATTGGCACCATAGCTTGTAGACTCTATAACTTTCACAAAGACCAAATAATATACACTTATTTTTACCAAAGATATGAAGCAGTGTAAATGTTGACCAACATTTATGAAGAAAAATAACTAATTTGCTAAAAAATTTTAACAGAAACTAAGAAAAATGCATTTTGTTACAAAATTTTCAGTCTTTTTTCATTTATAGCGCAAAAAATAAAAACCCCAGTGGTGATTAAATACCACCAAAAGAAAGCTCTATTTGTGTGAAAAAAAGGACAAGCATTTAATTTGAGTGCAGTTTTGCATAACTGAGTAATTGCCATTCAAAATGTGAGAGCACTGAATGCTGAAAATTGGTCTGGTTGTTAAGGAGGTTTAAGTGCCCAGTGGTCAAGTGGTTATAGTTCTGTCTGTTAGATAACATTATTCTCCCCAGTGTATGCGATTTATAAAAATATACGTGACTGCACGCTGGTCTCCTCTCCCGATCTGATAGCTGCAGGGGGGGGTGCTGGGTCTCCCCCGCTGATGTCAGCCGGGACGAGGAGAGGAGGAGACCAGTGGGCAGTCACGTGAGTGCCAAGTGGCGATCGGAAATAAGGTATTATACAGCATATTTGTATAAATCACATACACTGAGGAGAATCATGTTATCTAACAGACGGAACGATAGAAAGCAAACACATAGGGATCAGGGAGCTGACAGGCAGGGTTGGGAGGGGGGAGAGGATGGAGGAGTGGGCAGAGAAGGACAGAGCAGGGCTGCAGAGGCATGTAAACTGTCCACGATCTTTAAGACCCCAAATCCCTCCTTTGCACTTGAAAGCATTAAAAACGCCAAGTTTGGCTTTTTGGAATACTCCCATTTTTTAAATTTGGCACCTTTAAGTCGTGTCATGACATTGCTTCCCGGTTACTAGATCCGAGATCCAATCAAAGACGATTTGACCGGTTGTTATCCCAAGAAAGCCAACTGCTGGCTCTAAAGAAAAGGTACCGGGTGATGTGTGCAGCTGCAGGCATCACCCCGGTACAAGTAGGCGTGAAGGGGTTAAAATGTCCGTGGGCCGGGTACACATGAATTCATCACATGCACTGATGGGCCGGACATTTAGTGGCGGCGGGCCAGGTGCGGCCCGCGGGCCATAGGTTGCCAATCCCCACCATAACTATATGTTTAAACTTTTATTTTTTGTAAGGTAAGTATATTTGATTCATCTAACAGTTCATCATCTACTTTCTTTTCAGATCCATTATCCTGATTATCCTATCTAGTTCCACCATAGCACTTCTTGCAAGACATATTCAGATTTCAACTTTTCAGAAATCTTTGCTGGTATGGTGTAATATATCTCCAGTGTATACAGCTGTTACCAGAGCTCTGTTTGATATCAACAAGTTATTGATAGAAAATGATTGCAAAAAAAAAGAATTTAAATGACCATGTTGTTATTGCACATTTGCAGGTACACAGTAAAAATATATCAGTAAGACTATATTAACTGGTGGTACTTTATGGTACATTAACTGATAAGTACTTACAATCTTAATCTAGGGTGTAGCCATATCATGGCAGTTGAATTTAGCTTTTTGTTTCTTAGAAATGGCGAAGCAACCAAACTGTTAAAGGATCACTGGTTCAGCAGAGAACTTCTGGAGTCTAAGGAGAGGTCTTTCATCAAGACTCACCACTTTATTTATTTATTTATTTTTTTTCACCACCTTATTTTTTAAGAAGAAAGGTAAAATATTACTAAGCTTGAATATAGGAAGATATGTCAACAGCAAAACTATTATGAAGACCTCTATGGATTAAATCATTAGTCATTTTACATGCACACTGAGGACAACAGAAATGGGGAACACAGCTCCCTACATAGCTCAGGGGTCAGTATTCCTTCCCTGTTTTTAGAAACTATTCATTTATGGAAAAATAGGCTAAAATGGTACCTTTTAGTATAATTTAAACAAAAACTTGTAAAGCAACTTGAAATTTTACATATTTTCAGCTGTCTGCGCATGTGTCCTGAGCTGCCATTTTGGTCCTCTTCAGTTGGCTGCCTCTTCTGGTTTCCGGATGACATGAAGGCTCCCATAGCCTCCTGGGATATGTGATTGGGGTTTGCAAGGGGGCTACAAGAACTGAATATATGTCATTCTGGCCTTGGACATAATGGCGGTGAGAGGGCAGGGCCGCCAATAAAAAAAAACAGCTGTGAAGAGGGTGTGAGCGGAAGCATAGAGCCAAACTTTGCTTATGCCGTGAAGTTATGCTTCAAGTAGCATTTTTTTTTCTTTAAATGACCTGAACAGTGGAAGCTGTGCACAGAGACAAACTGAGCACAAAATACTAGTAGACTCCAGCACTGCCAAAAAGCACTCTATAGTTTATCATTACCCCATTGCTGACGTTCCATGCCTTGTCCTGAACTCTGTGTCTCTGTGTGGACGGAGTCTTCTTGGAAGAAGCCAGGAGCTGCTTCCTTTAGTCCAGTGGTTCTCAACTCCGGTCCTCGGGACCCTCCAACAGGCCAGGTTTCCAGGATAACTGAAATACATCACAGGTGATATAATTTGCTGCTCAGTGATTGCAGTGTTCTAGTCTGCATCTCCCCAAGGTAATACTTAAAATCTGGCCTGTTGGTGGGTCCCGAGGACCGGAGTTGAGAAACACTGCTTTAGTCACTGCTGCTCTCCTTATAACTAGTGATCTGTTGACTTGATTTAATTATTAAGAAGCAGCAGAAGAGGTGGTAGAGGCACAGATCCACAGAATGGATGACACGTAAGCAGGAAGGTCCTCGTGTAAAGTTTCCTCTCCAGCATAGTGATTGCTGTCCCCTCAAAATAATTCAACACACAGCCATTCATGTCTAAACCGCTGGCAACAAAAGTGAGTACACCCCTAAGTGAAAATGTCCAAATTGGGCCAAAGTGTCAATATTTTGTGTGGCCACCATTATTTTCACCAGAGCTTTACAGGTTGCCACTGGAGTCCTCTTCCACTCCTCCATGACGACATCACAGAGCTGGTGGCTGTTAGAGACCTTGCGCTCTTCCACCTTTCGTTTAAGGATGCCCCACAGATGCTCAATAGGGTTTAGGTCTGGAGACATGCTTGGCCAGTCCATCACCTTTACCATCAGCTTCTTTAGCAAGGCAATGGTGTGTTTGGGGTTGTTATCATGTTGGAATACTGTCCTGTGAACCAGTCTCCGAAGAGAGGGGATCATGCTCTCCGTCAGTATGTCACAATACATGTTGGCATTCATGGTTCCCTCAATGAACTGTAGCTCCCCAGTCCCGGCAGCACTCATACAGCCACAGACCATGACACTCCCACCCCCATGCTTGACTGTAGGCAAGACACACTTGTCTTTGTACTCCTCACCAGGTTGCCGCCACACACGCTTGACACCATCTGAACCAACTAAAATTTATCTTGGTTTCATTAGACAACAGGACATGGTTCCAGTAATCCATGTCCTTAGTCTGCTTGTCTTCAGCAAACTGATTGCGGGTTTTCTTTTGCATCATCTTTAGAAGAGGTTTCCTTCTGGGATGACAGCCATGCAGACCAATTTTATGCAGTGTGCAGTGTATGGTCTGAGCACTGACAAGCTGACCCCCCACCCCTTCAACCTCTGCAGCAATGCTGGCTGCACTCCTACGTCTATTTCCCAAAGACAACCTCTGGATATGATGCTGAGCATGTGCACTTAACTTCTTTGGTTAACCATGGCGAGGCCTGTTCTGAGTGGAACCTGTCTTGATAAACCGCTGTATGGTCTTAGCCACTGTGCTGCAGGTCAGTTTCTGGGTCTTGGCAATCTTCTGATAGTCTAGGCCGTCTTTATGTAGAGCAACAATTCTTTTTTTTCAGATCCTCAGAGAGTTCTTTGCCATGAGGTGCCACGTTGAACTTCCAGTGACCAGTATGAGAGAGTGAGAGCGATAACACCAAATTTAACACACCTGCTCCCCATTCACACCTGAGACCTTGTAACACTAACGAGTCACATGAGTCACGGGGAGGGAAAATGGCTAATTGTGCCCAATTTGGACATTTTCACTTAGGGGTGTACTCACTTTTCTTGCCAGCGGTTTAGACATTAATGGCTGTGTGTTGAGTTATTTTGAGGGTACAGCAAATTTACACTGTTATACAAGCTGTACACTCACTACTTTACATTGTAGCAAAGTGTCATTTCTTCAGTGTTGTCACATGAAAAGATAGAATAAAATATTTACAAAAATGTGAGGGGTGTACTCACTTTTGTGAGATACTGTATATGAAAAAGTATCCTTTTCTCTTTGTATTGCTTCCTTTGTGTGAAATCCCTGGTGTTCCTGTTAGTCCCCTTGCTCTCCTATTAAAAACTGACCACACTAAGCAGGAGAGCACACCGTGGTCAGTTCTCTAGCTATGCTGGGAACTCAGTGTGCTCTCCTATAATGATCAGACTTGTCCTGGCATGTCCCCACTGCACAGCCATTCACTGGAAAACCCAGTATGCTGCTCCCCCCCCCCCACCCCACCAGCTCTTATTACTGATCATCAAGTCATCACCCATTTTACCAGCCCTCCGGCTGTCTTCTGTCTAATAATATGAAGAGCTGTACAGTGTCTTCACAATTATTAAGCCCCATTGACTGCCCTCTAGCTCAAAATTAGCTGCAAATTTGCATACTCCTTTCTGCAATTACCAAGATGAATTTTTAGCATTGACTCCACAGCCAAGTTCAACACAGTTTCTGTTTTGCAATAATGATGTTTTCTACATTCATATACAAACATGTCCTCCGTTTACGTTAGGACAGATGGTAGCAGTCTTCTGCCAGCATCATTTGCCAAAATGTGCCACAGCTCAATAAGCGAGATTCAAAAGCATCTTGAAGGAAAATAAACAGACGCATGAATTATTGGAAAACAGATCAAAACACATTTGATTTCCATGGATCAAAACTGTTTGAAGCATCACAAAGTATCCACTTTTGCTACATTATGCTGAACGATGGTCTCGAACCACAAATCTAGACAAATAATAGAGAATAGATTACACTACATACAGTTACGTATTTTAAACAGAAAGCTGATATCTAATGCCACCTGTGCCACATTAAAGACAGGATACTGCAACTTGCTTAGACTAAACATTGGCCAAATAATATGACTATTAGCTAATGGCCAGGTCTACCGTTTTATTTAACATCTACTTCCATTTAGGAGGGTAATTGAAAATAAAATGTGATATAGTCTTACATACTTAAACATGTTAATAGCCACTTTTCTTTGAAGAAGTTGTTTCATTTCTCAACATGATCCCCCAAGATTGACTTTTAAAGGAAACTCTACTTTCCTTTAAAGGATTTCATGAGGCTAGTAATTTGGGAGGTGTCATTGCTGAAATGGTTTTTAAAGGTGCAAGCTAATGGGTTGTTGTTTTATTCTTTGCTTCTTTACATAATGAGCTACCTGGAACCAGCACAAAGCCAATGAAGTATGAACGCCTGTTTTACCTGTTTGTTCCAGGTCAGTACTCAGTAGATAGGGAAGCCAGTATAGGGATGATGGCTCTGGAACCTGCACCTTTAAAAAATGAATAATGGATATAATAAATATATATAAAAATGCAATCCCTTGAATCTTATTTTCTGTAAGTTTTAACTTTTTTATTACATGTTAATGTAATTTCAAAAGTACCGTATTTATCGGCGTATAACACGCACTTTTTCCCCCTGAAAATAGGGGGCAAATGATGTATGCGTGTTATACGCCGATATAATGTTAAGAAGCCATGTTTTTACCATATACACCGCCGATATAATGTACCGTACATACCGCACAGCAGCGTGGATCAGTAGCAGCGTGTGGAGTGTGAGGCAATCAGTAGGCAACGGCAAGCCCAGGCAACCCGCGCCTTCCTCACGTCTAATTCTCGCGGCCGTCTGAGCGTAACCACGGCAACGCTCTGCACTGCAAGAGTTTGCAAACTCGCGAGAGTTTGCTGTCTGAGGCACGAGAACTTGTACCCGTCAGGTACAAGTAAAGTAAAGTGGGGTTTTGTGTACGGCGCAACAACGAATTAACAACTTAACAGATAAAATACGGTATATGGTAATTTTAAAATAATTATATAAAGTGCTAACATGCTAATTCCCATATGTGCAAAACTGGTGGTACAATAGTGCCAGCATGCTGGATCCAATATGTGCAAGTAATAAATATTACTGTATGTGCTGAAAATATTCTAAAATTATTTCTATAATATATATATTTAACAAAGTGCTAGTGCATTACATAGATGCTGTGCAGCAGTGTGCACTGATTTAAAGGGGACCAGAATGGCAAAATAAATCTAAATTTAAATTTTTTTCCTGAACTTTCCCTCTTAAAATGAAGGTGCGTGTTATACGCCTGTGCGTGTTATACGCCGATAAATACGGTAATTTGCAATATTTTTAAATCTGCAGCTTTGATCCTGCCATGGCAACTTGGTTAGATACTTCCTGCTACATAGTTACATAGTCAATCTGACTGAAAAAAGGCACAAGCCCATCCAGTCCAACCATCAGAGATAATAAAAAGAAAACAAACACACTCAAATTGAAAATCTCCATATACACTATTCAATACCCACAGTTGATCCAAAGAAAGGCAAAAACCCCAATAAAGCATGATCCAATTTGCTCCAGCAGGGGAAGAAAATTCCTTCCTGATCCCCCAAGAGGCAATCAGATATCCACTGGATGAACTGTACCTATAAATGTTAGTATCCAGTTATATTATGTGCATATAGGAAAGAATCAAAGCCTTTCTTAGAACAATCTACTGAGCTAGTCTAAACCAGCTCTTCAGGAAGTCTATGCCAACTTTTCACAGCGCTTAGGGCCGGTTCACACATAGGCGATCCAACTTCAGGGACAACTTTGCTAGGCGATTTGAACGCGTCTTCAAGGCGACTTGAGCGTGACTTTGGGCGACTTATAACGCGACTTAAAGCGACCTCCATGCCAGGCGGCTTTGCCTGTGGCGAATGAGAGAATATAGCTCTTTTGACATCATTCCTTTTACCTGGGTAAATTCTTTTCTTTTTCCTGTAAACTCGCTTCAATATAGATGGGGATTGACTTGGAGGCAACTTCCATTCTAGGGGCACAAGTCATATAGAAGTCACCTTGAAGTAGTGCAGGAACCCTTTCTGAAATCGCCATGAAGTCAGAGCAACTTCAGTAGTGTACATTAAGACAGCTCCCATTCACTTCAATGGGATTTCTGATATCAAGGGACTTGGGGCGACTTGATGTGACACAAGTCGGATCGCAAGCCGATTATGTGTGAACCGGCCCTTACTGTACAGTGAAGAAGCCTTTTTGTATTTGGAGATTAAATCTCTTTTCCTCCAGACATAAAGAGTGCTTCTTTGTCCTCTGTGATGACCTTAAAGTGAGTAACTCAACACCAAGACCATTATATGAACCACTTATTTATTTATACACGTTGATCAACTGAATAAATTCAGTTCCCCTAATCTATCCTCATAACTAAGCTCCCCCATATCTCTTATCAGTTTGGTTGCCCTTCTCTGCAGATTCTCCAGTTCCCTGATATCCTTTTTGAGAACTGGTGCCCAAAACTGAACTGCATATTCCAGATGAGGTCTTACTGATGATTTGCACAGGGCTAAAATGATCTCTCTCTCTGGAGTCCATACCTCTCTTAATTCAAGAAAGGATTTTGCTTGCTTTGGAAACTGCTGCTTGGCATTGCATGCCATTATTAAGCTTACGATCTACCAGAACACCCACTTCTTCACCATTGATTTCCCCAGTTGTACTCCCCCTAGTATGTGTGATGCATGCATATTTTTAGCCTCCAAGTGCATAACTTTACATTTATCAATATTAAACCTTATTTGCCACACAGTTGCCCAATTAAACAGTGCATTGAGGCCAGCGTGTAAGTTGAAGACATCCTGTTAGGACGTTACTCCACTGCATAGCTTTGTGTCATCTGCAAAGACTGAAATGGTGCTATTAATCTGAGGCCCTATATCATTTGTAAATATGTTAAAAGGTAAGGGTCCCAACACTGAACCTTGGGGTACACCACTAATGACCCTAGACCATTCAGAGTATAAATCCTTAACTACTACTCTCTGAATTCGGTCTTTTAGTCAGTTTTCTATCCATTTACAAAAGGATTTTTCCAAGCCTGTAGACTTTACCTTACACATTAGCCATATGGGCCTCACCCCTCTTTCCAAGGTTTTGCTCGCCCCCTCAAAAAAAGAAATCTGATTTGTTTGACAACTTCTGTCTTTCATTAACCCATGCTGAAGCTTGCTTAAAATGTGTTTTTTTTTCTAGTAAGAACTCATCTATGTGTTCTTTTATTAAACTCGCCAGTATCTTCCCAACTATTTAAGTTAAACTAACAAGTCTATAGTTACTTGGTAAAGATTTTGATCCCTTTTTAAATATAGGCACCACATTGACCCTACGCCAATCCAGTGGTACTATTTCAGTCATTAAGCAGTCCCTAAAAATTAGAAACAATGGGCTATGAAATGACAGAGCTCAATTCTTTTAGACTCCATGGGTGTATGCCATCCAGTCCAGGTGCTTTATCCACCTTTGTTTTGTCTAAATATTTCTGGACCATATCAATATTGAGCCATAGTGGATCATTTGGGGCTGCGTCAATACCATCCCCATTATGGACATGAGCTCCTTTGTATACACAGAGCTGAAGAAAGTATTTAATAAATGTGCCTTCTCTTTGGCCCCAGTCACCCACTTCAGATTATTTTGTAAAGGGCCTACATGATCAGACCGGACCTTTTTACTATTAATATATTTAAAGAATTTAGTTGGGTTTGTTTTACTCTCTTTTGCAATCTGTAATTCGCTTTTAATTTTTGCGACCTTGATTTTCTTTTTACGTATTCTATTAAATTCCTTGTAACATATAAATGATGTTCGTGTTCATTCATTTTTATATTTTTTGAAAGCTCTTTTCCTATTATTTTATAGCTTTTTTTTATCTTTGGCCATGAGCCACATAGGTTTTATTTTTTTGCCTTTTAAACTTGTTGCCCATGGGAATATACTTTTCAGTGAGTTCACATACAGTCTTTTTGAAGAATTCACATTTCTGTTCTGTGTTCATCAATGCCAATATTCCCTCCCAGTCTAAGTCTTGGAGAGCAGCCCTCAGTCTTGTAAAATTTGCTCTCTTAAAGTTAAGTGTTTTTATCTTTCCAGTATGTGGTTGTTTTTTACAGCTAAAATTAAATTAAGTCATGTTATGGTCACTTCTACCCAGATTCTCCTTATATGAACATTAATAATAAGCGTTACATATAACTGTCTGCAAATCTTGCTTCTTTGTTGTCACCTTGTCACATGTGCCCAATGTAGACTACAAAGGGCAGTCCCCATGCAGGTATTTTCCTCTACTGTCACAATCAAGGAGCCTGCCAAAGCAATTATATCCAGTCATTGCTGGAGAGCACACACCTAGACAAGTGGCTGGAGAAGGCTTGAGGCTATGGATAAAGAAAAATGAAAATAAAACCAAAGGATACTTATAATGTGTACTTAAAGTGGCTCTAGAGTTCAAACATTCCCTGAATTAAAGTAAAAAATGTTCCACAACCTGTCCCGTCATACTCCCTTCCTAACCACTTACATGAGTCCTCTCTCAATCCAGGGCTGTGCCCAGCTGCAGCTCTTCTCCCCTCACTTCCTTGTCTCACAGGAGACACAACCCCGGCCCCAACCCCCGGCTCAAAGAGGCCAGGAGCCATCACAAAAAAGCTTAGTATAAAGATAGGTATGTACAGCATATAAGAAAAAGCATATATACCATATTATTGGGGGAGAGGGGGACTTAAGGGCAGGAAGCATCTTCTTGATTTTTCCAATATTTTTTTTATTTTGTTTCTTCTTACTCAATCCTCCACCCTTCATTCCTACCTTGCTTACTATGAACTGGTCTTTATTAACAAGCTGTATTGTTCCCCTCTATAGGTTCAAGAATTGCTGGTTAAAAAATATTACTGTGAATTGTATTTTGCCTATGTCTGTTCCAATGCCCTTTTTAGAAACAAAAACCCTACGTTTTTTTGCATTTGTCTATCAGGCCTGGTACACACTGCTAGTTTTTTTTTTTGTTGTTCAATCCAGCAAGCTGAATAAAATAAAAAAAACTGACAGATCGCTGAACCAAAACAAGTGATGTTGGTGCAGTGATTTCCCCAACTGTGCTTTGTATTCTGACAGGGGGACCTCACCTCCCCCCCACCAGAAACCACTAACTGGGCTTCTGTCGGACAGACAGCTCTACACACTGACTGAATTTTCAGCCTGTGTGTGCTCAGTATAACTCTGTTCTAAAGAAAGCGATGACTGAATTAGCTTTCTTAAGCTGTCTAAGTATTGAAGGGCACTGTGTGGTGTGAATGGCCGTTTAGCCCCCATTCTTTATGTAGCGCCCTCTACCATTGGTAGGTGCTGAGTAGTGTGAGTTTTTTTGTATAGGTAAGGTGAATTTTATCAGGCCTGACTTAAATTCAGGCCTGATTGTTTTGATTCTGGGCCAGGGGAGTGCTGGAGACTGCAGGAAGAAACACCCCTCGGTTACTCCCCCACTTTTTTTTCAGAAAGTTCTGGAAAAGAGAATGGGAAGAGGAGGTAAGGCTTTCTGAGCAGCCCTGACCAATCTCCAACATGGATTGGCAGGGGGAAGGCCTCCTTAAATACCGTGGTCTGCCCAGTGGGGGGAGGAGAGTGCGGGTGGAAGTTGGAGAATGGAGGCGTAGTGCTTAAGCTGACGGTGGTCCTCGAGGGAGTCTCCAGTCTGGGGGGTGACCTCAGCCCGGGGCTCAGGTGCATCCAGGAGGAGTGAGATCCTGGCAGAGAGGCACAAGGTGGAGCAGGAGAGGACAGCAGGAGGAGGGTACTACTAGCAAGGTCTCCAGGAGGAGTCCACCAGGTGTCGGTGATTGACACAGACCAGGGAAGTGGAGATGCACTCTTCAGCAGATTGGTAGAGAGACAGTCTGGAAGAGGTGCAGGAAGAGGCTGGGACTTTGTTGTCATTAGACAGTGTGCAGGTGCTTGCAGTGATGAGGTCTTTGGAGACCTGGAAGAAAATGGGCTGGGATCTGTAGTCCATCAGGCCAGTTAGCACATTCTACAAACTTTCTCTACACTATAGGGGTCCACGGTTCCTTGCCTGCAAAAGGCGGTTACTAAGCCCTGGTCAAAGCCAGATCCGGCCTCACCATGTGCAGGAGAGAGGAACAAGGAGAAGCGAGTGCTGTGCTGGAGGAAGAAGGAGAGTGTATATTGAGGTCCCGTGTAAAGAACTGTTAATCTCGTGGTATCCCATAATCACCCCTACCCCGTCCAAGTTCAAATCCCCTAATAAAACAAAAAAGACAAAGAGACAGCCTGTTTTCTAACTCTGGATGCAAGAGGAGTGTGATTGAGGGCAGTGTGAGCAGGTGAACCACTATTTCTAGCCACCTCCAAGGGGACATTGGCTACATTTTATTATGTATAAATCTAATTACTTATGTAGCGCCACCACCATGAGGGCCGCTGGGAGATTGCTAATCTCAAAGGTTGCCCTGACCTTGCAAGTCTCCTGTTTGGACATATTTCAGGATTGATAATGCAATTTTACAGAAACCAGATTGCAACAAAATAAGCAAGTTTTTCTACTTAAATTTATTAAAGCATAGAAAAATAATATCATTTTTTTTGTTTAGTATTTAACTCTTACTCTTGGCATATACTGTATATAAAACAGACATGCATTTCATACAGAGTTACAGTTGTATAAACGCAACCAGTAGATTCTGAAAGGGCTGTTGATGGCATTGCATGGGAGCATGGAGATGTATGGATTGTGTGCGACATTTCCAGTCTTTACTACTCCATACCTCATGCTTTAGGCATACAAGCAGTTTGTTTCTCTTTAGATCTTTACAGTAAATACTCTGGGGCACACAAAGAATTTATTTTGGAATGTTTAGATTATCTGTCGACCCATAATTTTTTCACCTTTGATGGTTGTTTCTATCTCCAGAAATGCAGAGCTGCCATGGGAGCCTGGTTTTAACCCTCTCTCACTAAGCTCTATATGGGGTGGTGGGAAAGGGTCTGCATTTTTGGAGATGCAAACCCTTTCCACCCAATCATGAAGCTGTACTGTTGGTATATTGATGATCTGCTGTTCATTTGTTTGCGTAATATCAACAATTTGGATGAGCTTTTACACTATTTTAGTGAGAATGATTTGAATTTGTGCTTCACCAGGCAAATGAGCAGCAAATCTATTCCCTTCTAAGATGTTACTCTCTCAGGTAGAGATGGTAGAGTGGTTTCCAATCTGTATAGGAAGCCACTGTCAGGCAATACACTCCTTCATGCTCACTCTGGACATCCCCACCATGTTATTTGAGGGAAACCGGTGGGGTAGTTTATATGGCTAAGAAAAATACACAGTGAAGATGCAGACTTTGAGAAAGAAAAAAGGGAAATGAATGAGAGGCACTGGCATAGTCAGTAGAGCGGTGGATACTGTAGATACAGTTCGGAGGGGTGCTGTTCTACAAGACAAAAGGAGAAGACGAGCGTCTGTTGGGATTCTATTTTTTTCCACCCCATATAGTCTTGAATTTAGAAAAATTAAGAACATTGAGCGACATATCTCCATCTTATATGACGATGAGATATATACCAAAATTTTGTCTAAGGGGTTTAAAATCGTGTCCCCATTTTATCACAACCGATGAATGCACTCACCTTATGACATAAAACACCCCATACACATCTGAGCGAGGGAGAAGCTCAGAATTCTGGCCCCCTTTTTCACCCCCCCATCCCATTCCTCCCTGTTTGTTAACAACCCTAGAGCTTACCCCAGGTTTTTCATGCGCTATTCCAAGACGTGACCACGAGTATCTAACCCAACAGCATCCACTCCTTACTACCACTCACACACCCATGCCAAACCTGGAGCATAAACAATGATCCTAGACGATGAAAACGGTTGTCTCCAGATAACTCAAAATACCATTACTAGCTAAACCTTTCTGTAGAACGCATACGACATGAATCATTTAGCAGGCGCAGTCCAAACATGCATGAATGACTGTATTTAGTTAGTTATTGTTATATAAGATGCACTTCACTGTTTTTCTCAGCTGTGAAGCTGTAGTGGCTGCACCCGCAACTCTGTATTCTATACATCATTGCTCGTGCCTTTACAATTGCAATAAATATTTTACAAACTGTAAAAAAAAAAAAGTGTCCCGCCGGGAGCCCTCTTTAGGTAATGCTCTATCACCGAGTGATTTTAGTTCATCTAGCCCCAAGGGAACATGGTTAGATTTTGTAGGAAACTAAAGATGTGGGGCCACCAACTGCCCGTGTTGTTACTGTATTGTGAGAGGTTACCATTTCCGGTCCAGCATTAGTGGTAGAAGGTATAGTATTAAAACATTTTTAAACTGCAACACCAGAAACATTATCTACTTGATCACATGCAAAACATGCAGGATCCAGTATGTCGGACGCACTGCAAGAAGGTTAAAGTGGTTGTCAAGTCATGACAACCACTTTAAACTACAGGTAAGCCTACAATAAGGCTTACCTGTAGGTCCAGGAAATATCTCCTAAACCTGTACGGTTTAGGAGATATCCCCTGTATCTGCATGTGCCGACGTCATCGGCACATGTGCACTGAAGAATCGGCATCTGGGGTAGCCCAGGGTGCCGTTTCTTCTTTATTCGTGCCGTAAATGACAGCTCCCGTGCGCATGCACGGGAGTGATGTCAGCGCGGCTCCGCCAATCACAGCGCTGGAGCCTGTGCTGTGATTGGACTGAGCCGCAGACCCAGAAGAGTGATGTCACAGCCGTGTGCCGAGACCGATGCAACAGCTTTGTTCCAAGGTAAGTGTTTCATAATGAGCTAGTATGCGCTGCAGGTTTTTGGGTTTTTTTTGTGGGGTGTGGGGCGGCTTTACAACCACTTTAAGGAGAAGAGTGCCTGACTGCACACCTTGCAGCACTGGGATTCAGCGTGATCTGTGCCGACGACGATGAGAGTGACCCCCAACTGTCACTGGACCAACAGGAAGCTGGCATTGATGGATGCATCCACACACCTGCCGGAGACTCTCTACATTGCCTAGATGGCAGCTCCAACTCGTATCCCTCTGTCCGGGTCTCTGCTCGCAATAGAAGGCCATGGTCCCAAGAGGCAGACTCCTCCTTAGACCAGGCTATATAGTCTGCAACAGTCTCTCTCAAGTGAAAATCCTGGCTCTTCGGACTACATGCCCCAAGATCCTTCACTCTCATGTGAGAATCTCCGCTCGCTCTGCTTTCAGGAGATGATGACACAGTGTCCAGGCTGAGCACTAGAGGGGAACAGACTCACTGGGGCTGATGTTATAAAATGTCTCACAATGACACAGGTGTCGCACAGTGAATGGCAATTTAGCCAGCACCTAGATACACTAAAATCTTATATAGGCTTTATCACATTGAATATAAAGAAGGCAGTAGGTGCACTCAATGGGACTTACAACAGACGGAATTTTCCAAAATAGTTTAATCAATATCAATCAATGTCATTGATTGGTTGGTTTACTGGGAAAAACACCTTGTCCCTTGTTGATGAGGACAAGGACTTCTTCCCTACATTCCTGGCTAAGTGGTTGTGGGGGTTTGTGGGGGGATTATCATAGTTTAAAAGCCACCTTTAAAATAAGGGAGCCCCTAGATACCAGTCCCAGCTGACACTGAAGTAAATGCTCTGCTGTTGGCTAAAGTAGACTAAAGAAGATCATCAGCACCAAATTGCAAAAAGGGTAAAAAAAATGTGAAAACTTTATTTTATGAAAAAAAAAAATAATAACAATAATTTATAATTATTTCTAATACACAGTGGTTTGGCTAACTAAATGTCATGCCTATAACAACTGTTGGGATATCAACCACACAAGGAGTGCATTGTTTTCAAAAAGTCGGTCAATTCAAAGCTATGTAATGTGAGTGATAAAGAAAAACTATGGTGTTGCAGTATAAAGCAGGAAACCCAGTCTACAAATGTAATCAGCAAATATGGCTGCCCCATATACAATTACAAACTATACAATGAAACAAGAAATAGAAATAGCATATATGTTTACATATACACTTATAACAAAATGATCACGTGTATCTAAAAATAATTTAACTGTCAATGCACATGGGTTCATTTAAAGAAATTAAGACTTTATGACTATTTGATAGGCCTGAAACTTTTTCTTTAAGGTGTACACACACTGTTGCAGTACAATCAGAGGGTCTGTTTTCTATTAGTAGGACACCGAATCAGAGAGGAGTTGGCAAGTATGTTTTCTTGGAGACAGCAAATGTTATGTGAACTGTGTCTTGTATAGGAATGTGCACACAAGGCTTGTTCTATTCTGCATTTCTACTTAGCCTGTATACTAAATGCTCCCTATCTGAATCAGCATGTATATATCACAAATTAATCATATACAGTATGTATATATACCAATATAAAAATGAAAGGAATGGAAAGCGGAGGTGGTAATTTTTTAAGTTCTGATTAGAAAATGACAAATATTCTATGAAGAAAAGAGTTTAGGGCAGTGGTTTTCAACTCCGGTCCTCGGGACCCACTAACAGGCCAGATTTTAAGTATTACCTTGGGGAGATGCAGACTAGAATACTGCAATCACTGAACAGCAAATTAGATCACCTGTGATGCATTTCAGTTATTCTGCAAAACCTGGCCTGTTAGTGGGTCCCGAGGACCGTAGTTGAGAACCACTGGTTTAGGGTCTTTCTGCAAGGCCCAGAATGGTGATCTGGCTATTCATGTTTTTACCACAAGAATTTTTGTGTTTAAAAGTATTGATAAGATATAGGCCTATGGGCTCCTTGTCAAGTAGAAAGAAATGGGCCACACACTGATTATTAAAAAGAAAGTGGTTATGTGCTGCTTTGTGTTTGTAAAAAGGTCTGGTTGCTGCTTCCACTAAATGTGTGTCGCACAAAAGGAATAGTGATAATTGAAAGGTGTGGATGCACTACCAATAGATAAATAAAAGTGAAATGTGCATGATAAATTAACAAATTGCTCATACATTCATTATAAATTCAAAAAAAATATAGAATAAATAATATAAAATAAATGGAATATCTGAAGGTAAAACTGTCCCACAATGAAATGAATAACCCGAAACTTAAGACGATGAGTGGTTCACCCTAAAGTGAACATAAAGTGCAAATTGCTATAATAATAAAAATGCACAGATGATGTAAAAATAAACATAAACTGTGAATTGATAAACAAGGCAGTGAAAGTCCAATATATGACTGGTGAAAAATGAACAACACCAACAAGAGTCCCTTTAGTAATGTGCCAATTGAGGTTAGAGCACTACTATTCTTCTTTCTGTGGAATCTCTGAGTTCCTTCATACAGATGTGCAATAATATCAAAAAAAGTGCTACGTGCTCCCGCCACCTGGTGAATTGGACACTCACCTTAAAAAGCGACCCCCACTCGGGCCTATTCACGTTTTGGATATATAATCCTGCTTTTCCTGGATAGATGGATTGATTGCCAAGTAATCCTTTCAGAGTGCTAACCGCACAAATAATGATTTATAAGTTCTAATCGCACCAAGCACTAATTACAAGTGCTAACCGCACAGATAATAGTTCCAAAATTGGTATAAAGATGCTAAATGCACAACTACTAGATAATATCTCCATTGTACAAACAGCTTAGTGCGGGAAACTTCGCAACAAATTTCACATACTTCAATACCAACACCACTTAGTGCAGGAAACTTCAGTATATCCAGTTAGATATTTTACATGTTTTTATGCTGTTTTATTTCAAATAAAATGGGAGTAGCTTTCCTAAAGAGGTGGCATAGTTCATTCATATGTTGCTATACATACTGCACTATGATACCTCTTTCTTTTTCATGCATACCTGGGAGCTGTGTTTTTTTTTTTTAACTAACTGGATATACTGACGTTTCCCGCACTAAGTGTTGGTATTGAAGTTTTCTGCACAAAGTGAAATTTATTGTGAAGTTTCCCGCACTAAGCGGTTTATACAATGGAGAGATTAGCTAACTAGTTAATGCGTGTTTAGCATCTTTATACCAATTTTGGAACTATTATCTGTGCGGTTAGCACTTGTAATTAGTGTTTGGTGCGATTAGCACTTATAAATCATTATTTGTGCGGTTAGCACATTCATCCAGTTTGAGTGCTGATAACTAAGAATCCCCATTTTATAAGCTAAAGCTTACTATAGATTAGAGACCAGAAGACCCGTCGCTCCAGGTGAGTAGAGGGAAGCCTGATGGATGCTGTGGGTGCCCGTCCCAGCTCTCCTCCGCATACAATAGATAAGAAGAAATGGCTGCACTCCATGAACTGCAATCCACAATCCTTTATTAGGACATCCCAAGGTTACAGGACAACAAAGTGCTGAATGGTAGACATGTTTCGTACACTTTACGTGCGCTTATTCATTACCAATGAATAAGCGCAAGAAAAGTGTGCAAAACATGTCTACTATCCAGCACTTTGTTGTCCTGTAACTTTGGGATGTCCTAATAAAGGATTGTGGATTGCAGTTCATGGTGTGCAGCCATTTCTTCTTATCTAAAGCTTATTATAAGTAATGGTTAATAGGCGGTAACTTTTTAGTATCTCATGTGTTGTACATATGAAGTAATTTAATACCCCATATTATCTCACTGAATGGTACAGGTTGGTACCTATAAATATAAATTATATACAGTTAGGTCCATATATATTTGGACACAGGCACAATTTTAGTTTTTTTCAGGTATTTACCAAAATATATTCAAGCTATAGTTATATAATGGATATGGGCTGAAAGTGCACACTATCAGGTGTATGAGGGTATGTATCAGAGAGTATGTACATCCCAATTGGAGGAAGGGTTTAGGAATTACAGCTACCCCCCCCCATCTTTCAAGGGACCAAAAGTAATTCAACAATTGGACAGGTGTACGCTACTCTTTCATTATTTCTTCATCAATTAAGCAGGTAAAAGGTCTGGAATTGAAGTGTGTTTTTTGCATTTGGAATCTATTGATGTCAGAGATAGCAGCAACATTAGAAGTGGCCAAATCAAAAGTTTGGTATGTTCTGTGAACAAAAAAACGCACTGGTGAGCTCAACAACATAAAAAGGCCTGGATATCCACGGAAGACAACAGTGCTGGATGATCACAGGATCCTCTTTATGGTAAGGAAAAACCCATTCACAACATCCAGACAAGTGAAGGACTCTTTCCAGGATTGGGCATATCATTGTCAAAGTTTACAATCAAGAGAAGACTTCATGAGAGCAAATAAAGAGGGTTCACCACAAGGTGCAAACCATTCATAAGTCTGCAGAATAGAAAAGCCAGATTAGACTTTGCCAAAAAAAACATCTAAAAAGCCAGACCAGTTCTGAAAAAGCATTCTTTGGACGGATGAAACTAAGATTAATCTGTACCAGAATGATGCGAAGAAAAATGTGTGGAGAACGCTTGGAACAGCTCATGATCCAAAGCACACAACGTCATCTGTAAAACATGGTGAAGTCAGTGTGATAGCATGGGCATGCATGGCTTCCAGTGGCACTGGGTCATTGGTGTTTAATGATGATGTAACAGAAGACAGAAGCAGCTGGATGAATTCTGCAGTGTTTAGAGATATACTGTCAGCCCAGATTCAGCCAAATACAGCAAAGCTCATTGGACAACACTTCACAGTACAGATGGACAATGATCCAAAACACACTGCAAAAGCAACTTAGGAGCTTTTGAAGGAAAAGAAGTGGAATATTCTGCAAAGGCAGAGTCAATCACCTGATTTCAACCCAATTGAGCATTTATTTCACCTGCTGAAGGTAAAACTAAAAGAAAAAAAGCCCCACAAACAAAGGACAACTCAAGACAGCTGCAGTTAGAGCCTGGCAAAGCATCAGAAAGGAGGAAACCCAGTCTTTGGTAATGTCCATGAGTTCTAGACTTCAGGCAGTCATTGCCATTAAATAATTCTCAACAAAATATTAAAAGTGCATATTTTATGTATGATCATATTCATTTGTCCAATTACATGTGAGCCCCTAAAAATGAGGGCTGTGTATAAAAATGGTTGCAGTTCCTAAAATTTGTACTTGATATTTATGTCCAACTCCATGAATTAAAGATGAAAGTCTGCACTTCAAATTAATTTGGATTGTTTTGTTTTAATTGTATTCTGGTGCCATACAGAGCCAAAAGTATGAGTATTGAGCCTGTGTCCAAATATATATGTACCTAACTGTATATATATATATATATATATCACCAAGCCATCAGTAGCAGGTTCTTTAAGTCCTGTAAGTTTTAAGGTGGGGCCTCTATGGATCAGACCTGTTTTTCCAGCATATCCCAGAGATGCTTGATTGGATTGAGAGCTGGAGAACTTGGAGGCAAATTCAACACCTTGAACTCATTGTTGTGTTCTTCAAACCATTCTTGAGGTATGTATTATCCTGCTGAAAGAGGCCACTGCCACCAGTAAATACTGGTTCCACGAAGGGGTGTACATAGTCAGCAACAATGTTTAGATAGGTGGTATGTGTGAACGTAACATCCACATGTAATGGTTTTCCAAGGTTTCTCTGCAGAACATTTCCCAAAGCATCACACTGCCTCTGCCAGCTTGCCTTCTTCCCATAATGCATCCAGGTGCCATCTCTTCCCCAGGTAAGCAATGCACACATACCTGGCCATTCACATGATGTAAAAGAAAACAGGATTCATCAGACCAGGCCATCTTCTTCTTTTGCTTCCATTATAAATACACAAATGTTAATTTACAAATAATCATGCAACATATGAATATGAAAAGGCCCAAAAGCACTTACAAAAACCCTAGAGGTTAGCTGAAGACAAGGTTGCCACCTTTCAGTAAATTTTACAGTTTGTAAAATCGGTCATTTTTGCATCTGTTCATGAATGTCTATTACGGACATTCATGGGCAGATGCAAAAATGACTGATTTTACTAACTGTTCGTAAATTTACTGAAAGCTGGCAACCCTGGCTGAAGTCAAAATAATTACAATTTAAAATAATTATAATTTATAATTCATCTGTGAGGAGAATAAGGATACAATACAATTATTAGTCCTCACCCTGAGAGGAATGACATCTAGTAACAAGATGGGAGTAGATGGAAGTAGAAATGTATAGGAAACCCTCAGAACTCCCAATTAAATGCGAAGAGCTCCCATCCAAAATATACCATCAGAGCTGTTCCAAGGGTACAGTTTATAGTAATTAGGAGAAATTGTATCAATGTTTGAACACCTTTGAGAGAGAGGTTTCTAGAAAGAAGGAACTTGGTGAAGAGAAGAGTACAAGTTCAGTAAACACTGGGATGGTCTTGTCAAGGATACACACTTGAGATGAAAGAATGGAATCAGAGTATCTAGACAGGACAACTGTGTAAGAAAGTCGTTTTCTCCACTAAGTATAGTTTAGAATGCAAAAAACATGTTACGTAATGATACGGATGAAATTCAAGGGCCAGGTGTACAGTCTATTAGTAGGTCGGAACACACACATTAAGGAATTACTTATCTCCTAGTTTGTTTCATGGAGAGAGTGCTGCTACCTGGTTGAACACAGTATGCACAAATGCGAAATTCTCAGGTGCTGAAATTGCAAGTTTGTAGGGGAGTCACAATAATTAAATCTTGTGTGGTTCAGAAAACTTACAAAATTAAAGAATTAGTGAACTGTAACACTAGATATCGGATTTATGTTATGGCATGTATGGCATGTCAAGCACAACATATGGGCAGGACAACTAGGAGACTTGGGGGTTGATTTACTAGATGCAAATAGCCTGTTCATTTTGCAAGAAAATTTTGCCCCGAGCTTATTGAATGTGGTTAAGTTTCACTTTGCACAGAATACCCAATCACGTGCAAGGAGAATAAAAAAATGCATTTTTTTCTTGCACACGATTGGATGATTGAAGGCAGAAGAACTTCATCTCATTCACTAAGCTTTGGAGTAAATTCCTAGCAAAGTACAACTTCCACTGCAAAGTGAACAACCTACTGTATTTGCCTTTATTTGTTATACATCTTGTAAAATATTAAATCTGTTACATACACCATTGTTGCAAATCACTTCTTCCATGTACAGAACTCAAAGGTAAATTTACATAAGGTATGAATTGTAGAACGGGTAGATAACCCTATCTTTTATAGAAGGGATGTCTACTAGATTTCAATTCAAAACCCTGGATTTAACTTTGAAAATGATGTTTTCAACTAATATGAAGGAAAGAATTTATCTCCCTACCTTTTTTCTTTTCCTTTTCCTTCCCCACTACCCCTTCTTTTTTCTATTTCCTTCTCCATCCCTCAATTCACTCCCTCTACCTTTCTCCCTTCCCTCTTTTCCCCCTCTTTCCTTTTCCTTTCCTTCTTTTTTTCTTTTTTTTCTAAATAAACCATTTTTCCTTCCCCTTCCTCTCCCTTCTTCCCTTCCCTACATGTTTTCCATCCCTTCCCTCCCTCCCTCCTGGCCATTAGAGTTTATGTAGTATTAGTGTGTGTGTGTGTGTATGATAGCTCTTTTTTTTGCATTTATCTTACTATTATTTATAAATTTAGCTTTTTAGGTGTAAAATGAATGAAAGTAGTAGTTTTACAGGGTAGGGTGTTTTTTTGTAGATTCCAATATGAAGATACAGTAATGGCAAGGACCATATTTAATAAGATAGTGACTATAATTATAGATCAACATTAAGTATTGTGTCTCTTTAATGTTAATGATGATGTTAATTATGGGTAACATGTATTTATAAATATGTCCATGCCATGCTAACTTCCCACCTCTATGATTAAGCCCCTCCCAGGGTGAAAGGTATTGAAGGAGGAGAAACCGGGTCCAGCACACGGCACTAAATATATAAACGCAACCAGTGCTAAAACACATATATGTGCTACAAACGTCCATGGAAATGGATACAGCATCTTTAACCAGGTAAAATTACCCATGGCATTGCATATGTTATAAATTTCACATCAAATGTACTTCAACTGTGTTACCCACATTCACCTTCAGAAAGGTTTACTGGCCAGATGGAATGAACCTCAAATCACAAAGGCCAAATGCACATTTTCACCATTATTTCCAGATCTCTCATAAGAAAAAAATGCAGATAGAAATATCTAATTATTTAAAAAATAATCTATTTTCTCTTTCATGTCATTACACTCAGTGTAGGTAACATGAACCAGTGCAATGACATCACCTGTTAACCCTCACTGTTTGAATATCGTTAAATGACTCATTCAGGAGAGTCTCTATGCACTGTTCAATATGGAACAGACTTTGCATATTTCCATTGAAAGACTGCTGTCTTGATGTATTTCAACAAAAATAGCTTGATCACAAGGATACCCAATGCTTGTGATCAAGCCATGAATTGGTAAAATGCATGAAGGAGAAGGTCTTTGGGTATAAACATTGTGGTTGCAGCTACTTTATGGATGTTCAAATAAAGTAACCTAAAAAAACAGAGAATACAGTGCAGCTCTTATTCATTACATTTTTTTTCCAATAATAAGTGAAGATGGGCTTTCTTGAGCTGGCACCCTGTCAGCTCTTAGACAAGGTAAAGGAGTAGGTCTAGAGCAGTTTAAGATGCTTCAACTACCTTGCTCTAGGATGTTATCTCATAAGTTAGGCCAATGTTAGGCCAATGTTCTCGCTCCTACTGGGTCATCTTTCCTTTTATTTTTTTGCAATGCAGCTTTACAAAATGTTAGCATTATTTACTTAAAATATTTATAACAACAATAAAAAAGTAATGATAACATACTAATAAATATTGGAAGGAGAAATTTGACAAACTGCATAAGGAGAAATTAGGGTCACTAAGAAAACTATGGAATCTTTAGGTGCTTAAACCCTTGGTTGCTTTTTATGGGGTTCTTTTCTAATTATTGGGGGCTATTTTGTCTTTAATTGTATTTTGTGGATGATTTGAGGTCAGCAGGTACTTTTTAGCTGCAACTTTAATTAAATTAAATTGTTTGTTCCACTAAATCACTGGCTTATAAAAGCGTATAAAGCCAGATAAAATAAAAAGGTAACAATATAATTCCACATTTGGACTGTTTTCCTGAGAAAATGTAACTTTCTAAATCCATCCTTGAAGGAATGTGGGAATCTTAGCATTCCCTCCCCACAATAATCCCTTCAGGAGTGATACAACTCAATGTCTTCTAATAGCAATACTTCACCCAAAGAATTCTTTGAATTTTTGCCATAAATCTATCAGCACATTCATCTCGACGCTCTTTAGGGTCTCTTGTGGAGCAAGGTGCTATATTCTATTTAGCAGTTCAGACAAGAAATTGGAAATACCTGCTTTAGCGTGACCTCCAGCTTCGTGCCAAGCAATTTCATCAAATAAGGCCTTCAGCAAACTCTGCTAACGCAGAGACAGCGTGACATCAACAGCTAAACAAATAAAAGCATAAAAAGCAACAAACGTGTAAACCATTCAGGGTTATTTGTTACATTGTTATGTCATCCATATTTACCATGCAATTTTCCAGTTATTGTTGCAACAATAGCATAAACATCTGCAGAAAGCTTATGATATATGTGGAAGAGCCTTTGGGAGAAGGTGCTACCTTCTTTAACTCACAAACAGGAAATGATAATAGCTTAAAACTCAAAAGCTGTTTAAATATTCTGAGTGGCAGGAAAAATAAGAAGGTCACATGTATACAAAAACTTTGATTTTTCTGGAAAGTGTTTATGTGAAATGGCTAGAAAGGTAAACAGTTTAAGTCACAAAGATAATGAATTCGTTTCAAGGTCCTCATGCTTTATTCCCACATAAAGTTATGGAAACGGTGCCACTGGAGATTAATGTTCCTTCTGTATGTATAAACTGGACCTCCTGATGACAATCGGAAAAGTACTGTTTTTGTACAATGAATGCTGGCATGAAATAAATATTTACATTTTAATATGCTTCACTGCTCAACAACTGTTGTCAAGTTCTTACTCCATGCAAAGAGTTCAATGATGGTTCTAATACAGATCTGTGATATTACTGTTTCCTCTATCTGAAGTCTATCAAAATGTTATCCTGTGTTGAATGCTGAAGAAAGGGGAGTCGTGTTACCCCCAAAAAACACTTTTAATGTTTTAGGACTTTTTTTTACCAACAAAAGCTATCTTGGACTCTTTTATTGAGTTTTTGTCTGGTGAGTCTTTCTGTGTTTCTATGGTTTGAGCTACTGTTGGGTTCCCATGGAGGGGAGTCTTGCTGTGTGGGAGCTGGCTTGCAAGAGCTATAGAGCTTGTTTAAAGTTTTCCTTTATATGTCTTTAGATGCAGATCTAAAAGTTCCAAGTGCCTCTTTAAAGTTGTACTACTTAAAATAATAAATGCATCATAATGACCGGCTCTGTGCAAATATTTTGCACAGAGCAGGCCCAGTCCTCCTCTTCTTGGGTCCCATTGGGGAGATTTTCCTTCACTTTCCCAAAGCCAAACAAGAATTGCATGTAAATTTAGACAGCAATAAAAACCCAACAGATGTTCTAATCCCTCTTTACTCTATCTACCTGAAAAAAAAGATATGTGTCTCTGTTACCATGTACTTGCATTAAAAAGCATCCTATTCTCTTCGTATTGCTTTCCCATTTCAGGCTGACCACATCAGGCATGGAAGCACATGCATCCCAGCAAGGTCAGTTTTCTTCTTGCATTCTACTTGGGAGCTCAGCTTGCCTGTCCTCCAATGGTCATACTTCTAATGCCCCCCTGCTCAACTCTTCAGTGGGAAGATCAGTGAACTGCTGTTTCTTTCCCCCCCCTGCTGACACGCCCCCTGCACAGCCCTTCACAGTGTATTTCTGTCTCTGTATTTTACACTGGATTGTGTTCCTACTCTGTTCAAGCTGCTGTTACCATGTCCACCCCATCAATACAAGGAGTCTCCACCCCCATCTCTTTAAGCCCCTTATGCAGCTGAAAACAGAGGTTGTGTGATCCCTTATGAAAAGTATATATATGTATATATATCTACATACACTTTGACCTGATAATGAAGAAGCAAACTTTTTCAATGAGTCTGGTGGACCTTTTATGTCCGATGACTAGTGTTGAGCGAACCCGGACTGTAACGTTCGGGTCCGTACCGAACTTTAGGGTGTCCGTGGCACGGACCCGGACCCGGACATTTCAAAAATCGTTCGGGTTCGGTCCGGGGTTCTGCTATTTTACTCCACGTGTTGAGAAGCTGCAGGGCAGCCAATCAACAAGCGTTTCACTGGTTTGCCCTTAGAAGCCATCACAGCCATGCCTACTAATGGCATGGCTGTGATTGGCCGGTGCATCATGTGACCCAGCCTCTTTATAAGCTGGAGTCACAGTGCTGCAGTCACATGCTCCTTGGGTTAGTATAGGGAAAGGTAGCTGACGGCGTGAGGGACAGATTTTAGCCATTTTAAGACCTGATCCTGCATCCTGAGATAGATTACTTTACTACTGCTGTCTGTGCTGTTGCTCTGAGGACAGATAGCAGAAATTAGAGATTTCACATACCGCTGCTTTGAGTTGCAGATCAAGCTCTGCATAGAACA
>BLSH010537909.1:716167-739745 GCA_018402905.1 Glandirana rugosa | reverse complement strand
GGACATTAAATGTATCCATTCGACTCGTCTCGACAAATACAGACAAGTACATACACGTTTCTAGTCTAGTCTCACTACAGTAGCCATCTCAACTCGCTTGTGGACCTTCAAGCCCAAGACGACCAGGCAGGCTTGAAGCCCTGTTTCAGGCCCAGGCCCAGGCCTGCCTTGGGCTTGCTAGCGTGCCTGTTGCTTGGGGTAACTTTAGTTACCCCTGGGCTTGAAAATCCGTGTTTTTTACAGACATCCTTTCAGGACCTTTCGGGGTCTCCCGACGTTTTCCGTTATTTCCCTGTCCCCATTTTTTTGTAGGGCACTTGCCCTACCCTTACCCCCATTTTACTTCCTTTTGCAGCCCTCTGGGGCTTTCCAGGACTTTCCTACAGACATTTTTTGTGCCTAAAAGTTCGGGTCCCCATTGATTTCAATGGGGTTCGTTGTCCGTGCGATCGTTCGGGTTCCGTCCGGACCCGGACCCGGACTTTGTCCCGAAGTTCGGACGGACCAGCAGAACCCGAACTTCCAGGTGTTCGCTCAACTCTACCGATGACATCACTCTGATCTGATCTTTGCACATACATGAACAGACATAAACAGCTCTGCTCAGCTTACCTATGTAAATTACAGGACACCTCCCACCTATGTTATTGGGATGAAAAGAGGAGAAGGGGGTAATGTAGTCCTAACACACAGCTACTAACTGTCCCAGATTTCAAGGGACTGTCCTTGATTTGAAACAAAGTCCCTCTTTCTTTCTCATTTGTCCCTCATTTGGTCTGGTCCATATATGTGTATATAAAGTGCACTATTTATCTTTCAAAAAGTGTTTCTCGGTGCTAAACTTTTCATCCAATTTCTAAATTGCAAATTTCAAAAGCCAGTATAATAGAATCATAGTGTTACAAACAAAAGAACTTGTGGGTTTAACTAATCTTTATTTTGTATAATTCTCATGCCTACATACTTTTGCTTATAGGTGTCCATCATTCCCATCTCAAATAGTTGGTATGCTAACACACTTCCTATCTTAGAGTAACAATACCCCTCTCCCATAGATGCAGATCAGCAAGTTAGTGCTGTGAGGAATTGTGCAGTGTGGCAAAATCACCGGGTGACAATAAAGAGAAAAAACAGTCACCTTATTATATCCATGTTTGATTGACAATTATATCATTGATATCATTTCTCTGTCTTCATACTTCTCATTTAGCCCCAGGAGATAATGTACCTCAATAGAAGGAGCTATTGCAGGAGCTGCAACCAATATAGTTTCTCATTGACCCATGCTCCTAGGAGGAAAGGAATATCAGGCAACTCTGGAACACAAAGTACAACATCTAGCGGACGTGAGAACTGAGCGATCAGCAGTTTTTTGATCCCTCAGTTCTCAGTGTAGAGGTGGCGGGCGTCTAGGTGAGTATGAATGTTTGTTTTGTTTTTTTTTCTTTTCCACGCTTTCCTTTAAAGCAACATGACAAATGTACAGAGATTTATTGAGTTTGTGTTCAGTATATGAATATATAGCTGAATGCACTATTTATAAATGCTTTCACTCAGGATTCACACATTTTCTAACTGCACCACATTGCAAAAATGTATGACTATTGTGCAAAAGTTGTGTGAATCTTGGGTGAAAACAATAGACTTCCACTTTCACCCTAGATTCACACATTTACTAATTAAATCTTCTATTTCAGGGTTAAGCAATTGCGCTGCAAATTGTAAAATATCTGTTCTGGAAAGAAATAATTATTCTTTAAAAGAGAAGTTTAGAAATGTTTGACGCCTTTGACATTTTGGCTACTTACAATGATGAAAATATGCTTTTAAAGCCCAGTTGTAGCTTTGTTTTCTATGTTTTCTATGAAGTGAAGCTGCATATAAAAAATTGCACTAGTGTTTTCTTTTTAGTGATAGTGTTGCAAACCCATTTAAACTCATTCCTAGAAGCCCCCACCAGGGTCAGAATGCAGCAGCCTAAGTCTCCAGTATGCTACTTGAGAAGAGCTGCTAGAAATAGTTTTGTAGCACTGCATGTAAGATCATTGGTACAATAACCAAACAAAGAAAAAAGAGGCAGCTAAAAACATAGATTGTCTCCTTCAAAACTGGACTAGTTAACATACTACCACACTAATGGGGAATCTGTGTTTGCCAGTCTTTTCTCTAAAAAGAAAGAACAAAAAAAGGAGAGGAAGAAAGAAAGAATAGGAAAGAAAAGAGAAAAAAATAACCCAATGGTATAATGCCCTACTCTTGTTATCCTTGTTAAAATAGAGCCCTTCAGTTTACAACTGAATAAGCAACAGCGGCTGCTGGTGTATAAGGGGCGCTTGGGCACCGCCTCCCCGCTGCTGAGAAGAAGGGAAAAAAAATTTAAAAAGTCAACCCGGCCGCTACATTGACTTTTCTTTTTCTTTTTTTCCTCGGCTCCTTGCTGTCAGCTGACAGCAAGTAGTGAGCCGACTGGTCAGTCATCAAAGACTATGTGTGTGTGCGCTGAACACTCTGCACACTGTCAGCCCGCTCTCCGCATGCCGATCTCTGCACACTGCCAGCCTGCCTATTAGATGGGGTAAGTGCGGGACTTGTCCCAACTTCGGGGGAGGGGGGCCACCACGAGCCCCTATCTGGGACCTGTATACCCTATCTGATGCTCTGTATACCCTATCTGGGACCCCGTATACCCCTATCTGGTGACTGTATACCCTATCTGGGACCCTGTAAACCTTATCTGGGGCTCTGTATACCCCTATCTGGTGACTGTATACCCTATCTAGGACCCTGTATACCCTATCTGGGGCTCTGTATATTCTATCTGGGGTCGTATACTGCTATCTGGGACTCTGTATACTGCTATCTGGGGCTCTGTATACTGCTATATGGTGATTCTGTATACTGCTTTATGGTGACTCTGTATACTGCTATATGGTGATTCTGTATACTGCTATCTGGGACTCTGTATACTGTGTAATGGGGTTAGCTCAGCAGCGGTTGTGCTTGACACCCTGGATGGGTTCACTACACAATTTTAGGCACAGCGAGACAGCAGATTCAGGTGAAAACAAAAATGTAGTTTATTCTCACTAGTTACAATGTGAAAAAACAGCAAAACAAAAACAAATAACAAAATAAATCCTAGGCCACTGACTGCACAATAAGAGTTTCCCTGTCTGTCAGCTGGGTACAGCCTACCGCTGTACAAAGCTCCTATCTCTTACTGCAGGATATACAGCCACACAGGCCTTACCGTGTACAGGATGTTTTACTCTCCAGTCTATGGTGACAGAGCTGGTTCCAGGATGGAGCACTAACCTATGCTTGCTGGGAGTTTATGTAGAGGTCTTAATGAGCCAGCTCAACCCAGCTGGACTCATTACCCCTGCAAGACTCAGCACTCCCCATAGTAGTATAAGTCTGTATAGACTTTAAATCTTGGGCAGATGCACCTGCCATCATGCACGCAACCAGGCGTCTTTACCTGCTGGCTATCACATACCCCCCCTCTTGTTTCAAACTGGGGTTTGGGACACACGCAGCCAGGTACGCAGGTATCCGAGATAGAGCATCCACGTTCCCCATTTGAACCCCAGGGAGATGCTTCACAGTGAAGTTGTATTCTTTCAGGGCCAGAAACCAACGATTTACTCTTCTATTGGTCTCCTTGTTTTGAGCCATCCACTTTAAGGGTGGTGCATGATCTGTAATCAGATCAAAGTGTCTACCCAGCAAATAGTATCGCAGGGAGTCTAGTGCCCATTTTACCACTAGACACTCTTTTTCTTCTCCGTTCCAGACCTGGGACAACACTGCTCCTAAGCCTACGTCTGACGCATCAGTCTGTACTACAAAGTACTTAGCAAAGTCAGGTGAGTACAGCACTGGTTGGCTACATAAGGATTTCTTTAAAGCCTGAAAGGCTGCTTCAGTCTCCGGAGTCCATTTCACCATGGTAGACTCTTTCCCTTTTGTCAGGTTGGTTAGGGGCACAGCCTGCGAAGCAAAGTCGGGAATGAATTGCCGATAGTATCCAGCAATTCCGAGGAATGCTCGAACCTGCTTCTTGCTGTTGGGGCGCGGCCAGCTATTTATGGCTTCCACTTTGTTGATTTGGGGTTTTATCACTCCCCTCCCAATAGTGTACCCCAAATATTTGGCCTCTTCCTGTCCAATGGTACACTTTTTTGGATTAGCCGTGAACCCATCTTCCTTTATGGCAGATGTGAGGCCCAATCCGTACTGTGGATGATTGCATTGTCCAAGTAGGCTGCAGCATACTTCTGATGGGGCCTCAGAATTTTGTCCATTTTCTGCTGGAATGTGGCTGGTGCATTTTGTAATCCAAATGGCATTCTTTTATACTGGAATGCCCCCTCTGGTGTTACAAATGCCATTTTCTCCTTCGCTGACTCAGCTAGGGGAATTTGCCAATACCCCTTGGTGAGATCAAGGGTCGTCATATATCGGGCTGTTCCCAGTCGGTCGATCAGTTCATCTATGCGTGGCATGGGGTAGGCGTCACATTTTGTAACTTTATTCAACTGCCAGAAATCGTTACAAAATCGTCAGCTCCCATCGGGTTTGGGCACTAAAATGATCGGGCTGGACCAGTCATTCTGGGACCCTTCTATCACACCTAATTCAAGCATTCATTGAACTTCTCCTCGTATTGCCTCCCTTCGGGCCTCCGGTATTCGATAGGGCTTTAGTTTTATCCTTTCACCTGGCGGGGTGATAATGTCATGCACTACCTCAGATGTTTGTCCCGGCAGCTCAGAGAACACCTCTCTGTTGCGGAGCACAAACTGCCATTCCCACCTCAGGAATTAAGCAATCGGACTGAGTCTGCGACACCAAGGTTTCTGCGACTAGGGATTCCCTATCCCTACAGGCTTTCAACAGATTAATGTGGTATATCTGTTCTGGCTTTCACCGTCCTGGTTGTCTGACCCAGTAGTTCACCTCACTCACTTGTTCAATTATCTCATAAGGGCCCTGCCATTTGGCCATAAATTTGCTTTCTACCATAGGGATTAGTACCAACACCCTATCCCCTGGTGAAAAAGTACGGGTCTTGGCCTTGCGGTTATACATCCTTTGCTGTGCTAACTGCGCTTGGGCCAATGACGATTGGCATTACTTGTGCAATTCTATCTTGCATTAGAGCAACATGCTCAATCACACTCTGGTGGGGAGAACTCTCACTTTCCCAAGTTTCCTTGGCGATATCCAACAGCCCTCTTGGGTGTCTCCCATAGAGTAACTCGAAGGACGAGAACCTGGTAGAGGATTGTGGTACTTCCCGAATAGCAAACATCAAGTAGGGTATTAAACAGTCCCAATCTTTTCCATCTCGATCCACCACCTTTTTTTAACATTTGTTTTAGGGTCTTGTTGAACCTTTCAACCAACCCACCTGTTTGAGGGTGATACACGGATGTACACAATTGTGTCACTTTAAACAATTTGCACAGCTCTTTCATTACCCTGGATATAAATGGGGTACCCTGGTCTGTAAGCAATTCCTTACAAATACCGACACGGCTGAAGACCAGAAATAGCTCTTTGGCTATCGTCTTTACGGAGGTATTTCTAAGAGGGATCGCTTCAGGATAGCGGGTGGCATAGTCCATTATGACCAAAATGTACTGATGCCCCCTAGCGGACTTCAGTATAGGACCAACCAAATCTATTGCGATCCTCTCAAAGGGAACCTCAATGATGGGGAGAGGTACCAGTGGGTTACGGAAATGCGACAAACGTGCCAACTTCTGACACACAGGGCAGGAGGAGCAATAATTTTCTATTTCATTCATGATCCCAGACCAATAGAACCTTTGCAATACTCTCTCTCTCTGGTTTTTTCAGCCCCCAAATGACCTCCCAAAAATGTGCCCATGGGCTAACTCCAATACCAACTTCCAATAGGGTTTGGGTACCAAAAGTTGCTCAATGGTTTCATCCACCTTTTGGGCAACCCGATACAACAGATCCCTTTCCACCATAAAGTATGGGTAACTGCAAGACTCATCTGGGTTCACTAATTCACCATCTATCTTTACTACATTTTCCTGCGCCTTTATATCAGGGTGGGGTCTTTTACCTGTTCTGTGGCAACATTTTCCCTGTGGACCTCTAAATCGGAGAACTCTGCAGACGGCATGTTTTCGTCTGAAGATGTTGGTCCCTCCCCAGTTACCTGAGTCTCTGCTGCCAACACCGTCAAGGAGAAGTCTCACCATTCTCAGAGGATACCTGGGATTCCTCTTCCTGGCCTCTAGGGGCCTCTGTGGGGTGTTCAGGACCACCCCAGAGTTCCCAGAATTTTGGATAATCCCTCCCCACAATGGCATCATGTGGAAAGTGAGGCACCAACCCCACCTGATGAGTTATGTTACCTTTGGGGGTCTCAAAAACCACTTTAGCCAGAGGATACTCTCTGGTGTCCCCATGTACACAAATAACAGCCCCCTTGTTGTTCCTAGAGACCTCTGTAGTAACTAATTCAGCTTTGATCAATGTTACCAGACTACCAGAATCTAGCAACACAACAACACTTTTATCGTTAATACCCATTTTGCATAAATGTTTTTCAGCTCCCCGAGTGGCAGTGCATGCAACTGTCGCAAACAGCGACTGACGTCTGTCTCTTAGTCACAGTCCATAGGCTCATCCACAACTGGGCAATTGGCTGCAATATGTCCCTCTTGCCGGCAACGATAACAAATAAACTTTTTCGCTGCTTCCTGCGACTTTGACTGCGGTCGCCATACATTATGCAAACTTCCCGCCCTCTCACTCTCTCCGCCCTTATCCCTTGAAGTCATCTTACCCGCCGCTGGGGATGGTCTGGTCTTAGGGTGGAAAGTCCGTGAGTCCCTGGGAGAGGCGGTCAGGTTCTCTGTAGCCAAGTACCTCTCTACCAGATCCACAAGCTTGTCGGCCGTATCCGGGTTTCCATGGTTTACCCACTTTTGGATAGCAGTAGGTAAAGACCTACCGATCCATTACCACACGTTCCACAATCCTTGGTGCTGTCAGATTTTCAGGTTGCAGCCACTTCCTGCCCAGGTGAATGAGATCATACATTTGCGACCTGGGGGGCTTTTCAAGTTGGAAAGTCCAGTTATGCACACGCTGAGCCCGGACAGCAAGGGTGGCACCCAGCCGTGCCGATATTTCTGTTTTTAGCACAACATAGTCTTTTGCTTGGTCCGGTCATAATATGCTTTCTGCGATTCCCCAGCTAATAGAGGAGCCACCAATCCAGCCCACTGTTCCTTAGGCCATTTTTCTCTCTCAGCAGTCCTTTCAAATGTGGTCAGAAACACTTCAGGGTCATCCTCTCCAGTCATTTTTGGCAATACATGGCTCACAAAAAATGATGGTGTATTACTGGAACCACTTGCCTCACTGGTCTGAGGACAATGTTGTGTTATGGCATCCATTTGCTGTTGAAGTCTCTGCTCTTGCTTCTGCAACAGCTCAATTAAGCGGGCCTCAGATTGTTGCTGGGCTTGTTGCTGTTCTTCCATACTTTGCTGGTGAGCTTGCTGCTGTGCTTCCATACCTTGCTGGAGAGCTTGCTGCTGATTAGCGTTTGCTTGTTGTAGACTAGCATTTGTTTGTTGTTGATTAGCATTTGCTTGTTGTCAATTAGCATTCGCTACAGCAAGCTGTCTCAGAATTTCCTGCATGCTGGCCTTTCACAAAAAAAAAAACTGCCCGCATTTGCCCGCGGTTGTGCTTGACCCCCTGGAAGGGTTCACTACACAATTTTAGGCACAGCGAGACAGCAGTTTCAGGTGAAAACAAAAATGTAGTTTATTCTCACTAGTTACAATGTGAAAAAACAGCAAAACAAATAACAAAATAAATCCTAGGCCACTTGGCCATTGACTGCACAATAGGTTACCCTGTCTGTCAGCTGGGTACAGCCTACCGCTGTACAGGAAGGATGTTTTACTCGCCAGTCTATGGTCACAGAGCTGGTTTCAGGGTGGAGCACTAACCTATGCTTGCTGGGAGTTTATGTAGAGGTCTTAATGAGCCAGCTCAACCCAGCTGGACTCATTACCTCTACACCTGCAAGACTCAGCACTCCCCCTAGTAGTATAAGTCTGTATAGACTTTGAATCTTGGGCAGATGTACCTGCCATCATGCACACAACCAGGCGTATTTACCTGCCGGCTGTCACAACTGCTATATGGTGATTCTGTATACTGCTATATGGTGATTCTGTTTACCCCATCTGGGGCTCTGTATACTGCTATATGGTGACTCTGTATACCACTATCTGGTGATGCTATATACCCTATCTGGTGATGCTGGGCTGTATACTCCTGACACAAGGGGTGGAAACTATAAGGGATGGGGCTTATGAGAAGTGGGAGGGTCAAAAAGGAAGGGTGGGGTCTGGCTCCCCCTAAAATTTCCCCAGCCGCCACTGATAAGCAGGCTCCCATACTTGCCAGGGTGACTGTTGCTTTGGATAGGTGAGCTGTGGGGTGCCCCCATTTGGCTTTGATTTTTTCCCCTCCTTCTTCTCAACTGCCTTTTTTACTATTTTTCTATTTTCTTTCCCATTCTTTCTTTCTTCCTCTCCTCCCCCTTCCCCTCTTACATAGTTACATGGTCAGCGAGGTTGAAAAAAGACATCAAGTCCAACCTATGTGTGTGATTTTTTTATGTCAGTATTACATTGTGTATCCCTCAATGTTGTGGTCCCTTAGATGTCCATATAATAGTTTTTTGAAATTATCTATACTCCCAGCAGAAACTACTGCTTGTTGAAGAGAATTCCACATCCTCACTGCTCTTACTGTAAAGAACCTTCTACGCAGTTTAAGGTTAAACCGCCTTTCTTCTATTTATAGTGAATGGCCGCGTGTCTTTGTGTCCCCCCCTTGTGCTAAATAGTTTTGTCCCTATTGTGGGGTCACCAGTACAGTATTTGTACATTGAAATCATATCTCCTCTCAAGCGTGTCTTTTCCAGAGAGAATAAGTTCAGTGCTTGTAATCTTTCCTCATAACTAAGGTCCTCCAATCCCTTAATTAGCTTTGTTGTCCTTCTCCGAACCATTTCCAATACCAGGACATCCTTCCTGAGGACTGGTGCCTAGAACTGGGAGACTTGTAAAGTGGGAGAATTATTGATTCATCCCTGGAGCTGATCCCTTTCTTGATGCATGCCAACACTTTGTTAGCTTTGCTTGCAGCAGCTTAGCATTGCATGCCACTGCTGGGCCTGTTCTCTACTAAGACCCCTAGGTCTTTTTCCATCCTAGATTCCCCCAGAGGCTTTCCCCATAGTGACTAATTTACGTTCGTGTTCATGTTCTTAGTACCCAAATGTATAATCTTACATTTTTCTACGTTAAATCTCATTTGCCACTTGTCTGCCCACCCCATTAATTTATTCAGATCTTCTTGCAAGGTTTCCACATCCTGTGGAGAATGTATTGCTCTGCTAAGCTTGGTATCATGCGCAAATATTGAGATTGAGCTGTTCACCCCGTCCTCCAAATCGTTTATGAATAAATTGAATAGGATTGGTCCCAGGACAGAACCTTGAGGAACCCTACTTTCTACACCAGAGTACTCCCCATTTATCACCACCCTCTGGACTCGCCCCTGTAGCCAGTTTTCAATCCAGGTGCTCACCCTTTGATCCATGTTGAGGGACCTTAGTTTGTACAGTAAACATTTATGGGGAACTGTATTAAATGCTTTTGCAAAATCCAGATACACCACGTCTACAGGCCTTCCCTTATCTAGATGGCAGCTCATCTCCTCATAGAAGGTTAATAGATTGATTTGGCAAGAACGATCCTTCATGAAACCATGTTGATTACCTCTAATGATACCGTTCTCATTACAATAATCTTGTATATAATCTCATATTATTCTCTCCAAGAGCTTGCAAATTATTGGTGTTAAGCTAACTGGTCTGTAGTTCCCAGGGATATATATTAGACCTTTTTTATATATTGGTACCACGTTGGCTTTCCTCCAATCAGCAGGTATCATACCAGTCAGAAAACTGCTCTTAAAGATTAGGAACAAAGGTCTGGCAATAACTTGGCTAAGTTCCTTAAGGACCCTCGGGTGTAAGCCATCTGGTCCTGGTGACTTATTAGTGTTCAGTTTTTCAAGCTTATTCCTAATTTTATCCTCAGTTAGCCATGAAGGTGCTTCCTGTGATGTGCCGTGAGGACCAGCATTGTAGTTCTGAATAATTGAGGCCCCCGTTTCCTTTGTGAATACCGAGGAGAAAAATTAGTTTAATACCTTTGCCATTTCTCCATCCTTTGTAACCAGATTACCTTCATCATTCTTTATGGGGCCAATATGATCTGACCTCCCTCTCTTACTGTTTATATACTTAAATAATTTCTTGGGATTCTTTTTACTCTCCTCAGCTATGTGTCTTTCATGTTCTACCTTAGCTGCTCTGATTGCACCTTTGCATTCCTTATTGCGTGTTTTATAAATATGAAAATCGAACAGAGACCCCTCAGCCTTGTATTTTTTGAAGGCCTCCTCCTTTGCTTTTATGTGTGCCTTTATGTCGGAGTTAAGCCATCCTGGTCTTTGATTAGCTCTTTTAAATTTATTTCCCATTGGGATACACTGGCAAATACCTTTGTTTAGTATGTTCTTGAAACACTCCCATTTTTCCTCCACGTTCATTGTTCCTAGAATTTTATCCCAGCTAACATCTTTCAGCAATGAGCGTAGTTTATGGAAGTTGGCTCTCTTAAAATTCAGTGTCTTTGTATTTCCCCTAATGTTTCCTATTTGTGTAATTTATACTGAAACTAATTGACCTGTGATCGTTATTTCCTAGATTGCTCCTTACTTCCACATCTGTGATATGGAAGCACTACCTGTTTTATCTAAAGACATAGGTACATAAAATTGAGCAGGTCCCACTGGTACAATTTTCACAGTCTCAAGAGGACAGGACTCACGTGGTGTTGGGATATATTTATGGACTCTTATCGGTTCACCATATGTTGCACTCTAAGCATATGTTGATTATATATGTTAATAATTGGTTTACTGGTTTATATATAGTGTATTTTTATTTTTGATTGATTTTATATTATTTGGTATATGCCTGAAGCTAGGTGGGAAAACAATAATTGCAGGTACAAATTCCCATTGGCATTTCTAGCCTAGTCAGCACCATCACCTTTGTTTTTGTTTTATGGAATGTCATCTCTCACATTTATTTGTACGTCATTTTTTATATACAGGCATACCCCTCCCCCTTTTTTGCCCTCCCTATCCCAGCGATATAGGGAATACCCCTGAATGGTAGCCAGCCAATCATGAGAGCTGTTGAACCAAGTCTCCGAAATTCCCACAAAATCGAATTCCTCCTCAAACAGTAGCAACTCTAGTCCTCCCATCTTGTCTGCCAGACTCCTGGCATTAGTGAACAAGCCACGTAGTTTTGTCTGGACACCTGCTGTTTCCTTGCTGGGTAATCCTCGTTTGCATATAGGACTTGTTACACTACTTGCCTCGAATTTCAATTCTTTATTCAGCCAACCACTCCTACCCCCAATACTACCCCCTGAACTCTGTTCCACTCTGGCTATTATTAAATCTGGACCCTCCCCCCGTTGCCTAGTTTAAAAGCCCCTCTAACTTTTAGGCCATTCTCATTCCCAGCCGGTCTGCACCTTCCCCATGTAGGTGCAGTCCAACCTTTCTATAGAGCCCGTAACCGATTGAGAAATCGGCCCAGTTCTCCAGGAACCCGAAACCCTATTTTCGACACCAGCTCCTCGGCCACTTGTTGACTTCCCTAATCTCCAGCTGCCTCTCTGGTGTGGCTCGAGGTACTGGTAGTATTTCTGAGAATACTACCTTGGAGGTCCTAATCTTCAATTTTGCTCCTAGGTCCCTGAAATCTTTTTTTAGAACACTCCACCTACCTCTAACTTTGTCATTGGTGCCAACATGCACCATGACAGCCGGGTCTTCTCCAGCCCCTCCCAGTAATCTGTTCACCTGATCCCTGATTTTCTGAACCCGAGCGCCCGGTAAACAGCATACAGTTCGGTGCTTCAGGTCTTTGTGACAGATTGCCCTCTCTGTGTTTCTAAGAATTGAGTCCCCTACCACCACAATCTGTCTTTCGTTTCCACTGGCTTCATCCCCACCCTCGCTGGAGGAGTTACTCCCCTGGCAGCTAGAGGCGCTACACTGCTCCAGCGATGCTGATTCCTGACTGGTTTCCGCAATATCACACAACGGGATGTACCTATTGGGATGCTCCAGCCCAGGATCAGCCTTCCTAACTCTTTCCCTTTTACCCTTCCTAACTGTCACCCAACTACTCTGGTCTGGTGCCTACACCTCTATGTCTCCACCCGCCTCTGTGCTGGCCCTTGCAGGCACCTGCCGAGTATGATCCCAACTCGCCTTAAGTATGGAGAGTCGTCTCAGTATTGACAGTTGCTTCCGTAGATTCAGAACCTGGGCTTCCAGGGAAACAACGTTCTTACATTTTGTACAGCATTATTTGTCCTCGATCACATGATCAAGGAACACATACATGCAACAGGATGTACTCCGCGTCGCTTCTCCACACCCGCCGGGCATTGTACCTATTGATTTAGTGGGGACTGGGAATTATGCTCTATCCAATTAACTAACCGCTGGAGGCCTGCCTCTAATACTCACAGTACATGTGTCCTCACAGCACTCGGTACTCATGCCACACTCGGGTACTCACAGAACACCCAGGTACTCACACTATATACTCAGGTACTCACACTAATACTCAGGTACTCACACTATATTACGCAGGTATTCACCCAATACTCAGGTACACACACCCTATACTCAAGTACTCACACTATATTACTCTTCTTTTCTTTGTTTACATTTTTCTTTTTCTCCTCTTCCCACCTTCTCTCCCCCAACACAGCTCATAGAGAGCACATGGAGAGCCATCTTATATTATTGAATGTATTATTTTTCTACACATGTTCTCATGCATATAGATGTGCACCTGAATGCGGGGGTGTACTTGTACATGGAGATGTGGTTATTATTTTTGCACATATATACATTCTATCTGTATATTACTATCTGTATATTTTTTCATAGATTATTACTCCTTCGAAACTCCTGAGAAAGCGCTCACTCCGTGAAACTTGTAGAGAAAAGACTGGCTAAACAGTGAACACAGACTCCCCATTAGTGGCATAGTATGTTAAAGGGATTGCATTAAGATAAAAAGCCTTCTGTGTGCAGTAGCCCCCTTAACATTTACCTGAGGTCCCTCTCTATCCAGCAAAGTCCGCAAGTGTCTCAGCCATCCGAGATTCTCCCTCCTGATTGGCTGAGACACAGCAGCGGCACCAATGTCTGTCGCTCCTTTCAATCAAAGTCAGTTAGCCAATCAGGAGAGAGGGGTTGGGGCCAGATGGGGCTCCGTGTCGGCTTGGGTGCCTCCATAGCAAGCTGCTTGCTGTGGGGGCACTCGACAGGAGGGAGGGGCCAGAATCACAGAAGGGGGACCCAAGAAGAGGAGGATTCAGGCTGCTCTGTGCTAATCCACTGCAACAGAGGAGTTAAGTATAAAATGTTTGTTATTTTTGTAGAAAGAAAAACAAGACTTTACAATCACTTTAACTAGTCTAGTTTTCTTTGAATGAGACAATATATGTTTTTAACTGCCTCCTTTTTCTTTGCTTGGTTATTGTACCAATGATTTTGTACACATTTTTTTCATAAAAAATGCTTTTTAACTATATTTAGCTTTGTGAATGTGTACCATAAAAGTCCATAGTGCAGCCCAAATATTGCAATTCCAGTAATTATACTAAACAGGACAAATGTACAATAAGTATATGAAAGTGTAGCACATTTATTGCAAATTAACAGTTTGTTCCTGTGCAACTTTGATAGGGAAATTACTGCTGTTATTAGATGTTAAAAGTGATATCGGTATCAAGTGTTTATCTATAGTTCCTTTAAGTTGTTAGATCACAATGTTGAAAAACCCATATTTACACAAGTCCATCATCACAAAACTATAAAAGTGTGTAAAGAGTCTAATAGACAAGTCTAGAATTAGGCAGGACAGAAAACAGTATTCCTGGGGTGATGTGTTACAAGAGATTGCAAACACTTTTTTTTAGAATAAATTAATTTTAACTTGGACCCAGTGGAGCTGGGGCTATATATATATATATATATATATACACACACACACCCGGGTGACCCTTTATTGGATACCTCAGCCAAAAAGGTCAAGAATCCCTGCATGTGTTCCTACCTTGGTTTAGAATGGCACATGATCAATTAATCGAATTTCATTTCAAGATTGCTGCCTACACCTCCTTTTCAAGTGAATATATAACTAAGGCAAAACTTTGTTCTCTTTTCCTTTTGAATGGAGTGGAGAGAGATTAGAACACCTGTCCATTTTTAATGTGGTCTGTGCTCCTGTTAGGGAGATTCACCCTCTCTATTTCGAGTGGAGACATTAGTTATGGTGATCCTGGTAACAGTGAGAAGTGAAAGGAAATCTCCCCAATGGGACACAGATGGCCAAAAGAAAAACTGACAAGGGATATAACCCTCACTTACTGTACTCAAATTTTTTTCTTTAGCTCTACTTTAACTACGCACAGAATTAATTTAGATACATCTTTGTATTCAAAACCCACCCTGAACATATTTCATAACAAAAGGGCCAAACAATACCATACAGTTTTATAAAGAATATAAAGAAAATAAGCATATGGTCTTCATTTCATAGAAAATTTGATCTAAGTTTTCCGCAGCAGACAAAACCAAATATTCAATGGAATAGGTATTCAAGGAAATCAATGTAAAAACGGTACAACATACTTCAATTTAAAATGTCTTTAACACATAATTTTTTTAGGGCAGGTGTGAATATACCTGGCAGCTACAGGACATTACATTCCGTTTTTATTTCATGCCAGGTGACAAATTATAAGAATAGTTTAGATTCTGTAAATTATACTTGCTGTATTCTGAACTGTGGCATTACCAATGATTTTTATACAAATGTTCTTTCTCAATTTCTTCCTTGCCATTGCATCACATCTCCCCTTATGTCCTTCTGCAGGCTTCCCATGTGTTCTACAGACAATATTACTTTCCTCCTTTCATTTCTATCCTTTATATGTAAGGCTGCCCATTGTTTGATGATTTAATTTATAAATGTTTTCAGCTTTCCTAATAACACAAGACCATAGTCTACGTGTAGGCTTCACTTACAATGTAGACCCTCAATGGTTGCCTTAACTTTAACCCCACCATGGACTTTGCAAAAGGTCAGAAAGCAAGCAAAATGGATGGAGAGGATGGGCACTTCCTGAAGACATTGTCACATGGCATTATATTATGCCAAACATCATGTCTATCTCTTTACAAACAACTGTCATCACCACATTTGAACATGTTGTCGCAGTGAAGAATGTCCTTTTTAGCCTAAATTTACCCTTTGCTATTGACAAGCATTTGTGTGTCCTAGCTTCATCCCTGGATCTGCCCTTCATTCCTTTATGTCATTCTCTTTATCCTCTTGTTTCCTATGTTCCCCGATGCGCTTATTTGTTGTCTATAGAGTCTTTCCATTCCACCCTCTGCCTCCTTGTTATGAAAATGCGCCCTTTAAAAGACCTTTTTTCCTTCTCTGTTATCCCTTGTGCCCCCTTATTGTGGCTGTTCCTTCTCATTGCTCCCTTTTTTCCCACTGGCATCCCTTGATCTCCCATCTATACTGGTGCTCTCAATATTCTAATGTTCTTCAGAACTGAAAATGACTTGAATCAGAAGGTCGGGCTGAACTTTCCATTATAAGACGAACTCTGGGCTGTCTACTCTTGGTAGTACATGGGTTATTATTGAGGCCCACAGTCATTCTCAAGGTCAGGAGCACTTGTGAGGCTCAGATAGGACATAGAGGATCTAGTGTTCCCTGAGCAACATTGACCTGATGAAGACATGTAGGAGAATGGTGCACTGTGGTGTAAAACATTTGGAAGTTGGTTGTCTTCCTGAATTTCATTAAAACAGAACTCCAGGCTAACAAATACATAAATCGATTAAATATTATAGAGCAGCTGCTATACCTGCCAAAGGTTTTGCATTTCTGTTCATCCAGTTCTCAGATTTGCATGGCTTTGCTATGCAGCACAGCCCTGTCTGGCAGGGCAGGACATTTAGTTTTTCTCCACTGCACTTAAAGTGTTACTAAACCCACAACAGTAAAATCAGTCTATATATGCAGCAAAGCATGCTTGTTATACTCATTGTGAAACCTAAGGGGTTAATCCTCTGCACTGGGTAAAAAGGCTGTTTGATCGTGTCTTCTCTGATCCTCACCTTCTTCCAGTGTCTCTAACTCATCTCCGGATAATACGGATAAAAGGTAGAGGCAAGCTGCACATTCTCAGTTAGGTGTGTATTGCTAGAGAGTTATTTTTTCTTGGGAGAGTGCATGTGATCAACACATCACTGAGCAAACAGAAGGTCAGGGGTCCTGCAGTCTTATAGGACAGTGAGAGCTGTATGAAGACTCCTCCTACAAGCTTTAACTAGACTCTGATAGAAGTCACAATACTGCTATAACTGCTGATAAGAAAAGGTATTTAGCAGTTTATATTTACTAAAACTATTACGTTTCCATGTTCTGTGTACTGTGGGAGACCAGATATAGTGAATGCAGGACCCTGAGTTTAGTAACACTTTGAGTACCACGTACAGGTCTTCTCCTCTCCCATACCTTTTGACTGGGCAGTGAACAGAGAAGCATCAAGAGCTCATCGACTCTGTCACTCTGCCTTTGCCTCCTATCGGCATGTGCCTTATTAGCACATGAGCACTGCAACACAACTTTTGTGCTGTTTCTCTCTCCACCAGTGTGATCTCTGCTATACAAGGCCTGCAAGAGGCTGATACCAGGTCAAATGCAGGTACATGCAGTATATTGCTTGCATTTAAAAAATACATTTAATCCACTATGCTATCAGTTGCATTCATCGCCTGTATACTGTGTTTTTTTTCTCTAATAAATATGTTTAAACAAGAAAAATACATTTAATCATGTATTCCTGACTTCAGAGCTGCATTCTATTGTGCCTTTTGAAAATGCATTGGATTCAGCTTTAAACATGTAGATTCCAAGATGTTGCTTAGGACATACCTGAGTATGTAACTGAACTACTATATAAATATAACAGTAACCTTGAACATAAGCATGAAATAGTAATATGCCAAAAACAATGTCCAAAAAAGTCTAATATAATGTGGTCTATATATTTGCAACTATGGATTACCAGCAACAAGCTGATTTTCCAGTGACATGGTGGCCTGGTGTATTACAGCTATGCCTGGGTGAATAACTGAAGCCATGTACAACTAGGCCAAGTCCTTTGTATGCAACATGATGCTTGACTTTCAATACTGTCACGAACCCCTTTAATCCTTACATTTATTTTGCTGAATGTTTTTCCTATTCCATCTTTTAAGATTTCATGTGAATGCTTGGAGGATTGTCCTATTTTGCATCTGCTTGATTCCAAGCATGGAGGTCACTTAATAAGGGAAAGATAGGATCCCCTAATGGCTATTTTATAAATATACACCCAATCTTTGAGAACCGGATTCCTGTTGTCCTTATGAGGGTCAGCCATAATACTGCTGTCCAGGGAAATGGGGACAGCCCAATGGATGGATATTTCACCACTCAGTTCATTATTCTTCTCTATTGTTCACAGGAAACTCTTCCCCTAGCATTAAAAAGCAATGGTGAAGTATTCCGACTAGGGAATAACGTTATAACTTAGAATATAACTGATAACAAATTGCTTACCACATTGGAAAACATAACCCTTGTTTTACACTATTGGGAAAACATCAACGGCTGAGCCAAATTAATTGTTAGGAAGTGTCTCCCACTGCTGCATCCACATCTGGAGTGACACATGATGCCGAATCCTGATACAGAGAAATTGACAGCAGAAAAGGCTTTACCCATAGGGTTTTATCATTACAATACTGTGAACAAGAGAAGCAGCGCACAGCCAAGTTTTATAGGGTGGCCCATTTACTGCATTGGGAAATAATTCCGCATTTGCAGTGAGTATCCATTTTGACCTGTAGTGCACAAATTAGTAGGATTCAAAATTCTCGGCTTCTTATGAATATTTCAATTACATCAAGCTTAAATATAAAGTATATGTAAACCAAAATGTTTTTTTTTTTCAATTTAGGATTAAAACCTTTGTCAAGTTCTTATTGCTGCAATGCAAGTGCTAGACCAAAAGGCAAAAGAGTCCAAATTCAGTTGAAACTAAAACAATAATGGCTGTTGTGTTAGTTTAACTCAATAAATGATTTTGGATTTTTTTTATCTTTTACCCTTTGGTCTGGCGCTCCTTCCATTGGTGCATGTTTTTTTTTCTGGTAACCTGCTAGGTACCTACCTGGAGAGTAGCCCTGTTTGTTGTGAGCAGCCTAACCCGAGCTAGTGAAGTCTCCAAATGTTTTTGACCTCTCACTACTTTGTATGAACTCACATCAAAATCCCAGTGCCTCTTGGGTGTTTTTTTCTTCATTTTTATCGCTACCTATGTTCCTGATGGGTAGATTCATTGTTCCTATTTGTCCTTATGATTATTTTAGAGTTGCCACTGCAGCACTGACCCCCTTAGGAGTTTTCTTTTGTTTTTATTGGATTTTATTGGTCCTTCTAGCTTTTCTTTTGGTAATTTGCCATACTACTTCACCCAAGGACTCACTGACCCACCAGTGGTGACTGTATGGCAAACATCCATTATGCCTATGTTCCTTTTGCGTAATTTATTGGATCAATTCTTAAAGCAAATAGCATTATGGGTTATAGGAAACCCAAAAGCAACAATAAAAATCCCCTCCACTCAATAGTAAACCTAATCTTTAGACCTTTTCACAGGCTAATAATGGACCTTTAAGCTGAGATCAGCAATATGTAGTTGTAAGCTGACATTGACAATGGACTGAAGGGGCTTAGTAGCCTTCCTCTTGAATTCTCAAGCCCTAGCATAGGCCAGCTTTCAATCCTTGGTTCTCAGAATTGTGTCCTCTCCTGCCAACAGGCCATAAAGACAAACAACCTCCTCTTCTAACAGGAGTCCATGAGGCAAAGACAAGGGGGGGCCCCCCCCCCCCCCCCACTGGCATTCTATTCAAGCAAAGACTGGCAGAGAATGATCCCATATATATCTATAAACCCCCCCAGCTCACATCCCTGGCATAAACCTCCTTGTGATTGGCCAGGGGGAAATAAACATTCATAACCTACAACATTGTATCTTTTCACTTTCCACTGGAAAATCCTCCCCAGTAGCAGGCATAAGCCAACAATGTCCCAGGCTTAGGGAAGACCCAACAAACCAAGATAACAATAACACTAATATCTCAGGCAGTGGGCTATAGCCTAGCTGGCAACACTAAATTTAGGCTAAAGGCATTCCAACTTATGGAGGGTTCTTGCATTACCAATACAAGAGGTTAGAGTAAATCTTCCAATAGGGACACCTGTTCTGGTGACAACTGTTTAAGAGGGGAATCCACCTCACTTTGTAGAGATTTCCCCTCACTTCCTGTGCATCTCAATGACAAGAATTAAATGAAAATCTGTCTAATGAGACATAGATATCAAATGACACCTCTTGTTGCAGGTTGAGAGGGATGGAGTTCTGAAGGAGTACCAGAGGAGACTCTTCATATGCCAGGGACTATGAAGTGGCTGGGAAAGCTTCAGGAAAGAACTCATCCACGGAACTATAGTGGGATGCTGTGAGTAAAGTTGTTGCTACAGGAGACAGCTGTTACTGTGGAATACAGATTGCCGATGTAGCCAATGCCTACTTGGGGGTTGCTGCTAGTAATGCTCACATACCTGCTCACACTGCCTTCAATCACCCTCCCTGCTTGCATCCAAAGTCAGAAAACAGGCTGGCTTCTTTGTTTTTGTTTTTTATTAGGGGATTAAACTTGGATGGGGTAAGGGATGATTGTGGGATGCCCAAAGATCAACTGGATCATGGGTGAGCATGGATGCATGGGTGAGCACAGAAGGATGGCGAAGCACAGATGCGTGGGTAAGCATGGATGCATGGCTGAGCATTGATGCTTAGTGAGCAGGGATGGATGGGTGAGCACGGATGGATGGGTGAGCATGGATGCATGGGTGAGCACAGATGGATGGCGGAGCACAGATGCATGGGTGAACACGGATGCATGGGTGAGCACAGATGCATGGGTGAACACGGATGCATGGGTGAACACAGATGAGGCTGGATGGGTGAGCAAGGATGAGGCTGCATGGGTGAGCACGATTGGATTGGTGAGCACAGATGCATGGGTGAGCATGGATGCATGGGTGAGCATGGCTGGATGGGTGAGCACGGATGCATGGGTGACGGATGCATAGGTGACGGATGTGTGAGCAAGGATGCATGGGTGATGGATGAGTGAACATGGATGGGAGAGCACGCATGTATGGGTGACGGATAAGTGAGCACGGATGGGTGAGCACAGATGCATGGGTGACGGATGGGTGAGCACGGATGTATGAGTGATGGATGGGTGAGCACGGATGCATGGGTGATGGATGGGTGAGCACGGATGACAGATGGGTGAGCACGGATACATGGGTGAGCACGGATGGGTGGGCACGGATGCATGGGTGACGGATGGGTGAGCATGGATGGGTGAGGACGGATGCATGGGTGACAGATGGGTGAGCATGGATGCATGGGTGACGGATGGGTGGACACAGATGGGTGAGCACGAATGCATGGGTGACGGATGGGTGAGCACGGATGCATGGGTGACGGATGGGTGGGCACGGATGGGTGGACACGGATGCATGGGTGACAAATGGGTGAGTGAGCACGGATGCATGGGTGATGGATGGGTGAGCACGGATAGATGAGCATGGATGAAGCTGCATGGGTGAAGGGAGCTGGATGGGTGGATGAGGGGTCTCGGACTGGCAAATAGCGGTGCTGTGGGCACTTCGGCTCCTGCACACAGCACCGCTGCATCCCATCTCTCCCCCCCTCTCCTCTCACACTGCTCCGATCAGTGCGGAGAGGAGAGAGACAAGCCGGATATCCGCCGGCCTGTTTACATGTGATCGTGCTGTCATTTGACGACGCAATCACATTGTAAAAGGCTGCTGTGAGCGGGCATTTACCATGATTCGTGATGCGCCGGGTCTCAGGGACCCGGCGGTCACGGATGCTTCCAGGTGCGCGCCCCAGGGGGCGCGCGGGAGTGCGATTCTGGGAGGACGTTATAGTACGCCCTCCCAGAACAAGGGATCCACCTTGCGGCCATGTAATTACATTACACGGTCGGCAAGTAGTTAAAATCTGGCCTGTTGGTGGGTCCTGAGGACAGGAATTGAGAACCACTGCTCTAGAGAATGTGGATCAGCTTCCAGGTTTTTTTTTTTTGTCAAAGCTTACCGACTGTATTCTGTATATATACGGCAGCAAGGCTTTCCTGTGCAAAATCATGTACAGGTACATGTTTTGCACTTCTGGGTCTGTGGCACGCACGTGTGCCACTGGCAACCTGCTCCCGCTGTGATTGGACACATGGGGAGCAAATCAGCGGGTCTGGTGGACCCGATGTCCGTTGGGACTTTCCAATCATTCACGAGCGAGGCAGAATGGCGGTCTGCCTATGTAAATAAGGCAGATCACCGTTCTGCTAGTAGGGGAGACAGAGATCCTGTGTTTCTCCTAAGCAGGAACACGGATCTCTATCACAGTACAAGCACCTCCACTACAGTTAGAGATCACCCCCCAGGAAGACATTTAACCCTTTGATCGCCCCTGATGTTAAAAGAGAAGTATGGGTTTGAGCTTTTTTTTCAGATTTATACTTACCTAGTAAGATGCAGCATTGGCCTGCAGCACTGGCGCCTCTAACACTGAGAACCGAGTGAGCGAACACCGCTGATTGCTCAGTTCTGACAGCTCTGTGAGCAGAGAGCTGCTGTCAGTCACAGCTCTCTGCTCTGCCCCCTGCTCACTCACTATAGCGCTGGGCTGCGGAGGGGGCGGAGCATCCAGCTCAGGCTTTTTTTCACAGAGCTTCCAGAGACCTGGCAACCTTTTTTAACCTCCCTGGCGGTATGATTATTTCAGATTTTTGGTGCTGAAAGCGGTACATTATTTTGCATGGAAATTTGGCATTTTATATTGTAGGCCTGTAATTCTTAGGAATAACTCACTTAAATCTGTCCAAACAAGAGTCTAGTAGTCATCCCGGGTATGATAAAGTTTGAAAAACAAAATCATAAATTATAATATATATGAAAAAATATATAATATAATAAATAACTATAAATAATTATCAAATATGATAATATAATAATAAAATGTATTCAATAATGTAATCTAGTCAAAAACACAGAAATTTGCTCAGTTGCAGAATTGTCGCTGTTGTCACTTTCAGTGTCTGATGATAAATTTCCCCAAAAATCAGTATCACTCAATTCTGCAAATGATTCTTATTTACTATCGCTGTTTTCTAGCTGATCAAAAACCACTTTTGACGTAAAGGGACGCTTTTGTATGCCATGGACTTTCTCAAGTTTCCAGGCAGAAAGAATGGCATTTATAATATAAAAGTGCATGCAGGGCACTGGGCAAAGCACTAGAGACAAAGGGGATGTGAAATGATTTGATACAGTAATGTAATCTTACAGATTACAGTGTACTGGATGTATACTGTGTGTTTCACTTTTTGAATTTCCCACCAGGCTCCGCCCCCGTGCGAAGCAACGGGGGCAGGGAATGGAGCCCGGCACACAGAGGCATCGGGCGGAAGACACAGCCCACATACACAGCGGGGGGACATTGCTGGATCCAGGGGACACGGTGAGTAACATTGCCTGGATCCAGCAATGCAATCCCAAGTGTGGCTTGGGGTTACCGCTATTTGCAGTGAAAACTCACCCCGAGCCACACTCCAGAATACCGTCAAGGAGGTTAACCACTTGACAACTGGGCACTTAAACCCCCTTCCTAACCAGACCAGTTTTCAGCTTTCAGTGCTCTCACACTTTGAATGACAACTACTCAGTCATACTACACTGTACCCAAATGAAATTTTCGTCCTTTTTTCACACAAATAGAGCTTTCTTTTGGTGGTATTTAATCACCACTGGGCTGTTTATTTTTTGAGCAATAAATGGAAAAATACCGAAAATTTTGTAAAAAAATGCATTTTTCTTTATTTCTGTTATAACATTTTGCAAATTAGTAATTTTTCTTCGTAAATTTTGGCCAAAATTTATACTGCTATATGTCTTTGGTAAAAAATAACCCAAATTAGTGTATATTATTTGGTCTTTGTGAAAGTTATAGAGTCTACAATCTATGGTGCCAATCACTGAAAATTTATCACACCTGATGCACTGATGGCCTATCTCATTTCTTGAGGCCCTAACAAGACAGGAAAGTACAAATACCCCCCAAATGACCCCTTTTTGGAAAGTCCAGACCAATCC
>BLSH010537909.1:700404-713318 GCA_018402905.1 Glandirana rugosa | reverse complement strand
GGTAGACAGTGGGTATGTATGTACGGGTGGGTAGACAGTGGGTATGTAGGTACGGGTGGGTAGGCAGTAGGTATGTAGGTACGGGTGGGTAGTCACGGGTGTGCATGGGTGACGGATGGGTGGACACGGATGGGTGAGCAGGGATGCATGGGTGACGGATGGGTGAGCACGGATGCATGGGTGGGCACTGATGGGTGGGCATGGATGTATGGATGACGGATGGGTGGGCATGGATGTATGGGTGACAGATGGGTGGGCATGTATGTATGGGTGACAGATGGGTGGGCATGTATGACTGTGTATGGGTGATGAGGGGGTCCCTGCCTGTCACATAGCGGTGCTGTGGGCACTTCAGATCCTGCCCACAGCACCGCTGCATCTCCTCTCTCCCCCCTCTCCCCCCTCCCCTGTCACACTGCACCGATCGGTGCGGAGAGGGGGGAGACAAGCCGGCACTTCCGCTCCAAGCGGCCATTTACCGTGATCCGTGATGCGCCGGGTCTCATAGACCCGGCGGTCACGGATGCTCCCAGGTGCGCGCCCCAGGGGGCGCGCGGGAGCGCGATTGTGGGAGGACGTTATATAACGTCCTCCCACAACAATGGGTGCCACTTGCCGACGTGTATCTACGATACACGGTCGGCAAGTGGTTAAAGGCTCAGTGGGACTGGTCATACGCTATATTACCAAAAGTATGGGGATGCCTGCCTTTACACTCATAAGAACTGTAGCTTCCCTGGCAGTATTCCCGAGTGTGGCTCGGGGTGAGTTTTCAGTTCACTACCAAAAGTGGTAACTTAGAGCCACGCTCGGGATCGCATCGCAGGATACTGGAAAAGTTATTAACATTGTCCCCAGGATGTGTCATCCGGCGGAATCTTTTACCCGGTGCCTCTGGGTTCTGGGCTTCGTTCCCTGTGAGCGTCGTGTCGTATGGGGGCGGAGCCCAGAGGCAAATTCAAAAAGTGAAACACACACAGCACATACAGTACACTGTAATCTGTAAGATTACATTACTGTATGAAAACATTTCACATCCCCTTTGTCCCTAGTGGTTTGCCCAGCGCCTGCATGCACTTTTATATCATATATGCCATTCTTTCTGCCTGGAAACTTGAGAATGTCCATGGCATCCAAAAAGTGTCCCTTTACGTCAAAAGTGGGTTTTTGATCAGCTAGAAAATAGCGATAGTAAATAATCATTTGCAGAATTGAGTGATACTGATTTGTGGGGAAATTTATCATCAGACACTGAAAGTGACGACAGCGACAATTCTGCAACTGAGCAAATTTCAGTGTTTTGACTTTATTACTACTACATTATTGAATAAATTGTATTATTATTATTTTAATATTTTTGATAATTATTTGTAGCTAATTATTATACTACAATTTATGATTTTGTTGTTTCAAACTTCATCATACCCGGGATGTCTACTAGACTCTTGTTTGGACAGATTTAAGTGAGTTATTCCTAAGAATTACAGGCCTACAATATAAAACGCCAAACTTCTATGCGAAAAAATGTACCGCTTTGAGACGCAAAAATCTGACATGATCATACCGCCAGGGAGGTTAATGGCATCTCAGTCTTAGTCTGTAAGGTTCAATATTGAGTTGGCCCACCCTTTGCAGCTATAACAACTTCAACTCTTCTGGGAAGGCAGTCTACAAGGTATAGGAGTGTGTCTATGGGAATGTTTGACCATTCTTCCACAAGTGTATTTGTGAGGTCAGGCACTGATGTTAGACAAGAAGGCCTGGCTCGCAGTCTCCGCTCTAATTCATCCCAAAGGTGTTCTACCGGTTTGAGGTCAGGACTCTGTGCAGGCCAGTCAAGTTCCTCCACCCCAAACTTGCTCATCCATGTCTTTATGGATCTTGCCTTGTGCACTGGTCCAAATCATTTCGTGGAGGGGGGTGGGGGTGTTATGATGTGGGGTTGTTTTTCAGGGGTTGGGCTTGGCCCTTTAGTTCCAGAGAAGGAAACTCTTAAGTCATAACCAGACATTTTGTACAATTTCATGCTCCCAACTTTGTGGGAACAGTTTGGGGATGGCCTCTTCCTGTTCCAACATGACGGCACACCAGTGCACAAACAAGGTCCATAAAGATATGGATAAGTGAATTTGGGGTGGAGGAACTTGACTGGCCTGCACAGAGTCCTTACCTCAACCCGACAGAACACCTTTGGGACTAATTTAAGTGGAGACTGCAAGCCAGGCCTTCTCATCCAATATCAGTGTCTGGCCTCACAAATGCGCTGGAAGAATGGTCAAACATTCCCATAGACACACTCCTAAACCTTGTGGACAAACTTCCTAGAAGAGTTGAAGCTGTTATAGCTGCAAAGGGTGGGCCAACTCAATATTGAACCCTACAGACTAAGACTGGGATGCCATTAAAGTTCATGTGTGAGTAAAGGCAAGTGTCCCAATACTTTTGTTAATATAGTGTATATCAGAGGATTATTAAAGCAACCTGGATTCAGTTCTCACTTTATGTACATAATTTGGAACATTCGTTTAACTACTGGGCAGCAGCTGCATGAAGTTCCAGATGAGGTTCCAGACTGCACCTTCCTGATCACACTAACAGCACTATCAGAGCCGACTAGAGTTGCTATACAAATACTGACTTTTTGAATGAACCCCTAATATTTTCTGACAAAATGGGCACTGTTATAGCAAGTTAGGACTGTCTTTATATACTGTTACTAGGTAAATGATAAAGCTTTTGTTAACCCCCCAAAAAATAAAGATCCTTTTCCCTTAAAGCATGTTATACAGCACAGTGCTTGTGCTGTGTCATTTGGCCCCCTGTATCACCTGTAATACCTGGCTGATCCTGCCAGTCTCTATTCTCTCCCCCTGTACGTTGACTCCGATATATCATGGCTTCTGAGCTCTGACACCGGAGTCATCCATGCGTGTCTCTGTCATCCGCAGCCTGCTCTGTGTATCCTGTGTGCTCTCCCTCAACCTCTCCCCTCTCTGCCTGACAGCTCCATGTCCACGCCGCCCCCTCCTGTCCTGCTGCTCAAATGACTGTTTTTTTACTACAATCCTCTGTTTTTTTTTTTTTTTACTGTAATGGCCACCTGTGACTGTGCTTTATGAAAATAATGCTGTATATACCTTGATTACAGAGCGCTGATCTGTGCTCATTGACCCGCCGCCTCTCTCCTCCTGACTGATGTCAGCGGGGATCCTCACCCCCCACTGCATCTGTCAGGCCGAGAGGAGAGAACGGGGACCATTACAGTAAAAAACAGAGAGTACTATGAAAAATTACATTGGTGGGTTACCAACCACTTTAATTACTATTAGTCAAAATGCTGCAGGTGTTTAGCCATATCTCTCAGAGGAACGTCATTGTCTTATTGATTGTTTATTTAAGTGCATTTGCTAAATCTTTCTTCTTTTAGGCTATGCTTGGCCTAATAAATTCTTTGAAACACCTCAAGGTGTGTCAGTAAGTGCTGGGTGAGTGAGGCATGTCATCTTCAGGTGTGCAGAGAAATCACTAAACAATTCAGCAGCTCTTCTGGGTTTATTAGCAGTCCACCTTTATATGTGCACAATTTTTCCTAATTTATGCCTTAACATAAGCCTTTTAATGTGACAATATTTCCTATAAATGCTATAATTTGTGTTGTTTTATATTGATTTGTGTGGTACACTTCAAATAATCAGCTATTGGATATATTGCCTTATGGCCCTTACACACGTTATGATTATCGGCCAACAACGGTCGTACAACAGCCTGTTGTCCGATAATCCGACCGTTAGTATGCACGATTCAACAACCAATTTCCAATTATCGTCCAACAGAAGTTGTCTGAGAAGACTAGAAAACTTTTGTTGGCCAACAAAGCGTTGGCCAATTTTCGGCTCGTGTGTACAGAAGTTGGCCCAACAAAAGTTGGAGGTGTTTGTTCGGAAGCCAGGAACGAGCCGGAAGTGTCCGGTCATGTAAACCTGCGTTCGTAGTTCACAATTCACATTTGAATTGAATTGCAATAGCGAAATGCAGCTCACATTAGCATCTTTTTCAATGTGATAATAATGAAGCTGCTTTGCTGGTGATACTCATGTTACGAACATAATGAAAGTCATATGTTCTGTAGTACTAGAAATATTATTCACATTATTCTTGTTGTATTTTTATTTTTTGAGGTTTCCACAATATCATTATCCCTGATACTTAAATATGAAAAATCAAACTATGTTGGTGTCACTTGGTAATTTTTATAACTTTTCTTTTTAACCACTTACCAACCGGAAGGTTTTCCAGCTTTAGGACCAGAGCACTTTTTGCGATTTGGCGCTGCGTCGCTTTAACTGACAATTGCGCGGTCGTGCAACGCTGCACCCAAACAAAATTTGCGTCCTTTTTTTCCCACAAATAGAGCTTTCTTTTGGTGGTATTTGATTGCCTCTGCGTCATTTCTGTTTGCCGCTATAAACAAAAGAAGAGCGACCATTTTGCAAAAAAAAACATTTTTTTCACAGTTTTTGGCCAATTTATATTCTTCCTCATATTTGTGATAAAAAAAAATCGCAACCGGCGTTTATTGATTGCTTTACGCAAAAGTGGCCGCGTTTACGGATGATGAGAATTCATTTCTGGGGGTTTTTTTTTTTTTTTTTACTAGTAATGGCAGCGAGCTGCGATTTTTAGCGGTAATGCGATATTTCAGCGGACATGTCGGACATTTTTGACACTTTTTTGGGACCAATGACATTTATTCAGCGATCAGAAATTTAAATGTCCACTGATTACTGTATAAATGTCATTGGCAGTGAAGGGGTTAACCTGCAGGGGGAGAGCTAGGGGTTAACTGTGTTCCCTGGGTGTGTTCTTACTGTGGGGGGGTTGGGCTACCATGGGCATGAGAGATCTAACTGATCCCAGTGACAGGGATCAGTAGATCTCTCATGCCCTTACTAACAAAGCGGGGAACCGCCGTGTTTACATTGGCGGTTCCCCGTTCTTTCCCTGTGGCCGCTCATCGCGGCTCGCCGGCGGACATCGGGTCCGCCCGAGCCACGGGCACACTCCTCAGGAGTGCGGTGGGTGCGCACCCCCTAGTGGCTGATTGCAGATCGCCGTCTATTTACAGCGATTCGCACTCAGCATCCCGACTGCCGCCGTGAAAACACGGCGCGCGGTCGGGAACTGGTTAATGTAACTGCCTACTTCAAACCTGTCATTTGAATAAAAAACATAGGCAAGTATTCTTGTTCACATTCCTCTTTATTGTGAAGAAAAAAATAATAGTATAAATTAAATTAGACGTGGTATCTGTCACCAAAAAATATATATATATATATATATATATATATATATATAACAGAAACAAAAAGTGCACTAGATTACCAAAATGTGGGAAAGAACCAAATCAAAATAAAAGAATACACCAAAAAATACAGAAAAAGCAAAAAATACTTTAATGGGGGTATTGGGTATAATCCCCAGACCATGGCTGTTGCTAGGGGCCATGGGGATGGAATTGCCACTGACCAGCATGATACTGTGGTGGAGGTGGAGCCACATACTTAGAAAGATGGGTATTGTCTGTGATAAGCTCCCTCTCCCCCTTGCTCAGCACCTGTGTTATAAACTCCTCCGACCTACTCCTTTGATATGGGGTCATGCGGCTGAGTTTTGCTGCTGTGTACCCAGCAAAGTATTCCTCCTCATCAGGGTCCCTCTGGAGGACTGCTGAGGCCTGGCTGTAAAAGGTGGAAGCGCTGTTCTCCACATTGCAGGTTTTTATTGCTCTTTGCCACCAAGGCACAGGGGAGGGATCTGCGGCTCCGTAGCCTGGGAAGATGCAGCTGCCTCATCCCCAGTGAGAGTTTCTGTGACACTTTCCTGTGTATAAAAATGTGACATAATTAGATTATATTTGTTTGTGTGGGTCATCAATCAAACCAAATTGACATCTCCTCACTGTTGCTTATTGAATAATTAGAAATACAAAAAAGTCTCATTCTGGCACCGGCATTTGGATTTATCCTTAAAATTATTTTAGGGCACAACTGTGTTTTAATATGGAACCAACTTTGTTGAGGCTCAAATATTTGCCCAATAACATTTATTATCATTGTGTTTTTTCTGAAAAATATGTTCAACAACACTATACCTGTGTCAAGATGGGCTCCTCCATAGCTTCAGGTTCAGGAGCTGTGGCCTCAGCAGAGGTTGATGGCAGGGTGGAGAGAGATGGCCTGGGCTCAGACTGGTCGCTGACAAACCGCAGGCTTTGGAAGTACCACAGCCTGGGGACATAGACATCGGCAGCTGCAGCTCCTGACCTCTCTGATTTTTCAATCTTCTTGAGCTCCCTCGTGTAGGTGGTCCTGAAGTTGCCAATTTTCTCCCGTACGTATTTGTAGTCATTATGAGGGTAAATGGGTTTACAGAGCTCTGCCAGTTTATCCAATGCTTGCTTCAATATTTTGTTGGAATAGTCATTGCTCTTCACCTTCCAGAGACAAGGTAGCTCACGGTACATATCAATAAACTGCCAGGAACTCAGGCTTTGTCTTGTGTTGTGTCTTGCAGGCATCATGAGTGATAAATGTTTTTTGTTCTTTTTTAACAGAAGATGGCTTAGAAATTGTACTCTCCTAATTCAACTTCATCTGGCATACCCCTAAAATGGACCCAATCTAGGCCTCAATCCAAGCAGTATAGCCCATTATCACCCCCCCATCTAGGCCTCAATCTGAGCCGTTTAGCTCATTAACCCCCCATCTAGGCCTCAATCCAAGCAGTATAGCCTATTAACCCCCCATCTAGGCCTCAATCAGAGCAGTATAGCTCATTAACCCCCCATTTAGGCCTCAATCCAAGCAGTATAGCCCATTAACCCCCCATCTAGGTCTCAATCCAAGCAGTATAGGCCACTACCCACCTATGCTAAGTTAAAGTCGAACCTTCATTAGCTGCACAATTTATCACGTTGCCAAACTATCGTCATCCACTCACAGATCGCACCTACGGCCATTCCATTGAATGTGCAATCTGGCTTTATACACTGCACATGTGTGCAACTCCTCTCTCAGGTGCGTCATGACAGTGGGGCGTGAACGGCTCTACTATCCTACATGCGACATACTCAGTGGAACGTTCAGGGACAATATGGTGGATTCAGCAAGTTGCAGCCAGGCCCGCGGTGTGGGATTGTATCGCAGGGCAAAAGCTACACCTATGAGCAAGGCTGAGATGGTGGACATGATGGGCATCCTAGAGAGGCATGACAATGATTGTAAGTTGCAACATTATGAGAGGCCCAACAGCCGCAAAGACTATATATTGGAGAAGATCGTCACATTTCTGAAGAAAGAACATGGCGTACAGCGATTGAAAGATCAAATCGGAAAATGATGGTCTGTTCCTAAAAACAGGGAACAAGACCAGCTGGAGAAGATCCATTATATCCTTCAAAAAAGTAAGCAATGGTTTTATGTAAGCAATATGTATATGTGTAAATTATGTGTCTGCATATGTTCTTGGTAAAAATAGCTAGAGAGGATTATAGCTGAGGTTAGAAACTGTTTGTATGCCTTGGGATTCCAACTTTGAAGGTAAATCCAAAGCATATATGAAGAATAGAATTTTTTAATGTTTTACACAGACCTTTAGCTTTTGCACTTATATATTTTTTTATCTTTCAACAGGGACACATAAAAAAAGAATGCTGCAGGCAAGCCACCACAAAGGACAAAGGGAGGCTCCCATCCCTGGCCCAGCAACAGAGGAGGAATCAAGCCCACCTTCCCGAACAAAACATAAGTGAAAAATCTTTAAAAATATAAATTTAGCCACAGACAGGGGTGCTGCTAGGTGGGCAAAAGGGTGGGGGCTTCAGGCCTAAATTAAGGGTTAAGTGTCACTTGCTGGTTCCTGCCTGCCTCATCAGTGCCCATTAATACAGCCTTGGCAGTGCAGACATGGGGAGAGGAGAGCCCCCAGTGCTCGTAGTCACACAAATGGCCACCTGCTATGATGGACATCAGACGTCCCGCATCCCATAGGAGCCAGGGGGTGGGGAGGCAGCTGTAGGAGTTTCCCAATGTTGGCACTTGTCAAGTTTTTGGCCCTGGAAAATGGCATCATCTTCCCTTTTTTATGTTTTGTTTTGGCAGAAAATCCTCCAGAATAGTCTGTAGTGCAGTCAACCAGTGACCCACCAAGTTTAATCTAGGAACAAGTCCAAGTTTGGTCAACTACAAACATTTTGAAAAATATATGTTAGAACCAGATGGGACTTTGGGATGCTTAATGAATGTCGTATTTTCCTTTTTTTAGAGCAAATTGAGTGTGAAGAGCTCCCTCAAGATGTCAGTTGTGAAGATGTCTTTGATTCTGAAAAGGAAAAATTAAACACCTAGTCCACACATTAGCAGAGTAGGTAGCACTTTCACATTAGCATGGCTAAGAAGTAGGTGTAAGTAGCTGTCTGTGTTGATAGGTTTGATAGTTTTGGAGACCCGGACACCAGGCCAAAGATTACAGAGTAGTGTCAGTGTTTACATTTAGAGTAGTGTAGGTGTCTGAAGGGCAAGTAGGTCGTACCCAGCAATCCACTGGGTAGGTAAGTATTTAATGAGGTTTAATATTAACTTGCCCCAAAATCACTATGTAGGGCCTCAGCCACCATTATCGCACTAATACATTTTACTCTTATTAACAGGTCATGATGTTTCATTTTGCACTGTTGGCAGATTGAGGGGAGAGATTATCCAGTGTTGCAAGGAGCTGGAGAATATAAAGAAGGCTGCTACAGCTTTACAATGCAGACTGACAGATTATGGGGACATGCTTGCCAAATTTTAATTTGCTCTTGGACTTGTAATGTATTTGTTGCCAACTGTTGGCTGTTTTTTGGGGGGAAATTTTTCCTTTTTTTGTTTCTGTTTTGAAACATTTTAAGCACTTTTAAATGTGAAGGCTTTGTTAACTTCACTCAGAGTTTCACAACTCCACTCCTCAAGGGGCAGTAACCCTGTTTTCCAGATTTAACTCAGTAGAAACTACTGTGCTAATTCGTAAGGCATTGAACTAGGTAACGTTATCTGTGTCAAATCGTGAACACAAGTTATGTGTTTGTACCTTGAGGAGTGGAGTTGCTAAACACTGGCCTAATGACAAAGCGTGTAAACATGTGCTAGATCCCATCAGGGGGTATGAAGTGTCGTGTTTCTGGGGTGCAACCCCCCTTCCTCCAAACTAGAGTTGCTTTGAGAAAGGGGTGTTGCAGCACCAAAATGCGTCAAAGACACCATCACGGGTTCTGAACTGACGTGTTTCTGGGGTGCAAACCCCCTTTATCAAAGCTACTCGAGTTGTGTTAAAGGGGGGGCACCAACCCATCATCGTATCAACTGACGCATTTTGGTGCTGCAACACCCCATTCTCAAAGCAAACATAGTTTGTAGGAAGGTGCGTTGCACCCCAGAAATGTGACACTTCATACCCCCTGATGGGATCTAGCACATGTTTACACACTTTGTAATTTGGGGGCTTAGAAATGTTGCTGGTTTTAAATAAACCCCTTTTAGGAATTCCATCCTGGACATAATCTCTGTGAGAAGCCACTAGGTGGATGTACAGGGTGGCCCCCAAGGTCTCCCGATCTGACCCCCTTAGACTTTTATCTTTGGGGACATCTGAAGGCAATTGTCTATGCTGTGAAGATACGAGATGTGCAGCACCTGAAACTATGGATACTGGAAGCCTGTGCTAGCATTTCTCCTGCGGTGTTGCGATCAGTGTGTGAAGAGTGGGAGAAGAGGGTTGCATTGACAATCCAACACAATGGGCAGCACATTGAACACATTTTATAAGTGGTCAGAAACTTGTAAATAACTCATGAAAGAATAAAGTTACGTTAAAACCAAGCACACCATTGTTTTTCTTGTGAAATCCCCAATAAGTTTGATGTGTCACATGACCCTCTTCCTATTGAAAAAACAAAAGTTGGATTCAAAATGGCCGACTTCAAAATGGCCGCCATGGTCACCACCCATCTTGAAAAGTTTCCCCCCTCACATATACTAATGTGCCACAAACAGGAAGTTAATATCACCAACCATTCCCATTTTATTAAGGTGTATCCATATAAATGGCCCACCCTGTAGATTAAATTTTGACATTTTATGGAGGGGACATCAGATCACACCATGTGAGGAAGGTAGCATCCATACAGTCTTGGGATACTGATGTCTGCTTTGCACATCACTTTTTCACGAACACTGGAAGTGAGAGGCTTTTGAATGTGTATGTAAAGGTTTTAGGCATACCTGCTTAACCAAAAAAAATGACGAATGCCTAAATACATACATGTTAGACAAAAAGATGTTTTTTTCCGTTAAAACACCTTAAAAAGAACCTCTGAACATGCTTGAAGTAAAAAGATTTGAACTAAACAGTGTGTGGCTTTTTATTTACTTGATTAGAGTTGAGCGGACACCTGGATGTTCGGGTTCGGCGGGTTCGGCCGAACTTTGTGAAAAAGTTTGGATTCGACCCGAACTTGACCCCAAACCCCATTGAAGTCAATGGTGGCCCGAACTTTTGGGCACTAAAATGGCTCTAAAAAAGTCCTGGAAAGGGCTAGAGGGCTGCAAAAGGAAGCAAAATGGGGTTAAGAGTAGGACAAGTGCCCTGTAAACAAGTGGATAGGGAAATAACTTAAAATCACATAAAAAAAATAAAAAATGGAGGAGGAGGTGGATGTGGAGTAGGAGGTTTGTCTGTCCCTCACAGCAGCAGCAGCATCCTCTCCCTACACTAGTATGAGATGATTTTCTAAAGCTAATCTGTCGCTCACAGCAGCAGCAGCATCCTCTCCCTACACTAGTATGAGATGATGTGACATGCAGTACTATGTGACTCCAGCTTATATAGAGGCTGAGTCACATGATGCACTGGCCAATCACAGCCATGCCATTAGTAGGCATGGCTGTGAGGGCTTCTAAGGGCAAACAAGTGAAACGCTTGTTGATTGGCTGCCCTGCAGCTATACAACAGGCGCAAAAAAATACCTGAACCTGAACCCGGACTTTTTCTCAAATGTCCGGGTTCGAGACACGGACACCCTAAAGTCCGGTACGAACCCAAACTTTACAGTTCGGGTTCGCTCAACTCTTTACTTGATGTATACCTGAGAATTTAATAAGTTGATGTATTTACATTGCGAATGTGCTCTTACATGTTGTCAACTCCTGCTAATTTGAGCAGGGAAAATTTGAAGGAGTTGGAAATGCATCATGTTTTTGTTCTTCATGCATTCCATGCATGAAGAACAAAAATATTGTGTGTGTCAGTGTGTGTGTAGTAGACCCCCAGCAAACTAAAATACTTACCTGAAGATAATATTGTCACCTCATGTAGAGCTGAAGGTTACATTTCCCTCTTGGAGCAAGTGTCCAAAAAAACAATTAGATATAGAACATATCTTATACATAGAAAAACCACAGACAATAGTAGTTAAACCGAAGGATTACTTTATAAGGGCAAAAAAAGATCAGGAAGCAATTCCTGCCCCTCTCCCCACATAATATCCCAGGTATTTTTGTCTTAACTCCCGTGCATTATGGGTGACCAAGCTAGAACTGGCATTCTTGATGTCCGACATTGCATACAAAGAAGGATGCCCTTCAGCCGCTGTACTAGGGCCTGGCAGTGCAGGGTCAATGTCACTTGGCAGTTAGGAGATGTAGCTGCTTGCATTTTTGCACAGAAAATTATGGAGGATGCAGCAGCACAACACATGGTTAATTTTGTATAATGCCAGGTTTATTGGAGTTAAAAAGAGCAGGAACCGATTTGCCAAGATACCAAATGCATTCTCCACCCCCCTTCTGGCATGAGACAGTCTGTAGCTGAAGATCCTCTGCTCAGGAGTCAGGTTGCCCATTGGAAATGGCTTCATCAGATGGTCTCCTAGAGCAAAGGCTTCATCTGCCGCAAAGACAAAATTGAGGCCCTCCACATTTTGCTCTGCAGGTGGCAAGTTTAGGGTGCGATTCTGGAGACACTTGTAGAACTCCGTCTGCACAATGACTCCGTCAGAGTTGCGGCTGTTCTTCCCAACATCCAAAAACAGGAACTCTTAATTAGCAGACACAACGGCAAGCATAACTATGCTGCAAAACCCTTTATAATTAAAAAAGTAGGACTCAGAGTTGGCTGGTGGGACAATCCTGACATGCTTCCCACCAATAGCACTCCCGCAGTTGGGAAAATCCCATTGGTGTAAAAACTGCGCTGCAACTTCCTGCCATTGCTCTGGGTTGGAAGGAAACTGTGGAGAAAAGCAAAAAAAACAAAATTACTACTTCAGCACATAACATTGTAATCATATTTGACACAAAAATGCTTTGACAACATAAGGATAGAGTTAAAAGAGGACTTAAAGAGCAAAGTGTAAGGTGAACTTATCTACTTCCTCACCCCCCTCTGGTGGCCCATTTGGAAACTTTCATGGGGAAGTAATGGGTAGATGTTTTGGACAGGTAACCCTCTCCAGTTTCATGAGAGCTTGCTACAGGAATAATGGTTGTTAGTTTGGACACCCCCTCCTCTATTGCCAGCCCAGTGGACAGGTAAAAAGTGGCATAATCCAAAGCTACATACACACTATACAATCAGAATCACATATTTCCATTAATATTGAACCAAACAATATAATAGAAGGTCAAACCTAGGAGGGAAAATTAGTAGGTAATCAAGCAGGCCCTTGTACTACATGGTTTGGGTAATTATTAAGGAAATGTGACCCCAAAAGATGGAGAGTGTGTATGGGAGATTACATGTCTGGAGATACAGTATTCTGATATGATGACTTTACTTTTGTTTGGGGGGGGGGGGGGGTGGAATTAGCTCTGACACAATAA
>BLSH010537909.1:689823-700350 GCA_018402905.1 Glandirana rugosa | reverse complement strand
TACCAGGCTGGGTGTGTATGGACACAGGATAACATGCTAGGGAGGTAAGTATAGGAAAATAGGCATGTAGGTGAAAAAAGGAGCTGAAAACCCTTAGAGCATACATAAGGCCAAATAGGACATTCACAGCATATTCTAATCTTGCCAATTATGTGTTCAAAAAAATAGAAATACAACACTGGCAAGCACAAATACATAGAATTTAGAATGTGGTAATAACATGAAACCTATCTTAACCACTTCAGCCCCGGAAGGATTTCACACTTTAGGACCAGAGCACTTTTTGCGATTCGGCACTGCGTCGCTTTAACTGACAATTGCGCGGTAGTGCGACGTTGTACCCAAACTAAATTTGCGTCCTTTTTTTCCCACAAATAGAGCTTTCTTTTGGTGGTATTTGATCATCGCGGCGTCATTTCTGATCGCCGCTATAAACAAAAGAAGAGCGACAATTTTGCAAAAAAACCCAAATTTCTTACTTTTTGCTAAAATACAAATCCAAAAAAAAAAATACAAAAAAACATTTTTTTTCAACGGTTTTGGCCAATTTATATTCTTCCTCAAAGTTGTGATAAAAAAAATCACAATCGGCGTTTATTGATTGGTTTGCGCAAAAGTGGCTGCATTTACGGATGATGAGAATTAATTTCTGGGGTTTTTATTATTTTTTTATTTTTTACTAGTAATGGCGGCGATCTGTGATTTTTAGCGGTACTGCAATATTGGGGTGGACATGTCAGACTATTTTGACACTTTTTTGGGACCATTGGCATTTATACAGTGATCAGTGCTATAAAACTGCACTGATTACTGTGTAAATGCCATTGGCAGTGAAGGGGTTAACCTGCAGGGGGCGCTCTAAGGGTTAACTGTGTTCCCTGGGCGTGTTCTAACTGTGTGTGGGCTGCCCTAGCAGGAGAAGGGAAGTGATCACAGCTTTCATGTAGAGGAAGGCTGTGATCACAGCCCTTCCCCCTCTCACAAAACGGAGGTCCGTGTTTACCTACACGGACCTCCGTTCTTTCACTCCGGGGGGGGGGGCATCGCGGGTAGCCGGTGGAGATTGAGTCCGCCGCACCCGCTCCCTGGCCCCCCCTCCGGCGGCGCGCACGCGCTAACAGTGCGCGATCTCGCAGCCGCCGTCGTATGCAGTTGACGGTCAGCAAATGGTTAATATAGTCCTTCTGCAGCACCTGAACGATGGCTGAGCAGGTCTCAGGAATAATGAATCCAAGAGCCTGGGTGGAGATCCCAGTAGTGAACTTCAGGTCCTGGAGGTTTCTTCCTGTTGCCAGGTAACACAAGGTGGCTATGAGCCTTTGCTCAGGGGTGATAGAAATGCGCATGCATTTGTCCTGCTTCTGGATATAGGGGGACACCAATGACAAGAGGTGGTTAAAGCAGGGATCCGTCATCCGGAGATAATTCTTAAAATCATCAGGATTATCTCCTATATCTCTCTCAATAAAGATATATGACCTAATTGGTCACTATTAAGCATCCAATGTTTGGTCCAAAAACTCCTCTTTTTCCTCTTCCTGCGTTGGACATGCGTCCAAGCCATGACTCCTAGCCCAAAAACAGCAAGATTTCTCTCTCTAGTTCTCCACATGCCTGGTTGAAGAACGACCGATCAGTAACGATCTGAAAATCGTGAATAAACGCTCACCAAACTTCAGCCAACATGAAATTAGCAGAAGGAGCCCAAAGGGTGGCGAATGAAAACTGAACTTCCTCTTTATACGCTCGTTGCACGTCATTACTTTCACCTTGGTCGGACGATTACTTGACTCACGTCAGTATGCTAGACAAATCCGCCGACAGCCAATTTGGATAAAAGTTGGACGTGCGGTTGTACAACAATTGGTGTGTGTGTACGAGGCTTTAGTTATAATTTATTGTCAGTAAGGGCTGGTTCACAAAGGGCGATCCGACTTCAGGCGCGACTTTGCTTGGCGATTTGGACGCGACTTCACCATGACTTTGGGTCGGATAGAAGTCGCCTTGAAGTAGTACAGGAACCTTTTTTGAAATCGGAGTGTAGTGTAAATTAAGACGGCTCTCATTCACTTCAATGGAATTTCTTATGTCAAACGACTTGGGGCGACACAAGTCAGATCTCAAGTCGCTGTAGTGTGAACCGAGCCTAAATATGTCTGATTAACATTTTCAACTGTGTCAGTGTTGGCAGAGGCGTAACTAGAACCTTCAGGGCCCAGATGCAAGAAATTATGAAGGGTCCCCCTGAACCCTGGCCAGGGCCCTCCCTCTTCCCACTGATCCTGGGGCCCTTTACTCCATCGTGGGTCTCTTTATTACGGTCCGGCTGCGGGACCCTTTCATAAGTTCTGCAGCGGGCCCACTTTCTGCCATCTTCGGGCCTCCCCATGATGGTGAAATGCCAGGGCCCGGTCACAATTGTAACCTTTGCAATCCTGATAGTTCCCTCACTGGTGTCAGTAGTTTTTAATTTTTATTTTAATTTTATTATTTTTTTATCATTTCATTTTATTTCTTTTACAATAGGTGCCCTGTTGGGGGGCTTTAATGAGATATCAGGGGTCTAAACAAACCTCAGCCCTCAATCTCAGCTGCACAGAATGAATTGACAGGAATAGTCGAGTACCGAGCCTCCCATTGATTCAGAAACGGAAGTATAGTAAAAACAGTTCACTATGCTTCAGTTAGGAATTAACCAATTGTTACCAATCACTGGCTCTGTCCATTCAGAAAAGAAAGGAGCCGGTAAATGACAAATTTACCGACCCGTTCCCATCTCTCCATCATGACACATCTTCTACAGCAGCTGGCAGGAGAGAGGAGGGGGGAAGACAGCAACTCTGTGGGGGGGGGGACCAGGGAAGCACACAGGGACCCTGGGAACAGCAAAAGACAAGTAAATTGGATAGGAGGGGTGGCGAGGGCAGCATATAGAGGAACCAGTCTTCTGCATCAGGAGGAAAATGGGGGAGATTGGTTCCTTTAAATGCTGCCCCCGCCATCCCTCTTATCCAGATGTACAAGGGAGGCACACGGGCCCCCTGGAGCATGGGGTCCGGTTACAGTTGCAACCCCTGCAACCCCTGTAGTTACGCCCCTGAGTGCTGGAGTAGAAGCATAGTAGGCCAGCACGCCATGGATCTTTGAGATAATGTCCAAATGTTTATCAAAGTGATCACATTACAGCAGTAAAAGTGCAATGTTTCGGGGGCCATGCAGGACCCCTTCATCAGGCATTCCTGGAGTGGGGTACAAAAAAGAAAACCAGACACCTAATATCCATGGATCCAGATTTACGTACATGATGAAACCTTACTGAGCAATGGTGTACGTTGTCTCAGTACAGAAACAAATAGTAATGCTTGGATCTCACTGCATTCCAGAAATACTCACAAATTATCCCTTTTGAGAACCGTTTTATTTGTATTATAACCGATGGAATTATGTTGAATATTACTTACAAACTATAGATTTAGGGTCGGTTCACAGCACATGCAGTCCAGTGCTTCTAAAATGAATGGATAGTAGGTTATATGATTTCCAATGGAATAGTTCATACCAGTGCGATCAATTACAGTGTGTTCCAGTTCCAGAAAAAAAGTACAACATGCTGCATTTTTCCTGCACTGGATTGTACTGTAACGTGGTAAAACGCATCAAAAAGGCACCAAAATGCACTGAAACGCATCAAAAATGCATACAAACGTACAGGACTCCAGTAGAGTGCAAAAAACATGAAAAAATAAGAAACAAGCATCTGGAATGCGTTAAAAATGTGTTGAAACATGCAGAAACGCATCCTGAACGGATCTGGCGTGCGTTTTTTGTAGTGTGAAACAGCGATGAAGGTGATGTGAAAATAGTAATTCTGCAATCCTCTCTGTGGATACATGACAACTGGGATGTTTATTATCCAAAGTGAATTGAAAACAAGTTATAAACAAAATTAAAAAGTGGCATTCCTTAGTGATAGTCAATAAGCATACAGTGCCTTGAAAAAGTATTCATACCCCTTGAAATTTTCCACATTTAGTCATATTACAAACAAAAACGTAAATGTATTTAATTGGGATTTTATGTCATAGATCAACACAAAGTGGCACATAATTGTGACGTGACTGGAAAACGATAAATCGTTTTCAAACTTTTTTACATAAAAATATGTGAAAAGTGTGGCATGCATTTGTATTCAGCCCCCTTTACTCTGATACCCCTAACTAAAATCTAGTGGAACCAATTGCCTTCAGAAGTCACCTAATTATGAAATAGAGTTCGCCCATGTGTAATTTAATCTCAGTATACATACAGCTGTTCTGTGAAGCCCTCAGAGGTTTGTCAGAGAACCTTAGTGCGCAAACAGCATCATGAAGACCAAGGAACACATCAGGCAGGTCAGGGATAAAATTGTGGAGAAGTATAAAGCAGGGTTAGGTTATAAAAAAAATATCCCAAGCTTTGAACATCTCACAGGGCACTGTTCAATCCATCACCTGAAAATGGAAAGAGTATGGCACCACTGCAAACCTACCAAGACATGGCCGCTCACCTAAACGGACAGGCTGGGCAAGGAGAGCATTCATCAGAGAAGCAGCCAAGAGGCTCATGGTAACTCTGGAGGAGCTGCAGAGATCCACAGCTCAGATGGGAGAATCTCTCCACAGGACGACTGTTAGTTGTGCACTCCACAAATCTGGCCGTTATGGAAGAGTGGCAAGAAGAAAGCCTTAAGAAGTCCCATTTGCAGTTTGCCATGTGGGGGACACAGGAAACATGTGGAAGAAGGTGCTCTTGTCAGATGAGACCAAAATGTAACTTTTTGGCCTAAAAACAAAACGCTATGTGCTGCGGAAAACTAACCCTGCATATTACCCTAAACACACCATCCCTGCCGCGAAACATGGTGGTGGCAGCATTACGTTGTGGGGATGCTTTACTTCAGCAAGGACAGGGAAGCCGGTCAGAGTTGATGGGAAGATGGAAGGAGAAAAATACAGGACAATCTACTGGGGCGGAGGTTCACCTTCCAGCAGGACAACGACCCTAAACATACATCCAGAGCTACAATGGAATGGTTAATCTCAAAGCGTATTCATGTGTTAGAATGGCCCAGTCAAAGTCCAGGCCTAAATCCAAATGAGAATCTGTGGCAAGACTTGAAAATTGCTGCTCACAGACGCTCTCCATCCAATCTGACAGAGCTTGAGCTATTTTGCAATGAAGAATGGGTAAAAATGTCACTCTCTAGATGTGCAAACCTGGCAGAGACATCCCCAAAAAGACTTGCAGCTGTAATTGCGTGAAAGGTGGTTCTACAAAGTATTGGAGGGCTGAATACAAATGCACCCCACACTTTTCACAGAGGAAAACCAATTATCATTTTCCTTCCACTTCACAATTATGTGCCACTTTGTGTTGGTCAATCACATAAAATTCCAATAAAATACATTTATGTTTTTGGTTGTAACATGACAAAATGTGGAAAATTTCAAGGGGTATGAATACTTTTTCAAGGCACTGTACGTGCAAATAAAATCATATAAGTCCAAAGAGCACACAGTGAAATGTGCTAATGAGTGCACCTCAAAACTCAAAAGTGATAGAAAAAAGAAATAAATAAAGTCCCCAAGCTTAAATTTTGTGCTCAAATGGAATGAAAGTCCAGGGATAGCCGATGTCAGCCCGGGGGGATATCAGCACCAGAGGCTTACTAGAATGTGGGTGACCCTCTTATTCGGGGTGGTCAGAAGGCGCTCAATCAACCAGTGGGGATAAATCCCTTGGTAGAGACATAGACAACCGCTTGGATTATTCTTAATAGCCAATGAGATGGATTCTCACCCACATGTAAAACATCCGGCTTTATTTAAAAGCATTGCACTTACATTGAACTCGATACAAGACACCAACTTCTGGATCACATCCTTCTCCAGTGACCAAAATGGCCGATCGACAATCGTGCATGCGCAGTAGCGTGTGTGGCACGCGTGGCTCCATCCTACACGTTTCACCCTTTTTGTAGTTCTGAAAGAATAGGTGTGTGTTTTGATGTGCAGAGTGAATGTGAATGACCACAGAGCCTTGGCCCACCCCTCTTTCTCCTGATTGGCTCACTGCCTGTGACAGCAGCAGGAGCCAATGGCTCTCACAGCTGTCTCAGCCAATGAAGAAGGAGAGTCCCTGGAGAGTCGAGGCACTCATGAACATCGCTGGATCACAAAGAGCACAGATAAGTATTATGTAGTCTAGGGGCGGCTGCTGCAAACATAACGTTTATTACCTTAATGTATAGAATGCATTAAGGTAAAAACCTTCTGCCTTTAGAACTACTTTCAGACTTCTTTTACAAGGGATGGTTTCCATTCTGAGAAGCTCACAGATCCCCTGCTGTATGGGCAGCCAGGAGTAAACTGACTCCCCTGTCCATTTACCCCTGACTACCTCTGATCCGCTACACCTATATGGAATAGGATGGAGTCCCCTTCCTTTTTGTAGTGGACTCAATGGGTCACGGAGGTAGGTGGGTATAAACAGACACAGGTCCGTTTATACTCAGCTGTCCATAGGGATGAATGAACCTTCAGATCAGGTCCATCTGAAAAACAAGCAAACAAACAGACCTGGTCGGAATGCCTTTGTGAAAAGGACCTGGCAGTGTGCAGTGTGAGGGAGCTCCAAAGGGGAAAAGGGAAAGGTGATCTTCCACTAGGGGCTGAATCTTGAGATGAGTGTTTAAACTCTTACTTTGTCCTACTCCCTTACCACCCCACCCTCCCTAGGCTTTTCCACCTACCCTAAACCCCAAAATGAGCCCTTAACCAGGGTAAAATGATAAAGCAGTGAAGGTGACTTCCACTGTACATTCTCTGGTGGTGAATCAATCACTGTTATTTAAAACTCATGGACCTGGAAGATTCACCTGCAGAGAATCTTTACTGCATGTCATATTCAATGTTTTATAAACATGCTTCTTAGCACATTGTGGGGTGTTAGCTCAATGGGGATCACCTTCCCTGGGAAAAAGGTAGTCCAAATGGAAGTTTTTAAAAAAAAAAAGCTGACTTGTAGCCAGTTTTATTTAAAAGGTTGCATGAAAAATCAAACAAACAAAACAGAAAATAAATCCTTGCCATCCAGGCTCTTACTAAACATTTCCAGGTTCCTAACTCAGAGGAGAAGGGCTTCTCCCAGTCACCCACAAAACAAAGATAATGCAAACCTTTTGTTTCTGTCAGAAAGCAAAACTACAGTTCAGCAGCTCTCTTGGCAATCTTCTTATAGCCTAGGCCATCTTTAGGGCTCTTTCACACAAGCGGAGCCCGTTTTGACAGGCTCCGCTGCTCAGCCGGGATCCATCCGTTGATCCCCGCTGAGCCGGCGGATGACAGGACAGTCTCTGCACTGACTGTCACAGAGACTGACCTGTCTGAGCTCCATTCTCCTCTATGAAGAATCGGATGAACACGGACCGTCTGTCCATGTTCATCTGATCCGATCCGCCAGGCAGATTGAAAATAGGGCTTTTTCTGGCAGATCGGAGCAGATCGGGTGTCAGCGGACATGTCACCGCTGACATCCGCCGCTCCATAGAAGTACATGGAGCGTCCGTTTGGGTCCGCCTGACAGGCGGACCCAAACGATCCGTGTGTGTGAAAGAGCCCTTATGTAGAGCAATAATTTTTTGTTCAGATCCTCAGAGAGTTCTTCGCCATGAGGTGCCATGTTGAACTTCCAGTGACCAGTATGAGAGAGTGAGAGCGATAACACCTTATTTAACACACCTGCTTCCCATTCAAACCTGAGACCTTGTAACGCTAACGAGTCACATGACACGGGGGGGTGGCTAATTGGGCCCAATTTGGACATTTTCACTTAAGGCCGTATGTGCTTTTGTTGCCAGCTGTTTAGACATTAATGGCTGTGTGTTGAGTTATTCTGAGGGGACAGCAAATTTACACTGTTATACAAGCTGTACACTCACTACTTTACATTGTAGCAAAGTGTCATTTCTTTGTCACATGAAAAGATATAATAAAATATTTACAAAAGCGTGAGAGGTGTACTCACTTTTGTGAGATACTGTTTATATATATATATATATTTATATATATACTAATGGCAGAGGTACTTTAGAACATAAATGAGCAAATGAGCTTAGTAATAATAAAAAAATCTGACTATATGTAGTGTAAACAGTACCACCATGCATTATGACACTTGTATTGCATCACAGACCTAAAGATACATATATCTGAACTCCTTTTTAAACTAAAGTCCAATTATTTATGCTTGAAACACATGTCTAATAAGAGAATAACAAGAAGTACAATATTGCCCTCTGGTGGATAAAAAGTAATTCTACTTCTTCTAGCACAAATGTACAGTATATTTATCGGACTAAGGGTGATGATTAATAAAAAGTAGGGACACCAGTAACAATTGTGTTAATGTCCTTATTACCTAATATTAGACAGTATAACAATGGTCAACACTGTGCAAACAAATATTGGTATGCATTTACAAGTGCCTTGAAAAAGTATCCATATCCCTCCACATTTTGTTATGTTACCACCAAAAACATAAATGTATTTTATTGGGATTTATGTGATAGACCAACACAAAGTGACACATAATTGTAAAGTGGAAGGAAAATGATAAATGGTTTTCAAAATGTTTTACAAATAAATATCTGAAAAGTGTGGGGTGCATTTGTATTCAGCCCCCCTGAGTCAATACTTTGTAGAACCGCCTTTCTCTGCAATTACAGCTGCAAGTCTTTTTGGGGAAGTCTCTACCAACTTTACACATCTAGAGAGGGACATTTTTGCCCATTCTTCTTTGCAAATAGCTCAAGCTCTGTCAGATTGGATGGAGAGCGTCTGTGAACCGCAATTTTCAAGTCTTGCCACAGATTCTCAACTGGGTTTAGGTCTGGACTTTGACTGGGTCATTCTAACACATGAATATGCTTTGATCTACACCAGTGGTTCTCAACCCCTGTCCTCGGGACCCACTAACAGGCCATCACAGGTGATATAATTTGCTTCTCAGTGATTGCAGTATTCTAGTCTACATCTCCCCAAGGTAATACTTAAAATCTGGCCTGTTGGTGGGTCCTGAGGACAGGAATTGAGAACCACTGCTCTAGAGAATGTGGATCCAGCCTCTAAACTACTGCTAAACACAATGGGGTTGATTTACTACAGGAGTTGAGAACCACTGATCTACACCATTAAATTGCAGCTCTGGCTGTATGTTTAGGGTCGTTGTTCTGCTGGAAGGTGAACCTCCACCCCAGTCTCAAGTCTTTTGGTGACTCTAACAGAGCCCTGTATTTGGCACCATCCATCTTCCCATCAACTCTGATCAGCTTCCCTGTCCCTGCTGAAGAAAAGCATCCCCACAACATGACGCTGCCACCACCATGTTTCACAGTGGGGATGGTGTGTTCAGGTTGATGTGCAGTGTTAGTTTTCCACCACAAATAATGTTTTGCTTTTAGGTCAAAAACTTTAATTTTGGTCTCATCTGACCAGAGCACCTTCTTCTATATTTTTGCTGTGTCCCCCACATGGCTTCTCACAAGCTGCAAATGGGACTTCTTATGGCTTTCTTTCAACAATGGCTTTCTTCTTGCCACTCTTCCATAAAGGTCAGATTTGTGGAGTGCACAACTAATAGTTGTCCTGTGGACAGATTCTCCCACCTGAGCTGTGGATCTCTGCAGTTCCTCCAGAGTTACCATGGACCTCTTGGCTGCTTCTCTGATGAATGCCCGGCCTGTCAGTTTAGGTGGACGGCCATGACTTGGTAGGTTTGCAGTTGTGCCAAACTTTTCCCATTTTCAGATGATGGATTGAACAGTGGTCTGTGAGAAGTTTAAAGCTTGGGATATTTTTTTATAATCTAACCCTGCTTTATACTTCTCCACAACTTTATCCCTGACCTGTCTGGTGTGTTCCTTGGCCGTCATGATGCTGTTTGTTCACTAAGGTTCTCTAACAAACCTCTGAGGGCTTCACAGAACAGCTATAGTTATACTGAGATTAAATTACACACAGGAGGACTCTATTTACTAATTGGGTGACTTCTGAAGGCAATTTGTTCCACTAGATTTTAGTTAGGGGTATCAGAGTAAAGGGGGCTGAATACAAATGCACGCCACACTTTTCAGATATTTATTTGTAAAAAATGTTGAAAACCATTTATCATTTTCCATCCACTTCACAATTATGTGCCACTTTGTGTTGGTCTATCACATAAAATCCCAATAAAATACATTTACATTTTTGGTTGTAACATGACAAAACGTGGACAATTTCAAGGGGTATGAATACTTTTTCAAGGAACTATACATATAAATTATTATCATTACACAAGACACATTGTCAGACAGGATATAAGCCCCGTCTGACCCTTAGTTCAAATGCTTCTGAATGAAGTCTGTACAAGTAATTAAAAATGTATGGAGGAAGGGAGGGAGAAGCCGGGTTTGCTGAAAGTGTAATTATCATTTAACCCTTTCTTGTC
>BLSH010537909.1:659623-670148 GCA_018402905.1 Glandirana rugosa | reverse complement strand
TCCTACGTCTAAAACAAACCCATGTTGAAACGTGTTGGCATGTTAACAGTCACGGCTTAGCGTTTTTCACGAGAACAGGATTTTTAACTAGTGTGGAGTACGTGACTGCCGGATAGAGTTAAGAACTCTGGGATTGTTCGGTCCTTTCACGTTTATGTGGGGTTTACTGGGGAAAAGCCTTTCATCTGTCAGGTTGCGTAAATCATTCTCCGTATCGCTCATCACAACTCGCTTGGGCCTGACATTGCAAGCCCAGGTATGGCTTGAAAGCCCACAGGCCCCGTGCCTGGGCCTGTAAAGTTTTTAGCAAGCCCAAGCCAGGCCCCAAGACGATAAAATGAGGTGCACAACTCTTCGACGTCCCGAACCCCGGACCGAACCCGAACGATTTTTGAAATGTCCGGGTCCGTGCCCCGGACACCCGAAAGTTCGGTATGGACCCGAACGTTACAGTCCGGGTTCGCTCAACACTACTCGCTATGCCTCTTACTAAATGCGTTGGACTGTCTACTTTCCGAAAAGGGGTCATTTGGGGTGTATTTGCACTTTCCTGGCTTGTTAGGGTCTCAAGAATTGAGATAGGCCGTCAGTGCATGAGGTGTGATCAATTTTTAGGACAAGAGCACTTTTTGCGATTCGGCACTGACAATTGTACGGTTGTGCAAAGTTGTACCCAAACAAAATCTGCATCCTTTTTTTCCCCACAAATGCAGCTTTCTTTTGATGGTATTTGGTCACCTCTGCGTCATTTCCGATTACCGTTATAAACAAAAAAAAGAGCTACAATTTTGCAAGAAATTATATGTGTAACTCATACTCCTAGAATGCCTGATGGTGCTCCCTGCATGTTGGGCTTCTGTATGTGGCTAGGCTGTGTAAAAGTCTCACACAGGTGGTATCTCCATACTTAGGAGGAGTAGTAGAATGTGTTTTGAGGTGTAATTTGTGGTATGCATATGCTGGGTGTGAGAAATAACCTGTTAACATATGACAATTTTGTGGAAAAAAAAGGAAAAAAATCTTCATATTGCAAAGAATTGTGGGGAAAAAATTAGAACTTCAAAAAATTCACCATGCCTTTTACTAAATACCTTGGAATATCTACTTTCCAAAAAGGGGTCATTTGGGGGGTATTTGTACTTTCCTGGCTTGTTAGGGTCTCAAGAATTGAGATAGGCCATCAATACATGAGGTGTGATCAATATTCAGTGATTGGCACCATAGCTTGTAGACTCTATAACTTTCACAAGGATAAAATAATATACACTAATTTGGGCTTTTTTACCAAAGATATGTAGCAGTATAAATTTTGGCCAAAATTTATGAAGAAAAATTACTAATTTGCAAAATTTTATAACAGAAACTAAGAAAAAATCATTTTTTTACAAAATTTTCGGTCTTTTATTAATTATAGCGCAAAAAATAAAAAACCCAGCGGTGAATAAATACCACCAAAAGAAATCTCTATTTGTGTGAAAAAAAAGACGCAAATTTCATATGGGTACAGTGTTGTATGACTGAGTAATTGTCATTCAAAATGTGAGAGCACTGAAAGCTGAAAATTGGTCTGGTTGTTAAGGGGTTTAAGTGCCCAGTGGTCAAGTGGTTAAAGGTTGTCATTTGCAGAAACAAGAGTTTAGTAAACATTTCTAACTCTAACTGTGTTGTGCTTTCCATTACTGAAAGAGTGTGCTTCTTAATGGAACATTGCAATATGAGTGAGCCCAGAGTGTCAGGGGTGGTGGAGGACTCCCATAATGGGGAGACCCAAGGGGGAATTGATTCTTTAACCACTTCCCGCCCGGACTATTGACAAATGACGGTCGGGCAGTGGCTTAGTTATCCTGAATGGGCGTCTATTGAAGTCCTCAGGATAACCCGCGATCGCGCGCATGTGGGGGCGATCATTACGGCGATCGGTGGTGCGGTGGGTCAGTCTGACCCGCCGCATTACCGATCTCAGTAAAAAAGCTTCCATCAGAAGCTCTTTATCACATGATCAGTCGTGACCAATCACGTCTGATCACGATGTAAACAGGAAGAGCCGTTTATCGACTTTTCCTCTGCTCGCATCTGCAGACGCAAGTAGTGGAGAGCCGATCGGCGGCTCTACTGACAGTGGGGGTCTGCGCTGAATGTTTATCAGCGCAGCCCCCCCTCGGATCGCCACACTGGACCACCAGGGAGCCTGCCTGGGGACCACCAGGGAGAGCCCACCCACGGACCACCAGGGAGCCGACCCTAGACCCCCAGGGAGATGATCAGGGAGCCCACACTAGACCACCAGGTAAGGGGCTTAATGCCCAACATGGCTGGCACTCAGTGCCAATTACAGATGGCATCCTAGACCACCTGGGAATGGACAGCTTACAGTGCCCTCTTCCCACCAGTGCCACTTATCGGTGCCACCTATCTGTGCCCATCAGTGACACTTATCAGTGCCCATCAGTGCTGCATATAAGTGCCTCATCATCAGTGTCCGTCAGTGCCGCCTCATCAGTACCGCCTCATCAGTGCACATCAGTACTGCCTCATCAGTGCCCGTCAGTGTAGCCTCATCAGTGCCCATCAGTGATGGAGAAAATGTACTTATTTACAAAGTTTTGTGACAGAAACAGAGAAAAACTTTTTTTTCCCCAAATTTTTGGGCTTTTTTTATTTGTAGCGCAAAAAATAAAAACCGCAGAGGTGATCAAATACCACTAAAAGAAAGCTCTATTTGTGGCAACAAAATAATAAAAATTTTGTTTGGGTACAGCGTCGAATGACCGCGCAATTGTCATTCAAATTGCGACAGCGCTAAAAGCTGAAATTGGTCTGGGCGGGAAGGGGGGTAAGTGCCTGGTATTGAAGTGGTTAAGCAACCCTCAAGAGGGCAGCACTACACAGTAACAGCAGATTACGTTAGTAAGGACTGGCAGATCTTGTTGCATGTGCTGCAAACGAGAGCCATTTATGAGTCTCACATGGGTGCTTATCTGGTGGAGCTACTGTCTCATGTCGTGGAAGAATGGCGGCTGTCCGATAAATCTGTAGTGCTTGTGACTGACAACGCGTCAAAAATGATAGTTGCCACTAAAGTTGGGAAATTCCTTCATGTAAAGTGCTTCGCCCATACACTAAATCGTGCGTCGCAGCTGGAGCTGAAAGTGGCCACGCTCTCCTGGCTTCTCTGCAGAGTGTGATAAATATCGACGTTCTTTCACCGCAGCACTACAGCGAGCCACTGTCTAAAAGAGAAACACAAATGTCTTTACCTGAAGAATCATAAGCTGATAACTGATGTGGCAACAAGATGGAAAAGCACATATGACATGATCGAGAGGTTCTTAGAACAACAATCTGCTACAGGGCGGCCACTGTGCGCAGGATAACGTATATATATATGTGATCCTGCACTTCTGGGTAGAAGACACGAATGCACGCTGATTATTCACAGCGGGAGCCAATGGATGGGTACCGCAGACTCAATGTCCGCTGGCAACAGCTGATCATTCGGTACAGAGGCAGAATGGCAGTCTGCCTATGTAAACAAGGCAGATTGCCGTTCTGTTAATAGGAAATGCATGGATCTTGTGTTCCTGCAAAGCATGTCTTCCCCTAGTAAAAGCACCTTCCACACAGGATAGACACACATTTAACCCTTTGATCGCCCCTAATGTTAAAGGATATGTAAAGGCTTTTTTTTAAACAAACATGTTATATTTACCTCCCCTGTGCAGTTGGTTTTGCTCAGAGGAGCCCGGGTCCTCCTCTTCTGGGGTCCCTCAGCAGCACTCCTGGCCCCTCCTCTTCTCAAGTGCCCCATTGGAGAGCCGCTCTCCCTCGGGCACCCGTGCAGGCGCGCTCCAGGGTCCTGCTGCTGCATCCATTGACACAGACAGCAGGACTCGGCCCCTCCCCTTGGCTCCTGCATTTTTAGATTTAATTGACAGCAGCGGGAGCCAATGTCTGTGCTGCTATCAATCTATCCAATGAGGACCCGAGACACCGGCTGGAGCAGGTGTGCTCGCCCCCCGGCACTGGAACGATCAGGTTCAGGTATGTAAAAGGGGGGCTCTGGGGGGCTGCTGCAGTACAGGAGGTTTTTCACCTTAATGCAATGCATTAAGGTGAAAAACCTCAAGGGTTTAAACCCCTTTAACTCCTTCCCAGCCAGTGTCATTAATACAGTGACAGTGCATATTTTTTAGCACTGATCACTGTATTAATGTCACTGGTCCCCAAAAAAGCATCACAAGTGTCAGTTAGTGTCCAATATGTCTGCCGCAATTTTGCAGTCCCGCTATAAGTCACTGATCACCGCCATTACTAGTAAAAAGGAATAAATAAATACAAATTCCAGTATATATCCCATAGATGCTATAACTTTTGCACAAACCAATCAATATACACTTATTGGGATTTTTTTGCCACAAATATGTAGCAGAATACATATTGGCCTAAATTGATCAAGACATTCAATTTTTTTACATTTTTTATTGGATATGTTAACAGTTTAGTGTTTTTATTCAAAATTGTCGGTCGTTCTTTGTTTATAGTGCAAAAAATAAAAAATGCAGAGATGAATTAGGAGGCAGCTTCCTTAGTTTAGATGTCCAGAGGGCATGCCCGACATCCAGGCAATATCCAGAGGTTATCCCATGGAAATGTGGAGAGGTCCTATCCGCACGTACATCTCTTGAGAGTATACTCCAAGGAACAGTGGTGCCTCTAATTCATCTCTCCCAATATATTCAGGCTTGAATATATTGGCTTTCTGGTCAGCCTTGCATTCTTACGGTGGTGGATTACACTGGGATTCGCATGCCACACTTTTGAGTGCACTTCGTCCTTTTGAAGTCTATGATCTGCTTGACAGTGATGATCCACTAGAACTTTATGGATGAATTTTTTTTTGCACTTTTTATTGCACTTTTTTGCACATTATTTGCAAATTGTTTGCTTCATTTGCACAATCTTGGATTATATATTTATGGACTATCCCAATGATGCAGATCATGTATGAACTATTTATATTTTCATTTGCATTAGCACTTTACACTGAGATGGTATTATTGATTTCATACCTCATTTGCACACTAATTAGTCATTGTTATTTAGGTTGAGCGCTACACTTTAGATACATAGGTTTTTTGGTTGTTGTGTGGCAGCTGACCTGTTCCATCCCCACACTCGGCGCGGTATTTACCTCTGAATATCTCACAAACTTGCTATTCGGATCTCTGCTGGCAGAACATTTTTCTGATTGGGCCTCCATTAATTTTAATTTAAAGCGGTGTTCCACCCAAAAGTGGAACTTCCGCTTTAAGCACTCCTCACCCCCTTACATGCCACATTTGGCATTTCAGTTTTTTTTTTTTTTTGGGGGGGGGGTACCTGGTTTTGACAGGTGCTTCCTGTCCCACTCCCTCCTTCCATCTTCTCCCCGCCTAGGTGACTCCTCCTCTCCCCCTAGGCAGCCCCTCCCTCTTTGCAATCTTCTCGGACACGTCACAGGTCCCAAAAGATTGCCTGGCCACTAGGAGAGCGCAGCACAACACACGAATGCACAGCGCGTGCCCGGCTGTGAATCCACAAGCTATTACAGCTGAGTGCCCACAGTAGTGATGCTGGTACTGCGGTGAGGAGGGGGAGAGGAGCGAGGCTTCGGGCGGCCGCATCGCTGGACTGTGTGGCAAGAGAGTTTACTTTTACTTTTTGTAGCTGCTGACTTTTAAAGCGGTTGCATATTTAAAAAAAAAAAAAAAAAACTATAAGGCAAAGGCATAATGAGCTAGTATGCACCGCATACCAGCTCATTATGAAATACTTATCTTGTAACGAAGCTCCGACGGGTCTGCTTGGTCCCCGCAGAGGGAGCTGACATCTTCCCCCGGGGGATCCTTCCGGGTTCGCAGCTCTGGTGCTGTGAGTGGTCAGAGCCGCGAGACGTCACTCCCGCGCATGCGCACGGGAGCTCGTCTTTCCGGCGGACTTTCTGGCTGCGCCAGGCCTTTGCCGGGATATTACGGCGCATGCACCGTGATGTCAGCACCTACATGAAGGGTGAATATCTCCTAAACCATACAGGTTTAGGAGATATTCATTTTACCTACAGGAAAGCCTTATTATAGGTTTACCTGTAGGTAAAAATCAGTAAAAGGGGTATACAACCACTTTAATAAACTTACAAAACAGTGGAACTCTGCTTTAATATCCCTGCTCTAGGGCCTCTGCTTTAAAAAAATACTGATTGTTCCATGTAAACAAAAAGTGCCTGAAAAGGTCCGGTGTAGCAACTTGGAAACCCCACAGAAACGGAAACCGGAAGTGACATTTCGTTGCCGCCATGTTGCTACACCCGCACTTGTCTGCAGTAACGATAGAGAGAGAAGGCGGGAAGCAGACATCTTTCCCACTGGAGTTTTTAATTTGACACTTATTTTTAACAAACGGAGCTTACATACCGAAATACAGTATATAGAAATATGTCTCACTGTTTTGATGTTAAATTTTAAAAGCAGCGGTGTTCTTTGACATTTACTAAGCTGTGAGATCGCCAGGCTTGTCGCTGCTTTTAAAATTGAACATCAAAACAGTGTCACGTATTTCTATATCCTGTATTTCAGTATGTAAGCTCCGTTTACCGTTAAAAATAAATGTGAAATGAAATACTCTGGTGGGTGTAAAAACATGTCCGTTTGCCTTCTCATTGTATCCTTAGTGCGAATGAGTGCGGGGTGTAGCAACATGGCGGTGACGGAACATCACTTCCGGTTCCCATTTCTGTGGGTTTTCCAATTAAGGCCTCATGCACACAGGACGTTTTAAAAACGTCAGCGCTACAGCAACGCAAAAGATGCGTGTTTTGCCATTAGCATTTAGCCATGTTCACGTTTTTTCTGACGTTTTTACATTAAAAACACTCTATACAATGTAATAACGCCTATAAACGTCAAACACGTCTTAAAGCAACTAAATGCGGCCGCATTTTTGATGTTTTTTGTTTTTCCAGCTCCTGGAAGCACAGGCTATCGTTTTTTTTCTACTGCCTCCAAACGCCTCTGACAGTTTATGCGTGCATGGACAACATAGGCTAACATGGAGGGGCTTTTAGAGGCAGTTGAAAAAAATGTTAAACGCCCATAACAGCGGCTGTAAAAACGTCCTGTGTGCATGAGGCCTAAAGGCCCGTACACGCGGTGGGGCGGTCATATGGAAACAGTCGTACGACCGCTTGTTGTACGATCATAGGAAGTTGGATGAGCAGATTAGAAAACTTGCGGTTGTACGACCGTTGTATAGTGTGTACAGAGAAGTTGGTCCAACAAGTTGTATTGTGCAAAACACGCATGCTCAGAAGTCAGGAACGCTCTGAAGTGTCCGTTCATGTAAACCTACGTTCCTAATTCACAAAATACATTCACCTGAACTTCCTCTTTATACGCTCGTAACACGTCACTACGTTCGGCTTGGTCGTACGATCGCTTATTGCATGTCGGCACATGAGATACAACAGCCAACATACGATTTGGGCCGTTTGGTCGTACGACCATTGTGTTGCACCGTGTGTATGAGGCTTTAGTCGCTGTACCTGACTGGGAGTGGATATACAACACAAAAAAGGTTTTTTTTTTCTGGTCCTTTTTACATGCAATCACTATATTATAAATATATAGTCAGTGTTTGGTCTGTGTGTGATGTATATAGTCAGTGTTTGGTCTGTGTGTAATGTATATAGTCAGTGTTTGGTCTGTGTGTGATGTATATAGTCAGTGTTTGGTCTGTGTGTAATGTATATAGTCAGTGTTTGGTCTGTGTGTAATGTATATAGTCAGTGTTTGGTCTGTGTGTAATGTATATAGTCAGTGTTTGGTCTGTGTGTGATGTATATAGTCAGTGTTTGGTCTGTGTGTAATGTATATAGTCAGTGTTTGCTCTGTGTGTAATGTATATAGTCAGTGTTTGGTCTGTGTGTGATGTATATAGTCAGTGTTTGGTCTGTGTGTGATGTATATAGTCAGTGTTTGGTCTGTGTGTAATGTATATAGTCAGTGTTTGCTCTGTGTGTAATGTATATAGTCAGTGTTTGCTCTGTGTGTAATGTATATAGTCAGTGTTTGGTCTGTGTGTAATGTATATAGTGAGTGTTTGGTCTGTGTGTAATGTATATAGTCAGTGTTTGGTCTGTGTGTAATTTACACATTAGTGTTTATATTGTATTCATCTCCTCCAGCATGTCCTATGACAGATCTCGTGCCACTACCAGCTGACAGGGTTGGTGGGAAGCGCCGCTGTCCAATCACAGAGCAGATCACATCTCGCTCTCCCTTGGTCCACCAATCAGCAGGCAGCTCACAATGTGCGGGTGAAGTCTCCAGCCTGAGTGTTCTTCCTGCTTGTCAGTGTGCAGCCTGGTGTGCTGAATGCTGGGTGTGCAGCCTTCTCCATGTGATCCCTGTCCTCTGGCTCCATGACTTGTCAGGTAAGGGGGTGTGTATGGCTGTGCAGTGTGTGTGTTGGAGTATGAAGCATGTCCCATGTGCTGGATGTCACTCAGAGTTTGGTTTCTACTGGCAGACATGGGGGTGATATCCCTGTGCAGATCTGGGAGGACTGCTTCATCTGCAGCTTTCCCAAGAAGCCTGGCATAGAAATATCCTTCCATCAACTCCAACAAGAGACCTTCCCTAACTCATCCGGCATGTCCTTGTTTTCTGGAGCCCCAATTTAGCCCTGCTTCACACCTGTGTGGTTTGTCATGCGAATTGACCATTCCAAATCGCACGACAAGTCGCACCTCATTGCTGTAACTTGTGTTGCTGCAAAAAAGTCCCCGCAGTACTTGTTTTTCCAATTTTGCTGCAGCTTAAGCCCCACACACACAATCAAGAAAATTGTACAGAAAATACCACTTTTGAATCGATCGTAAGATAATAGTATCGTTAGTACAGAGCTTTCGAGAGCCGATCGTGACAGTTCATCCGATATTATCCAATCGAGCATGCAGGGAAAATGTTCTTGTACGATGCCCAATCGTACGATTTTCGTTTAACCACTTCAGCCCCGGAAGGATTTCCCAGGTTAGGACCAGAGCACTTTTTGCGGTTCAGCACTGCGTCGCTTTAACTGACAATTGCGCGGTCATGCGACGTTGTACCCAAATGTAATTGGTGTCCTTTTTTTCCCCACAAATAGAACTTTCTTATGATGATATTTGATCCCCTCTGCGTCATTTATGATCACCGCTATAAACAAGGAAAGAGCAACAATATATATATATATATAAATAACAAATTTATTCTTTTTTTTTTTTTCAAGTTTTGGCCGATAAATATTCTTCTACATATTTGTGGTAAAAAAAAATTGCAAGCGGCGTATATTGATTGGTTTGCGCAAAAGTTGCCGTGTTTACAAACCACGACAATTCATTTATGGCGTTTTTACAAATTTTTTTTTTTTACTGGTAATGGTGGCAATCTGCGATTTTTATTGGGACTGTGATATTGCATTGGACATATTGGGCATTTTTGACACTTTTTTGGGACCATTGACATTTATTCAGCAATCAGAAATGTAAATATCCACTGATTACTGTATAAATGTCATTGGCAGGGAAGGGGTTAACTCCTGGGGCTTGCGGTGGGCACGAGAGCGTGCCACCAGCGGCGCGTGATCACCCGAACCGCCGTTTATAGACAGTGATTTGTGTTATGCTGCCACCTTGCAGCAGTAAATGTACGTGACCCGTCGTTGTGATGGGGTTTATTTCCTCTATATTCACCTGTAATGTAGAAGCGATGCAGAGTAGCCCATTATGTTCCACTTACCTGCAAACGAGGCCTGCGACGTCCAGCACTGTCCCCTGTGCAGGCCACATCCATCTTCAGCCCCTTTTCCTTCCTTTGCGATCTCTGGCTCTGTGACTGGCCGAAGTCGCGTGACGTCACTCCCGCGCGGGAGCCGCCAGTCACGGCACGGTCGCAGTGAAGGAACTACATGGAGGCCGCTTCTTCACTGCGCACATACCCAAAATGACGTGGGCACATCTAATACACTGCATAGCTCCTGAACTGTGCAGGCTTGGGAGATATGCAGGGTACCTACAGGTAAGCCTTATCATAGACTTACCTGTAGGTTAAAGTGGTTGTCACAGGTTGACAACCACTTTAACCACTTGCCGACCGTCAATCGGCAATTGACGGCGGCAAAGTGGCGCTGTAAGGCAAATCGCCGTCATATGACGGCGGCCGCCAGATCGCGCACAGTGAGCGCGCGCGCGCCGCCAGAGGCGCGCCCGCGCACTCACTGTGTCCGGGGAGGGCCAGGGAGCGGGTGCGGCGGCTTCTATTGCCGCCGGACACCCGCGATGCCCCCCCCGGAGTGAAGGAGCGGAGGTCCGTGTAAGTAAACACGGACCTCCGCTCTGTGTGAGGGGGAAGGGCTGTGATCACAGCCTTCCTGTACGTGAAGGCTGTGACCACTTCCCTTCCCCAGATAGGCAAGCCCCCATACAGTAAGAAGACGCCCAGGGAACACAGTT
>BLSH010537909.1:641544-659399 GCA_018402905.1 Glandirana rugosa | reverse complement strand
CTAATGACACATTTACGGTAACCGTCACTTCCCCAATTGGACGTCCCCCGCGAGATTCCCAATTGATACAAGGGACCCTCACAAGATTGACATACCCCCGACGGGATTGTCCCCTTCCCTTCACCAGTGTCGGAAGTGCATGTCCTTCCGACACTAGTGTCGGGAAGGGGGAGTGTGTCTCGCCTCCAAGCACAAAAGAATGTGCCTGGAGGCGAGGAAGTGAGACCCCCCCGTAGCGCCCACCGGCCGCCGTTAGCTTCGGCGGTGTGGGCGAGGGACCGGGAGGGGCCTGTGTCACTCGCGCGCCCAGATCGCGCACAGTGAGCGCGCGCGCGCCGCCAGAGGCGCGCCCGCGCGCTCACTGTGTCCGGGGAGGGCCAGGGAGCGGGTGTGGCGGCTTCGATTGCCGCCGGCCACCCGCGATGCCCCCCCAGAGTGAAGGAGCGGAGGTCCGTGTAAGAAAACACGAACCTCCGCTCTGTGTGAGGGGGAAGGGCTGTGATCACAGCCTTCCTGTACGTGAAGGCTGTGACCACTTCCCTTCCCCTGTTAGGGCAGCCCCCATACAGTTAGAACACTCCCAGGGAACATAGTTAACCCTTAGAGCGCCCCCTGCAGGTTAACCCCTTCACTGCCAATGGCATTTACACAGTAATCAGTGCATTTTTATAGCACTGATCGCTGTATAAATGCCAATGGTCCCAAAAAAGTGTCAAAATGTTCCGACATGTCCCCTGAAATATCGCAGTGCCGCTAAAAATCGCAGATCGCCGCCATTATTAGTAAAAAAAAATAAATAAATAAAAACCCCAAAAATGAATTCTCATCATCCGTAAACGCGACCACTTTTGCGCAAACCAATCAATAAACGCCGATTGCGATTTTTTTTTATCGCAAATATGATGAAGAATATAAATCGGCCAAAAACGGTAAATAAAAATGTTTTTTTATATTTTTTTTTTGGATTTGTATTCTAGCAAAAAGTAAGAAATTTGGGTTTTTTTGCAAAATTGTCGCTCTTCTTTTGTTTATAGCGGCGATCAGATACCACCAAAAGAAAGCTCTATTTGTGGAAAAAAAGGACGCAAATTTCGTTTGGGTACAACGTCGCACGACCGCGCAATTGTCAGTTAAAGCGACGCAGCGCCGAATCGCAAAAAGGGCTCCGGTCCTAAAGCTGGAAATCCTTCCGGTCCTTAAGTGGTTAAGTGGTTAATCAGTAGAGTTGTCATCTGAAAATGCAATACAAATACAATACAACACATTGCATCGCTTCCGTTTTTTTTATTCTGTCGTACGGGAATTTTCGTGATTGAAGTAAACTCTTCCGATTCGATCTGAGATTCGCATGCAAAAAAAAATCGGATGGTCATTTGCCCGATAATCTCATCGTGTGTACCGGGCGTTACATAGATTCAGTTGAATGAAGTCACAAGCAGCAGTGAAATCGGATGTAAAAATCACACTGATGTGGGGCTTTGAAATCTCGCTGAAGTGGTCTGACCGATCCGGTGTGAACCAGAAGGATATTCTGGGCGAGACTACTAAAATTGGTGAAGCTGTGCATAGTAACCAATCAGCTTCCAGGTTTAAGCCCCTGTTCACATTGGAGCAATTCGTCGTGCGATTTAACAGGTCAAAACACATGACAAGTCACAGCCTATTGCCGGCAATTGCACTGTTCCAATTGGTGCGACACCAACTTTGCAGCACCACACCTATTTGCAAAAGTAGTTCCTGCACTTCTTTTGGTGACTTCGGGAAGCACAGATGTCTTTCAAGTCACACCCAAAGTCGCACTGAAATGCAGCTTTTAAATCGTGCCATTTCAGATGAAGTCATACGATTTCAAAGCTGTGTTCAATGCAAGCGAGGGCTTATGTCAAAGCTTAATTGAACAAGCTGAAGTTAGAAGCTGATTGGCTACCATGCACAGATGCACAAGATTCTGTGTACGCCAGTTTTAATAAACCTCCCCATTTGTTTGCTTAATCACTGCGTATAATAAACAATTTACATGTTCTTGGTAATTGTTGTGTGGTTTTCCCTATGGTGACAACAGTGGAAAATGTATGCTGAAGGTCCACATGTAGTCACAAACAGAAGGCTGCATGGCAAGTTGACAACCCAGGAGCACACTTGGGAAACAGGGGTGGAGTGTTGTCACCATGTAACAGGAATTACTTTGACCTTCATGGCAGGATCACTGGGCATTATGTTGATGAAAGCTGAATATTTGAAAATATCTAAACTGAAGTCTGAAATGACATTAACCCAGAGCTCGACAAATCTCAGGTCGCCATGGCGTCTAGAAATTGTGTTATGGTGCCTGGGTTTTTGTCAGCCCATTCACTGTTCCACACCCGACTCCCGAGGGTGCCGTGCGCTCACTTTAAGCTTCAGCCTGTCACTCCTTGCACTGACTGCACTCCGACCACCATCAGGGGGGGACAGCCCATATACACGTAGGGGACCCGGGTGTTGCAAGGGGCTCGGCTACCCTGGAGTCCCAAGCTGCCCCCTCCAGTACAGCTTCCTTTGTGGGGCGTTGGGGGGTCACGTGACCGGTGGTGGAGCGTGATTCAGACAAACTGAGGGAAGGGCCGCATCTTACATCACTGAGCCAGGATAGGAGCTTAGTTGGTCGGTGGCAGTGAAGAGGAAGGGGGGTACTTCGTGGACCATCTCTCTGCTGGATGGGGGCCGTCTGTTTGCTGGATGGGGGCCGTCTGTTTGCTGGATGGGGGCCGTCTGTTTGCTGGATGGGTGCCGTCTGTTTGCTGGATGGGTGCCGTCTGTTTGCTGGATGGGTTCCGTCTGTTTGCTGGATGGGTTCCGTCTGTTTGCTGGATGGGTTCCGTCTGTTTGCTGGATGGGTTCCGTCTGTTTGCTGGATGGGTTCCGTCTGTTTGCTGGATGGGTTCCGTCTGTTTGCTGGATGGGTGCCGTCTGTTTGCTGGATGGGTGCCGTCTGTTTGCTGGATGGGTGCCGTCTGTTTGCTGGATGGGTGCCGTCTGTTTGCTGGATGGGTGCCGTCTGTTCGTTGCATTTCCCTCCCACTGTACATCAGGTTTATAGGCTGGCTGCTCTGCTGCGACGAATTAGTAAGGGCTCTGTTTTCTGGATGGGGGCCGTCTGTTTTCTGGATGGGGGCCGTCTGTTTTCTGGATGGGGGCCGTCTGTTTGCTGGATGGGGGCCGTCTGTTTGCTGGATGGGGGCCGTCTGTTTGCTGGATGGGGGCCGTCTGTTCGTTGCATTTCCCTCCCACTGTACATCAGGTTTATAGGCTGGCTGCTCTGCTGCGACGGATTAGTAAGGGCTCTGTTTGCTGGATGGGGGCCGTCTGTTTGCTGGATGGGGGCCGTCTGTTTGCTGGATGGGGGCCGTCTGTTCCTTGCATCCCCCCCACCACACTGTACATCAGGGTTATAGGCTGGCTGCTCTGCTGCGATGGATTAGTAAGGGCTCTTGCTCCTCGTAAATCACAGCCGGAGTCTCTGATTGGCTGCCCACAGCCTGCAACCTTTTATGGGTTAAATCTGAGATAGCTCTTTGACTACTGTAGTCAAAGAGCCATCACTTGCCGTTAAGGCTGTGAATAATTTTTGGCTGTGATCATGCTGATGAATTTGTGCTGTCTCCAAACACCGTACGAGAGGCACAGGGGGTGTGCATGCCTGTAAACCAGGAAGTTTGGCGCCACGCACGTTGCGGTACCAAGGGGAGTCGCCAGCCAACATTAAGATTTCTACTGGCCATTCGGCAAGTGGTTAATTATTAAGTCAGTGGCACCCCCAACATGTACACAAATTCCTGCCCACCATAGCAGTTTGTGTTAATGGGAGGAAGGAAGGATAGCTGGACCCATCCTTTAAAGCCTTGCTCTTACAGGTGGACAAGGGTGCTTTTACTGCCCCTCAACCTCCTACTTAAAGAAGAACATGCAGCCACATCAAAAATTTATTTTTTATTATTTATTCCAAATGCGACCCATTGCAGTTATAATGCAGGCTTTTTAGCATTAAAATAGGGAAAGGTGACATATCTCTTCCCCAGCCGCCTGTCAACTGCCTTCTGAAAAACAATCCACCAATGATGCTTTTTCAGAGGGAAAAAACAGGATCTTAAAGCTCGTTTTTGCCATGTTTTAAAGTTGTTACGTTGTGTTTAAATTGTAAATGAAGTCCCTGTGCATCTACAGGTGGTGGTGTTGTACTTTGCAAAAAGTTCCGAACTAGCAGGCGTTCGATCTGAAAACATAACTGTCCCCCAAGAAACAACATCCAAGCAACTGTGGGAGAAAATCACTTCTTTGCACCCAAGGTAAGAGACCACAGACGTGTGACAACCGGACCTGAGATATGGCACAGAACACCTCCCTTCTTACTACACCAACTGTACTGATGAGTATTCAGTACATTTCTTGGACCAGTCTCCTTAAAGCGGAGTTCCACCCAAAAGTGGAACTTCCGCTTTAAGGGGAGGTGACCCCCTGACATGCCATAATTGGAATGTCATTTTTTTTGGGGGGGGGGGGGGGACCATGGACCCTGTTTTCACAGGGTCCCAGGTCCACTTCCTCCCCTGGCACCGAGGAGCCGGAAGGAATCTTCTGGGACACGTCACAGGTCCCTGAAGATGCGCCGAGCCATTCACAAGCCGCAGAGCGACTTGCGCATGCACAGTGAGCACCCGGCTTTGAAGCCAAAGCTGGGTGCCCACACCTGTGATACCGGCGCCGCCGAGGGGAGGGGGAGATGAGCGAGCCCTCGGGTGGCCGGATCGCTGGAGCAAGGGACAGGTGAGTGGCCAATTGTTAAAAGTCAGCAGCTACACTTTTGGTAGCTGCTGACTTTTAACAGGGTGGAACTCCGCTTTAAAGCAGAGTTCTATCCTATTAAAAGTCAGGCTCCAACGATGCGGCCATCCGCAGCATCGCTCTTCTCCCCCTCTGTGTGGCGCCGGCATCACAAGTGAAGCCAAAGTCGGGCATGCGCGAGCCGCGCCACGCTTTGTGAATGGCCGGCGTATCTTCTGGGACCTGTGATGTGTCCCAGAAGATCGCCAAGAGGGAGGGGGGAAAGGTGAACTTCCTTCCTGTGCTGCGGAGCCAGGAGAGGAAGTGTGAAAACGGGGTCCCAGCTGCCCCCCCAAAAAAAGACATGCCAATTGTGGCATGTCGGGGGTCACCTTCCCTTAAAGTGGAAGTTCCACTGCTGGGTGGAACCCAGCTTTAACTTGCAGCTGCAAGCACCAAAGTGATAAGCTTGTCCAAGAAACAATAAATACATTGTGCTGTGCTTATATTATAATATTCCGTATATAAAATATGTGTACTGTATAAATAAATAATCAACTGTGTCTATATTACCCACAATATGTGTATGACTTTCAATAGCGTGTACCTCAATTCCAAAAAAGTTCACATACTGTATATGCAGATTTTATGCGTTTTTAACTGCATCCAGTTCATATAATGTGAATGTGACCGGCTTTCAATGGAGTCCTGAAAAGGGTCCAGTGTGTTTTTGGGTCCGTTTCAGGTGCGAATTCAGGGGAAAAAATGCACCTGAATTGCACCTGAACCAGTGAACAGAAACGCACCAGACTCACTGCAAACCACAGCTGCATATACTATATATGTGTATATATATATATATTATGTCAACCCAGCTTAATTTGCAAATCTCATAAACCCATGTGTTTTCTATTGCAAATAAAATATCAAATGTTTAAACCGAGAACATGTACCATTTTAAGAAAAAAATTGATAATTTTTAAATTGATGACAGCAACATGTCTCAAAAAAGTTGGGACAGGGCAAAAAAATCTGGCTAAGTAAGTGATACTAACATGGAAGAGCTGTAAGAACATTTTGCAACTAATTAGGTTAATTGGCAACAAGTCAGTAACATGACTGGATATAAAAACAACACTCCCTGCCTGGAGTTTGCATGTTCTCTCTCTGCCTGTGTGGGTTTCCTCCGGGTACTCCAGTTCCTCCCACTCTCCAAAGATATGCTGGTAGGTTAATTGGCTCCTGCAAGGACTGATGTGAATGTACAATGTATATGTATTGCGCTGCGTAAATTGACGGCAGTACCTGAAATAAATAAAAGAGCATCTTAGAGAGTCAGAGTATAGGGTAAAGATGGGTAAAAGTTCACCAATCTGTGAACAGCTGCATCTAAAAATTCAGAATAATGTTCCTTAAAGTAAAAATGTTTAAATATATCATCATCTACAGTACATAATATAATCAAAAGATTCAAAAAATCTGTAGAAATCTCTGTGCGCAAGGGACAAGGCCAAAACACAAGATTGGATGCCTGTGATCTTCGGGGTAAGCTCTACCATGCAAAGAAGAAACCATATCTGAACATGATCCAGAAGCACCACTATCTTCTCTGGGCCAAAGCTCATTTACAATGGTCTGTTGCAAAGTGAAGAACTGTTCTGTGGTCAGATCATTTGACATTCTTTTTGGCAACCATAGGCACCATGTCCTCCGGACTAAAGAGGGAGCGGAACCTTCTAGGCTATCAGTGCTCAGTTCAAAAACCTAGTATGGGGGTGCACTTGTGCGTATGGACCAGGCATCTTGCACATCTGGAAAGGCACCATCAATGCAGAAAGACATATCCAGGTTTTAGGACCCATTCACACCTGAGCCTTTCAGCTTGGAAAACGCTCATCTCAAAAGTTCCAAAAGCCCAACAAGCAAAATCCCTTTCATTTAAATAGCCCCTGTTCACATTTGAGCGTTCTGTCACTTGACACAAAACTACTGAAGCTCAAAAAAGTACATGAGCTTCTTTTTAGGCAGATTACAGGCGGTTTTCTGCTTTTTACATTGGTGACCTTTTGACCTCTACAAAATTGCACGACTTTCCACCTGAAAACGATACGCTCAGGTGTGAATGCAGCCTGAGAGCAGCATATGCTCCCATCCGGATGACATCTTTTACGGGAAAGGTCTTGTAAATTTGAGCACAACAAAGTTAACCATTTCAGCCCCGGGAGGATTTACCCCCTTCCTGACCAGAGTAATTTTTGAAGTTTGGCACTGTACTATTTTAATGGACAATGGCGCGGTCGTGTGACGTTGTACACAAACTTGATGTCCTTTTTTCCCACAAATAGAGCTTTCTTTTGGTGGTATTTGATCACCTCTGCGGTTTTTATTTTTTTGTGCGATAAATAAAAAAAGAGCGAAAATTTTGAGAAAAGAAAAAACATATCAAATAAAGAGATGTATTCAGCTACGTGTTGGTAAAAAATAATCCCAATGAGCTTATATTGATTGGATTGCGCAAAAGTTATAGTGTCTACAAACTATGGGATATTTTTATGGCATTTTTTTTTTTTACTAGTAACGGCGGCGATCAGTGATTTTTAGCGGGACTGCGACATTGCAGCAGACAAATTTGACACAACACTTTTTGGGGACCAGTGACCCCAATATAGTGATCAGTGCTAAAAGAATTGCGCTGTCACTGTACTGATACTGGCAGGGAAGGGGTTAGCATCAGGGTCACTCAAAGGGTTAAATGTGTGCCTAAAAGGTGCTCGGTTACTGTGGGAGAGGTGCTTGTACTATGGGTAGGCAGAGACGTGTTCCTGCTTTGCAGAAACACGGGATCACTACCTTCCCTACTGACAGAATGGCGGTCTGACTTGTTTCCCGAACAATTGGCACGCCCTGGCGGATATCGAGTCTACCGGACCTGCTTATTGGAGAGAGAGAGAATATATTCCTCAGCGCTGGGAGATCAAGAAGAGATACAAAGTATAATTTTGTTCAAAGGGAAGAACTTCTGTCTAAGGCTGCATTCACACAGGGACGACCCGACTTCGATGCGACTTTGCTGGGCAATTTCAGCGCGACTTCCAGGGACTTGAGGTGACTTTACAACACGACTTTTTCCAGGCGACTTTGCCTTGACCAATCAGAGAAGGGAGGGAGGGGGTTGCCTAAAAATAAATTCTATTCTTTTTACTACAAAGTCGCTTTTATTTAGATGGGGGATCCGACTTGGAGGCGACTTCTATTCAATTCTATGGGCACAAGTCGGATAGAAGTCGCCTAGAAGTAGTACAGGAACCTTTTCTGAAGTCGTTCCGACTTCAGTAGTGTACATTAAGACGGCTCCCATTCATTTCAATGGGATTTCAGATGTCAAGCGACCTGGGGCAACTTGAGGCTACTCAAGTCGGAGCGACAGTCGCCCCTGTGTGAATGGGGCCTAAGGCTCCATTTACACTGCTGCTGGTAAACGGACGTTTCGAGGCATTTGGGCATTTTTTTTTCAGCTGCCCTTGAACTTTCCTCTAAGTTATCTTATCAGTGCATTTACCCAGGGTCGTTTAAGGTCATTTCCAGGCAGTTGAGTTTAGAGGCTTTTTTTGGAACGCAAAAAAATGGGTTCAGAGGCATTTGAAATGCCAAATGGCTTGTAAACGGCTTTTTAAAAAAAAAAAAAAAAAACGCTCCTAGATGCGAAAGCAGCTAAACGCAGCATGCAAAATGCGGCAAAACTGACTTTTTAGATGCCGGTTTCTAGCTGTCAAGATAAAACGTTCAGGGTAGGTTGAAACAGTGTCCCGTGTAAATGGAGCCTAATGCGCTATTGCTGCGTGGGCGTGCCCGTGGGTCGGGGGACTCGATGTCCGTTCGTGACCCACGATCGCTTACAGAGGTGCAGAACGGGGAACCGCCGATGTAAACACGCCGGTTCTCCATTCTGTGACAGGGGACATAACAGATCTACTGATCCCTGTCACTGGGATCAGTTAGATCTGTTATGTTCCGGCCAGCCCATCCCCCACACAGTTAGAACACAATGAGCGAACACAGTTAACCCCTTCACTGCCCCCTGCAGGTTAACCCCTTCACTGCCAATGACATTTATACAGTAATCAGTGGATATTTAAATTTCTGATCGCTGTATAAATGCCATTGGTCCCAAAAAAGTGTCAAAAATGTCCGACATGTCCGGTGCAATATCGCAGTCCCTATAAAAATCTCAGATCGCCACCATTACTAGTGAAAAAAAATAATAAAAACTCCATAAATCAATTCCCATAGTTTGTAGACGCAATAACTTTTGTGTAAACCAATTAATATACGCTGATTACGATTTTTTTTTAACAAAAATATGTTGAAGAATATATATCGGCCAAACCCAATGAATAATATATTTTTTTTTTATTTGTATTATAGCAAAAAGTAAGAAATTTTATTTTATTTTTTTTGCAAAATTGACGCTCTTTTTTTGTTTATAGCGGCGATCAGAAATGATGCAGAGGTGATCAAATACCACCAAAAGAAAGCTCTATTTGTGGGGGAAAAATGCTAACAATTTTGTTTGGGTACAACGTCACAGGACCACGCAATTATCATTCAAAATACGACAGCGCTGAAAGCCGAAAATTGGTCTGGGCAGGAGGGGGGTTTAAGTGCCCATTAAGCAAGTGGTTAAAGACCAAGCCTTTTTCCGACACTTTTTTCTTGTATGTTAAAATGTGTATTTTCTGCTAAAAAATTACTTGGGACCCCCAAACATATATATATATATATTTTTTTTTTAGCAGAGACCCTAGAGAATAAAATGGCGTTTGTTGCAATATTTTATGTCGCACTGTATTTGCGCAGCGGTCTTTCAAATGCAATGTTTTGGGGAAAAACACATTTCAATGAATTAAAAAAGAGAATGGTAAAGTTAGCCCAATTTTTTTTTTTTTTGTATACTGAGAAAGATGATGTTACGCCACGAGAATCGTGATCTTTATTCTCAGCAAAAAAAATGTGATTCTCATTTTTGCCAGAATCGTGCAGCTCTGTTATACAGTATTACCACAAATGAACTACAAAACATCAAACTGTGAAAAATGTCTATCTAATTGTAATGCTTTCAATACATGCAAGGAAAAGTGTATTCTCCCAAAGAAAAGGACAGGAAGTATGTTGCTGGCAGGATCAGGGAAATAAAGAAGACAAATCCTAAAAAAAAAGAAAACGAATGCACCCACCACATTTTAAGGCTTGGTAAGCTGCAATATATTACATTTTTGGATTCTGAAATGCCTAAAGGGCTTAAAAGAGAAGTATGGGATTTGTTTTTTTGGGGTTTTTTTTGCAGATTTATACTTACCTAGGTGGATGCAGCATCGGTCCGGCTCAAACACTGAGAACTGAACGATCTAACACCGCCAATCGCTCAATCTTCATTGCTCTCCGAACAGAGAGCAGACTGTCAGTCGCCGCTCTCTGCTCTGCCCCCTCCTCGCTCACTGGAGCGCTGGGCTGTGGAGGGGGCGGGAGTGGTGGGCTGAGGCTCTCAGTGGCTCGCTGAGTGGTTGAGCCGGATGCCAGTCCAGGCATGTGGGTGGATCCAGACTCCAGTGTTGCGATTTTGCCTGAGCCTGGATCAACTCTGTGATGTCAGCAGACAGCGGACTTCCTCCCGTTGTCAGCTGAAAGCAGGTCACAGGAGTGCAGAACTAACTCCTATGATCCATAGGAGAAGTACAACCAAACAAGCTTTGGCCGTACTTCTCCTTTAACGAAGACTGTTTGAATTAAATGAAAGCTCAGCGAATGCTTGCTGTGCACACGACTCTTCAGAAGAGTTATACAGGCAGAAGCCTCTATGAGCTTAGCTGGAAGTGGTGTTATTGTAAATGTGATTACAGGATGTATTGGTACAAAAATGTCCAATGTTTATCTAAAATAGTGTATTAAATATGGATATTTCCTATAATATAACAATTCTATTTCTCTACAGGCTTTGCATTATTCAAGATTTTGTGGTCCTCGCTGTCCGTCAGGAATATGTTGCCATTGGTGATGAAGTCATAAGATTGAACTCTGGGGACGAAGTTGCTGTCATTCCTCCTGTCAGTGGTGGCTAGAACCCTGAGGTTTGTGATGTCTCTGTTACTAAAGCTGAATGCAAGTAAATAATGTCAAAATACAAGAGCCAAGTGCATTCTTATTTAAATCTTGGAGTCCTTTGTATATCTCATCTAGAGTTGTGTAGTAATCCTGCATAACACAACTCCTGCTCTCTTCCTCTGTGTAGGAGCTTCCTGTAATAAAGACCGGTCACTGCTCCTCTGTCTCTTTGTGCAGAGTGACTGGTCTTGTCTCCGCCCCTCATGTAGTTTTCTGCAGGCAGCCGTAGTGGGTGGAGACTCCTGGGTCCCTCCCATAGCTCTGCGTACAGCACAGTGACAATGTCACTGCTACTTATATATAATAAAGCTGGGTTGCAAAGACATTTAGTGCACATAGTGCATTTATATTCTATATGACTTTTTAAAATAATTTTTGCCTGGAGGTCAGCTTTAAAGCTCAGTAAGCTGTACTTCTCCAGCCACTCCTGCACCCTCCACAGCCCAGCGCTCCAGTGAGCATGGGGGGGGGGGGGCAGTGCAGACAGCGATGACTGACAGCCACCAGCTCTCTGCTCAGGGAGCACTGGGGATTGAGCAATCAGGGGTGTTTTGATCACTCGGTTCTCAGTCTTAGAGTCGGTGGAGGACAGATGCAGCATCCACCTAGGTAAGTATTATTCTTAAAAATAAAACAACCTATACTTCTCTTTTAAAGAAGAAAAAGGCAGCTATGAAGGTTGCCAAAGTGTCTTTAGAGCAAAACCTTTTCAGATCGATAACATTAGGCCTCATTCACATCACCAGTAGAGTTTGCTGCCATCTAAAAGTGATCTGCAATAAATGGCTTTTCAGAGATAGTTGAGCAATGGTTTGCAAATGTTCAGGCGGTGATACTGCTGCCTACTCAATGCCTCTTTTTTTTTTCCCCCAGTCCCAAGTGAAATCTCTCTTATGTTCATTTATGGACACAGTTCTTCTGATTCTTGACTTTGAATTTATAGCGCCACCTACAGGAGTAGGACCCTAGAAAAATACCATTGCAATACCGCGTCTCAACCAAGTGCTGATCTCAAAGGTTTACATACACTTTAACCACCTGGCATCCTTAAGCCACTTTACTCATGGCTGCAGCTAATTCAGTACAATCTGTGCTTGATTAACTATAGTGAAGGGCTGCGGAGACATTGGAGGTCTCCCTCATGTTTCCATAAGGAGTACCTGTCACCTGCTCAATACTAACACATAGGGGCTTGTTAACCCACTTGTGATAGCAATAAAGTTAAATGAAAAAAAGTGTTCAAAAATTAACATTTTATAGCTATTGTTTAAAGCAACCTCATCCCCACCCCATCCTGTGTATGCATGTGATACATACATACTCACAAGTAGGGCCTGCATGCGTATGCAAACAGGGATTGCGCCGTGTGTGGTATCACTGAGTACATCGGAGTGAGAGCGCTAACTCTAAACTGATAACCTGTAAAGCTGTAAAGGCTTTCACAGGCAAGCACAATTTTGAGTCTTGACATGTTTGGTATCTATCTACTTGATTCAACCCCCATCTTTTTTTTTATTTCACCAAAAATGGGTATTATATTAGGTTTTGAGTACTAAAACTATTTGTAGTAAACTCAAACACAATATAACACCCTTTTTTTTTTTTTGGTGAAATAAAAAAAAAAAATGGGGTTGCATCAAGTAGAATCAAGTAGATAGATACCAAACATGTCAGGACTAAAAATTCGGCTTGCCTTTACAGCTTTACAGGTTATCAGTTTAGAGTTAAAGTGGAACTTCAGTCATTTTTTTCATCTTTCTATCTATTAAATCCTCTGCCCTTGTTGTTTTAACTTTGAATAGTAATACTTTTTTTTCCTGCCAGTAAATACCTTATACAGCCCACTTCCTGTTTCTTGTCTGGTAAAATGCCTTGGCATTTGACATCATGCCCAGCTTTCTGCCAGGAGGGGAGGGGGGGGGGACGAGTCATAAGACGGCCAGTGAAAGCTGCAGAGCTGGAGATCTACGTCTGTGTGTCTGTGTAAATCCAGGAAGTGAACAGGCAGCAGCCTCAGCTGCCCACAGTTAAAATGGCTGCAGCCAGACTTAGTGAGGGAGATTTCTGAAGCATATTGGCAAGTACAGAATTGCACTATATATAAAATAATATGCAAAGTGGTTGGAGGGAACTTCAGAATGGCAAAGATGTTTTTATTACAAATTATGTGAGCAGACTGCAGTTCCTCTTTAACCATGAATTATTTCCTAAACATTTGCATTTGATTAAAGTCGTGTAAATATGGTAGCTTAGAAAAAAAAAATGCACTTAACACCATGTTTATTCTACAGGGCCTCTCCTTTCAGAAAGTGTATACAGGCGGTCCCCGGGTTACAAACAAGATAGGGACTGTAGGTTTGTTCATAAGTCAAATTTGTTTGTAAGTCGGAACAGATACATTTTTTAAGTGTAGCTTCAGCCAAAACAAATGTTTTTAAGCTTTTTGGATAGCATAGGGAAGGGTTAACACCCCTGTGATGTTTGTTTTGCTGTCTATGTTTCTGTTCAGAAGATTTCACCTCACTTCCTGTCCCAATGATTTTTGGATTTTGAAAATTTTGAGGTGTTGTGGAAACAAACCTTGGTGATAAAGCATCAGTGGAGACCCCTTTTTGCCATAATAACTCTTACAGGAGTGAATTTCCCTTCCTAGGGGGAGATTTCCTCTCATTTCCTGTTGTCTCCCTCCGTTTGTAAGTAGGAGTCGTTCATAAGTCGGATGTTCATAACTAGGGGACCGCCTGTAATTGTTTGGGGTTTTAGGTAATTTTCCAGCACAAAATGCTGATCTTAATGTGTGTGAAAAATGAAGAAATTACCCTGGGCGGGAAGTGAGTATAGTAGAACTCAAGGTTTTGTTTTGTTTTTTGTTTTTTTTTCATTTTAGAGATTTTATTTTTTTGCCATCTGTGTCCCATTGGGGAGATTTACCTTCACTTCCTGTCCCACGGCCAAAACAGGAAGTGAGGAAATCCCTGAAAATTAAGGGAATTCCTTGGGACCCCCAGGTCAATTTGGGATTTTTTTTTTACTTTCACTGGTAATGGTTAACAGAACAAATGGAGAGGATGAATCTCCCGGGAGCAGAGACCGCAAAAAAAACAAAGGTGGTGTTCTAATCTCCAATGTCTAAAACAAAAAAAAAATTCTTTATTTATACTTTAATGTTTAAATGTCCTCATTGTTTTTCCTTTATTTTGCAGCTGCAATGGAGAATAGTGAGGAGCCTCAAGACTTCATTAGGGTGTCATCAGAAAAGCTTTCAGTGGATGAAGTGTCACAGTTGGTGGTTTCTCCTAGCTGTGGGGCGGTGTCCCTCTTTATAGGTACATGGCTTTATAGGTGCTATTGTTTATAAACGTACTCTGAGGCTGGATTCACACCAGTCCGGTGCAAATTCCAGCTCTGTTGCCTGTGAGAAGGACAGGAGCTGCTGTTCAGCGGCTCCTGTCCATTCTCACAGCGCATCAGCTGGCCGGGGAGGTGCAGTGAGGAGGGGGAAAGATCTCCGTTCAATGCGGAACCCATCTCCGAATTACATGCGTTCCCATCAAACAAAATGGGGCTGGAATTTGCACCGCACAGAAAACGAACACGTTTTCTGTGCAATGCACCACACCTGAACTGGACACATTGAAAGCAACTTGTTTTCAAGTGTCCTGCGTTATGGATGCGGTGTAAGCTGCATTCAATTCGCATAGGTGTGAACCCAGCCTAAAAGAAAAAAACAAGGACAGCCATCCCACCCCAAAACTGCTGTGTACCAAGCTGTCACTAGATAGCTCCACACACACACACACACACACACACACACACACACACAGTGGGGGAGATTTACTAAAGCTGGTGCACACGGAATCTGGTGCAGCTGCGCATAGTAACAACCATTCGGGTTCCAGGTTTTACTGTCAAAGCTTAGAGTGTTACTAAAGTCTAAATTTTTATATAATTAAAATAACAAACATGTAATACTCTCCTGCTCTGTGCAGTGGTATTGCACAGAGCGGCCCCAATCCTCTTCTCTGGTCCCCGGTGGCGATCTCGGCTCCTCCTCTTCTTTGTGTGTCCCCATAGCAAGCCGTTTGCAATGGGGACAGACGGTGCGTACTCGCTTCCGACCTGTGTCTACAGAGCCGCGCTCCATAGACTTAAACAGCAGGACTCCCACTTCCTCCTCACTGGATTTGATTAACAGCAGCAGGAGCCAATGGCTGCTCGAATGCTGTGTGAAGAGGAAGAGAGGGGAGAATAGCTGTAGCCGTGCCCAGCGCTGATCTCTTCTCCCCTCTCTTCCCCTTCACACAGGGAAGGGGGGGCACAGGGAAACTGAAAACATTTTTTACCTTAATGTGATTGTAAAGCCGAAACATTTTTTACTTTAATGCATTCCTTGTGTTAAATTAAAAAATGTTTAGGTGTCGGCATCGCCCCCCTCACCCCCCTTTTTACTTTCCTGAGCCCTCAATCTATCCAGCACCGTGCACGCCTGCAGCTCTTCTCTCCCCTCACTTCCGGGTCTTGATGGCTTTGTCAGGGCACCAGGAGCCATTGGTTCCCAGTGCTGTCAATCAAAACCAGTGACGAAGGGGGGGGGGGGGGGGGCCGAGTCATGCTTTCTGTGTCAATGACCGCAGAAGCAGGGCTTGGGTGCGAGCAGGAGTACCCCATGGGAAGCGACTTCCCATGGGGCACTGGGCAGAGGGGAGGGACCAGGAGCGCCAGCTGGAGACCCGAAAGGAGGAGGTTCGCGGGCGCTCTGTGCAATTCTTTGTACAGAGCAGGTTACTATAGACATGTTTGTTATTTTATTTTTTTAATTACCTTTACAATCACTTTAATGCAAGCAAAACATTTTTAGGTTTAGTATCACTTTAAACTGAACAAGCTGAAGTTCGAAGCTGATTGGTTACTATGGGCAGCGGCACCAGACTCTGTGTGCTCCCGTTTTAGTAAATCTCGCCCCACATAGCGAGCCACTCTCAGTGCCTGAGTACATTGTGATCGCTGTGATATCCAATCACAGTGGTCAGAATGTAAAAACGAAAACTGAGTTTGATTTAGTGGATCCATCTCTTTCCTCTTACAACAGAAGAAGGAGAGAAATCTACAAGTGAGAAATGAATAAATGGGTCTGCGGCAGGAGCTGCTCATTCAGATTCACCCGTTCTATTACAATTACTCCTCCTTATATTCTTTGCCTGTGAATCCTTCTTTGTCTTCTAGGTACCACGAGGAATCATTTTGAAGGGAAGAAGGTTGTGAGTTTAGAGTATGAGGCTTATGCACCAATGGCAGAGATGGAAATAAAGAAAATCTTGTCTGACATCAGGCAGAAATGGCCGACCGTAAAGCACATAGCGGTTCATCACAGGCTAGGGTAAGTCCGTAGTTGCTTTGCTGAGAGCCCAAAAGCCAGGGCTGTTCATGATCCAGAACTTGACATTGCGATCTGTGAACCGTTCTGGGGGTGTCATTAATAGCTGTTGCCTGGGTCTTCAGTGGTCCAAAACCAATCCCCCCCCACCACCTTCTTTGCTCCCATAAACAGCATTACGCTCCCTGTTGGCACAGTGCAGTTAATTGGGGCCGTGTGCAATGAGGGAAAAAAGTATTTGATCCTCTGCTGACTTTGTGCATTCGCCCGCTGACAAAGAAATGGTCCATCTATAATTTTATTGATAGGTTTATTTCAACAGAGAAAAAACTCAGAAAAACGCATTTCAAAAAAAGTTATACATTGATTTGCAATTTAATAAGTAAAATAAGCATTTGACCCCTTCCCAAAACATGACTTAGTACTTGGTGGCAAAACCCTTGCTGGCAATCACAGAGGTCAGACATTGTCACCAGGTTTGCACACATCTCGGGAGGGATTTTCTCCCACTCCTCTTTACAGATCCTCTCCAAGTCATTAAGGTTTCGAGGCTGACGTTTGGTAACTCAAAACTTCAGCTCCCTCCACATATTTTCTATGGGATTAAGAACTGGAGACTGGCTACGCCTCTCCAGGACCTTAATGTGCTTCTTCTTGAGCCACTCCTTTGTTGCCTTGATTGTGTGTTTTTGGTCATTGTCATGCTGGAACCATCCACGACTAGAGGTGCACGATTATTCATTAAAAGATTGCAATCTCAATCCAACCCCCCCCCCCGACAATCTCAACCGGACATTTCCTCGATTCTGTGTGACAAGTGCAAAGCGCCTCAGCTGTCAAAAAAAAAACCAGGCACTCTGCCAAGTTTCAAAACATTTGTGAGCTAACTATAAACGTTGCAATGTTTTTTTTCTAGAACAAAGGAATTAACTTCCATCTGTAATTTAAATCAGTTTAACTACTTAAAGACCAAACCTTTTATCTTGTTGATTTCAAGTTAAAATTATATTTTTGCTAGAAAACTACCTAGAACCCCAAACTTACATATACACTGTGTGCAGAATTATTAGGCAAATGAGTATTTTGACCACATCATCCTCTTTATGCATGTTGTCTTACTCCAAGCTGTATAGGCTCGAAAGCCTACTACCAATTAAGCATATTAGGTGATGTGCATCTCAGTAATGAGAAGGGGTGTGGTTTAATGACATCAACACCCTATATCAGGTGTGCATAATTATTAGGCAACTTCCTTTCCTTTGGCAAAATGGGTCAAAAGAAGGACTTGACAGGCTCCGAAAAGTCAAAAATAGTGAGATATCTTGCAGAGGGATGCAGCACTCTTAAAATTGCCAAGCTTCTGAAGCGTGATCATCGAACAATCAAGCGTTTCATTCAAAATAGCCAACAGGGTCGCAAGAAGCGTGTGGAAAAACCAAGGCGCAAAATAACTGCCCGTGAACTGAGAAAAGTCAAGCGTACAGCTGCCAAGATGCCACTTGCCACCAGTTTTGCCATATTT
>BLSH010537909.1:615191-637323 GCA_018402905.1 Glandirana rugosa | reverse complement strand
TCAGGGGTCCCCAAGGCGGCGTTAAGTTGTAACACCGCCTACATATAGGCGGGTTACATCTGCCCCCCCCCTCCACAGTGTGTAGCACCGCTACTGTTCAGACGCCATCTCACCTTCTGATCCAGTGTTCCCCGCCTCTATTCTCGGCTCTTTCACAGGTCCCTCTCGGAGCGCTCTGCCTCCTCAGTCTTCTTTCTCAGCTGCCACTCTGTGCTCTTGCCTCCATGGATTTTAATCTTGGCTCCCTTCATTGCTCCCCTCTTCTACACACGTCTTCACGTCTCCCCGCCTCTGAATTCAGAACTCCCGCTCTCTGCATTCCTGTCTCCGCCCTCTAATTTCTCTGAGCCGGGACTACAGAGAAGGCATCGGATATCAATGCGCGCTGACAGTACTCACTGTCAGTGCGCATTGGAAACACTAGAAACAACATTGGGCGGATATACATCCGCCACAATGTTGAATTGCGGCGGAACCCCTGGGGACTTCTCGCGGAACCCCAGGGTTCCGCGGAACCCCGGTTGAGAAACACTGCTCCAGAAGGTGAAGAACCTTGCCTGGAGCCCCAGACCGAGGGAGATTGGCAGTTATTTTGGGTTTCTTCTATTTGTGAATAATCGCACCAACTGTTGTGACCCTCTCACCAATCTGCTTGGCGATGATCTTATAACCCATTCCAGCCTTGTGTAGGTCTACAGTCTTGTCCCTGACATCCTTGGACAGCTCTTTGGTCTTGGCCATGGTGGAGAGACTGTAATCTGATTGATTGATTGCTTCTGTGGACAGGTGTCTTTTATACAGGCAACAAGCTGAGATTAGGAGCACTCCCTTTAAAAGAGTGCTCCTAATCTCAGCTCGTTGCCTGTATAGAAGACACCTCACAGCCAGAAATCTTGTTGATTGATAGGGGATCAAATACTTATTTCACTCATTAAAATGCAAATCAATTTTATAACTTTTTTAAAATGCATTATTCTGGAATTTTTTGTTGTTATTCTGTCTTTCACTGTTAAAATAGACCGACCATTAAATTATAGACTGATCATTTCTTTGTCAGTGGACAAACGTACAAAATCAGCAGGGGATCAAATACTTTTTTCCTTCACTGTACATAGGATGGGTTGGACCACGGGTGACCCTGCTATGTGTGCGAGAGCAGCAGACAGACTGTCCAGAGTGCTGCTAACACAGGGCATTTAAATCCCTGCTGCAACACATAGTACCTTTTAAAAGTGATTCTAATTCCTCATTTTTTTTTTTTTTTTTTTTATAACAAGCATGCTATTCTTGCCTGCTTTGTGCAATGGCTTTGCACAGAGCAGCCCTGATCCTACTCTTTTCAGGCTCCCCGCTGGCGCTTCTGGCTCCCCCTTCCTGCTGTGTGCCCCCATAGCAAGCTGCTTGCTATAGGGCAGTGGTTCTCAACTCCGGTCCTCGGGACCCCCCAACAGGCCAGGTTTGCAGGATAATTGAAATACATATCACTAACCTGTTACGCTTTAAATTGCGCACACTCATGTAGTGGCGAAAAACGACGGTGCATAAAAATCTCCATAGGGCAACGTTTAACATTTTTTAACGGTTTAGAGTTACTGAGGAGGTTTTCTGCTAGAATTATTTCTCTCGCTCTAACGATCGTGGCAATACCTCACGTGTGATTTGAACATTGTTTACATTTGTGGGTGTGACTTACGTATGCGTTTTCTTAGGTGTGCGGGGATGGGGGCGCTTTAAAAAAAAAACATTTCTTATTAATTTTATTTTTTTTATTTAACTCTGTCCCTTAAAAAAAAATCGGATCACTTTTATTGCTGTCACAAGAAATGTATACACCCCCTGTGACGCTAATAGGCAGTGACAGGTATTCTTTATGGAGGGATCGGGGTCCTCCCTCCTTTGCACTAAAAGTATTCAAAACGCCAAAATCTGCATTTTGGAATACTGACATTTTTTTAAGAATCGGTGCCATTGGCAGCCGAGTAAACCGGAAGTGACGTCGCTTCCAGGTTTTTATATCGGAGACGGGCTTCTTTCGGGTCTCCGGCCAGCCGGCATATGTGCCACTTGGTCGCTCAGGTATCCCGTGGTGGGATGGGAGACCCAGGCAGAGTGGCGGGAGGGGACGTCCCCTGCCGCTGCTCTTGATAACGGCGGAACGGCTGCTGAGCCACATTGGCTGTTAGCAACAGATAGCCGACCGCCAGCTCTAAAATAGACGTTTTTATTTTTTTTGTTTTTTTTTTTGCTTTTACCACTTTTCTATATTTTTCACCTTTTTTTAATGTCACGCAAAATCACATACCTGTACATCATTTTGTGGTGCAGGCTACATCCTGGTACAAGCACAAAATGACGTACAGGTACGTGATTTGGCGTGACGTTAAAAAGGTGAAAAATAGAGAAAGTGGTAAAAGTAAAAAAAAAAAATAACTAAAGAAAACATCATGAACACCATACACATTCAGTGTAAGTGTATACACAATTAGGCTGATGTCAAACTAGTGGTCTTGTTGCTGGCAGCAACTCGCCATCGTCAGGATGGTGGAAGGAAAGCTAACGCTGCAGTGTCCGTCATATCGTTAAGAGGACAGAGTTTCAGACCGCTAGAAAACAACAACCTAAGAGAAGATATGTGTCTTTTTAGTTACCCTTTTAGCAAGTTGTGGCCAACTTGATGATGGCTAGTGTGACAGAGGCTTTAGGGTGCTCAGATAAAGCACACAGGCTATTAGACTACACATGTTAGATAATAGAGAATCATTTAGTAGTAACGTTTTATAATGCAAGACTCATATTTTTTTGCATGTCTTAATTTTTTTTTGTTCTTTTTCACAATCATGCACAATTGTTATTTATTACTTAGCACTAAGGCCCCTTTCACACGTGACATGTCAGTTTTCATGAACTCCACTAGCTCAGCAGAGATCGATTCATTGATCCCCGCTGAGCTGGCGGATGACAGGTCCGTCTCTGCTCACTGTGCTTGGACAGATCTGTCAGAGCCCCGCTCTCTATGGGAGTATGAAGAAACAAAGGATGGCCGCACTCCCATATACGTTGCAATTAGGATTGATTAGAAAAGTAAAAACATTAGCACACAATGGTACATAGACAGGGGGACATGGGGGATGCGTTTCACGCGACTTGCGTGCTTTGTCAGACCTTTCTGACTAAGGGTCTGACAAAGTACGCTAGTCGTGTGAAAAGCGTTGCTCGTGTTCCTTTGCCTATGTACCGTTGTGTGCTGATGTTTTTACTTTTATAATAAATCCTAGTTGCATCGTGTATGGGAGTACGGCCATCCTTTTGTTTCTTAATTCAAGCTTCTGTTGCAGTGACAGGGCGAGCATCCCTACCTACGGGCTGTTAAGCTTGGAGCCCTGCCTACACACCTGGAGCGGCTGAATTCGTTAACTTGTCCTCTATAGAAGATCGGATGAAAACGGATCCTCCTGTCCGTTTTCATCCCAATCCGCCAAGACGGATGGAAAATAGGGTTTTTCATCCATCCCCCCCCTTCTTTCCCCTTCACTTATGTACTATATGTAACTAACTATGTATTAAAATTTAACAAGTACATAAGTGAAGGGGAAAGAAGGGGGGGCCCCCAATGGGCCATAACTAACAACGCAAGAAGTAAACATAATAGTTAGCTTACAGTCCTGTTTACACCTTGTGTTTGCTTTGCTACAAAAATTATACTCCATTTCGCTTTAGTGGTGCTTCAAAGCGTCTTCAAAGCCTCCATAGAAGTCTATGGCAAAGCTCGCTTGAAGCACCTGCAGCTTTTGAGAGGCTTTAATTCAGCTTTAGCTTCGCTTTGTTTTGGGGAAATTGCAGGTATGCGATATCAACACACAGGACATCGGCCAAGCTTCAGCAAAGCTTCAAAAGAGCATCACTGAAGCTTCACCGAAGCACCTTCAAAGCATCAAAAACACATCATAAAAGCTTGTTGAAGCAGTAGGTGCTTTAATGTGCGTTTTAAAGCTGAAGCAAGTGTAAACGCTCGTTTACACTTGTTTCAAAGCAAGGCTTCTGACACACTTTGGTAAAGCTCTCTGAACACCAGTCAAAGCTTCTGCCACTAAATAAATGGTTAGCTTACAGTTTACACCTTACATTGAGTTTGCTTCACTTCAGCTTTGTGTCAAAAAATTATACCCCATGTAGCTTTAGCCAGGCTTCAAAGCCTCCATAGAAGTCTATGACAAAGCTCGTTTGAAGCACCTATCACTAAATAAAATGGTTAGCTTACAGTCCTGTTTACACCTTGCTTTTGCTTGGTGCTTCAGTGAGGCTTCGTGGGGCTTTTGTGGAGCTTCAAGCGAGCTTTGCCATAGACGCCTATGGAGGCTTTGAAGACGTTTTGAAGCACAACTAAAGCTACATGGGGTATACGTTTTGGAGCGAAGCCAAGCTAACCATTTTATTTAGTATGGGGAGCTTTGACTGGTGTTCAGAATCCTTTTTGATACGTTTGTATGTATTCAAGATAACCTGTCTGCCATGATCAGGTGCTTTTGTAATTTTGTACAAAAAAATAATACAAAATATTGAATTATGGGGAAAAAAAATTCTAAAAATATTCTTGTTGGTAGGTTGGTTCCAGTAACTGAAGCCAGTGTAGCCATTGCAGTTTCCTCACCACACAGGAATAACTCCCTGGACGCTGTGAAATATTGTATAAATACCTTAAAAGCAACTGTGCCTATATGGAAAAAGGTAAATGGAAGTACTTGTTTTATTCATAAAATAAATGTGAAACGTACCAGGTGCAATTGAAATACCTTTGAATTGTTGTCATAAATCCTACATGCAGCCAAAATAATTAAAAAAGGAAAAAAAAAATGAAAAATCAGCACAAGGGACAAAACTTAGTCTGTAGAAGGTGTCCCCTGTGTTGATTGATGCCTCTTCTGTTAGTTGAAATCCTCTTCTGTCCATGACCCCCCCCCACTGCCATAATACTCAGTTGTTGAGGGGGTTAAGTGAAGAACTAATAGGCTGTCACAGGACAAGAGAGCCCGACTATGCAGCCCTTTCCACCCTGATCCCCCATTCACAAAAGCTGCACTATACATTTGTATGCAAAAGTTTAGGAACCCCTGACAATTTCCATGATTGTCATTTATAAATATTTGGGTGTTTGGATCAGCAATTTCATTTTGATCTATCAAATAACTGAAGGACACAGTAATAATTCAGTAGTGAAATGAGGTTTATTGCATTAACAGAAAATGTGCAATATGCATCAAAATTAAATTAGACAGGTGCATAAATTCAGGCACCCTTGTCGTTTTGTTGATTTGAATACCTGTAACTACTTAGTACTGATTAATTGGAACACACAATTGTTTGGTGAGCTTGTTAAGCCTTGAACTTCATAGACAGATGCATCCAATCATGAGAAAAGGTATTTAAGGTGGCCAATTGCAAGTTGTTGTTCTCTTTGACTCTCCTCTGAAGAGTGGCAACATGGGGGCCTCAAAACAACTCTCAAATGACCTGAAAACAAAGATTGTTCTACATTATAGTTTAGGGGAAGGCTACAAAAAGTTATCGCAGAGATATAAGCTGTCAGTGTCCACTGTGAGGAACATGGTGAGGAAATGGAAGACCACAGGCACAGTTCTTGTTAAGGCCAGAAGTGGCAACCACATAAAATATTGGAGAGACAAAGGTGAAGGATGGTGAGAATGGTCAAAAACAGCCCACAGACCACCTCCAAAGACCTACAACATCAACTTGCTGCAGATGGTGTCACTGTGCATCGTTCAACAATTCAGCGCACTTTGTACAGGGAGAAGCTGTATGGGAGATGCGAAAGAAGCTTTTCTCCACACACACCACAAACGGAGTGGCTTGAGGTATGCAAACGCACATTTGGACAAAGATTGGGTTAATTGGTCATAACAAGGGGCGTTATGCATGGCGGCAAAAGAACACAGCGTTCCAAGAACAACACTTGCTACCCACGGTAAAATTTGGTGGAGGTTCCATAATGCTGTGGGGCTGTGTGGCCGGTGCTGGTACTGGGAATCTGAGGATCGCATGGATTTCACTCAATATCAGCAAATTCTTGAGAATAATGTTGAGGAGTCACAAACTTGAAGTTACGCTGGTGCCAGATATTTCAACAAGACAACGACCCAAAACACTGCTCAAAATCTACTTGGGCATTTATGCAGAGGAACAAATACAATGTTCTGGAATAGTCATCCCAGTCCCCAGACCTGAATATCATTGAACATCTGTGGGGTGATTTGAAGCGGGCTGTCCATGCTCAGCCACCATCAAACCTAACTGAACTGGAGATGTTTTGTAAGGAGGAATGGTCCAAAATACATTCATCCAGAATCCAGACACTCATTACAGGCTATAGGAAGTATCTAGAGGCTGTTATTTCTGCTAAAGGAGGCTCTACTAACTATTGATGTGATTTTTCTGTTGGGGTGCCCAAATTTATGCACCTGTCTAATTTAGTTTTGATGCATATTGCGCATTTTCTGTTCATCCAATAAACCTCATTTTAGTACTGAATTATTACTGTGTCCTTCAGTTATTTGATAGATCAAAAGGACATTGCTGATCCAAACACCCAAATATTTATAAATGACAATCATGGAAATTGTCAAGGGTTCCTAAACTTTTGCATACAACTGTAGCTTCTATGAATGGAGCAGGATCTATAAATGGAGGATGGCCAGATGATTGATAGGTCACCATTTCTAAGGACTGATAAGCTGCAATAAATTACGTTTATGTTCTTGGGTTTAGAAAAGTTTGGTCATACAGGGAAAGGATCGATGTATATTGCAATGCCCTATTATAACCTCATGCTTTCAGTGAGGAAAAAAAGTATTTCAACCCCTGCTGATTTTGTACGTTTGCCCACTGACAAAGAAATGATCAGTCTATAATTTTGATGGTAGTATTAACCACTTCAGCCCCGGGAGGCTTTACCCCCTTCCTGACCAGAGCACTTTTTGAGATTCGGACCTCCGTCGCTTTAACGGACAATTGTGCGGCCGTGCGATGTTGTACCCAAACAAAATCAACATCCTTTTTTTTCCCACAAATAGCGCTTTCTTTTGGTGGTATTTGATCACCTCTGCGGTTTTTATTTGTTGCTCTATAAACAAAAAAGGAGCGACAATTTTGAAAAAGGAAGTTTTTTTCTTCTACAAATTTTTGGTAAAAAAAAATTGCAATCTGCGTATATTGATTGGTTTGTGCAACAGTTATCACGTCTACAAACTATGGGAATTGATTTATGGCATTTTTATTTTTAACTGGTAATGGCAGTGACCTGCAAATTTTAGCGGGACTGTGGTATTGCAGCAGACATGTCGGACATTTTTGATACTCTTTTGGGACCATTGACATTTATACAGATCTAAAAATAGCCACTGATTACTGTATAAATGTCATTGGCAGTGAAGGGGTTAAGCTGTAGGGGAAGAATAAGGGGTTAAAAGTGTTCCCTCACTGTGTTCTAACTGTGTGGGGGCTGGGCTGGCAGGGGCAAGACAGATCTAACTGATTCCGAATACAGGGATCAGTAGATCTGTCATATGTCCCCTGACAGAATGGGGAACCGCCATGTTTAAATTGACGGTTCCCCGTTTTGTCTCGCTATTAGGCGATCGTGCTTGGCAGCAGACATCGAGTCAGCCGGACCCGCGGGCATGAGAACGAGCCGGCGGCGGCTGTGAGTGCGTGTAGCGCGCAAAGGGGCGGATGTCCCTTATTATTATAATAATAATAATGGACGTCTACCTGGCAATTCAGGTCTGCGCTGTAGCCGTCTTTTGGCTAAAGCGTGTATCTGTAGTGGTTATTTTAACAGCGAGAGACAGAAGTACAAAAATATCCAGAAAAACGCATTCGAAAAAAATTATATATTCATTTGCATTTTAATGAGTGAAATAAGTATTTGGTCCCTTTGCAAAACATGACATAGTGCTTGGTGGCAAAACCCTTGTTGGCAATTTGAGGTCAGATGTTTCTTGTAGTTGGCCACTAGGTTTGCAGACATGAGGAGGGATTTTGTCCCACTCCTCTTTGCAGATCCTTTCCAAGTCATTAAGGTTTCCAGGCTGACATTTGGTAACTCAAACCTTCAGCTCCCTCCACATATTTTCTGTGAGATTAAGGTCTGGAGACTGGTTAGGCCACTCCTGGACCTCAATGTGCTTTTTCTTGAGCCACTCCTTTGTTGCCCTGTCTGTCTGTTTTAGGTTTTTGTCATGCTGGAATACAAATCCACGACCCTTTTTCAAAGCCCTGGCTGAGGGAAGGAGGTTCTCACCCAAGTTTTGACGGTTTGGCCCCGTGCATCTTCCCTGTGATGCGGTGAAGCTGTCCTGTCCCCTTAGCACCCACAAAGCATAATGTTTCCACCTCCATGTGTGACAGTGGGGATGGTGTTCTTGGGTCATAGGCAGCATTCCTCCTCCTCCTCCAAACAGGGCGAGTTGAGTTGATGCCAAAGAGCTTGATTTTGGTCTCATCTGACCACAACACTTTCACCCAGTTCTCCTCTGAATCATTCAGACATTCATTAGCAAACTTCAGATGGGCTGTACATGTGCTTTCTTGAACAGGGGAACCTTGCAGGCACTGCAGGATTTCAGTCCTTCACAGCGTAGTGTGTTACCAAATGTTTTCTTGGTGACGATGGTCCCAGCTGCCTTGACATCAATGACAAGATTCTCCCGTGTAGTTCTGGGCTGAGTCCTCACCATTCTCATGATCACGGAAACTCCACGAGGTGAGATCTTGCATGGAGCCCCAGACTGGGGGAGACTGACAGTTATTTTGTATTTCTTCCATTTGCGAATAATCGCGCCAACTGTTGTCGCTCTCTCAACAAGCTGCTTGGTGATGGTCTTGTAGCCCATTCTAGCCTTGTGTAGGTTAAAATAACCCTACCATTAAAATTATAGACTGATCATTTCTTTGTCAGTGTGCAAATGTACAAAATCAGCAGGGGGTCAAATACTTCTTCCCTCACTGTATATTGGTCATTGTCTCAGCCAGTCAGCCTAGTTGTGTGACTCTCTAGAGTGTACATGTAATCTTAAGAAATTATTCTAGGGGTCCCAGTGAATTACAACCAACAATAAACTGCCCTGGTCCTATACTGAACCATTACAAAGTATTTTTATATATACCATCCACCTCGGCTCTGGAAGTTTTTACCCCCTTAATGACCAGGCCATTTTTTGCTATTCGCCACTGAGTTACTTTAACTGACAATTGCGCGGTCATGCGACAAAAGACAAAATGTATATTGTTTTTTCACACAGATAAATCATCTTTTGCTAAATAAATGAAAAATAGACTGAAAAAGTTGAAAAAAAGCCCCAATATTTTTTACTTTCTGCTATAGAACATATCCAATAAAAAAAACAAAGTTCTTCACACATTTTGGGTAAAGTGTATTCTTTACATGTATTTGGTGAAAAAAATTCCAATAAGTGTATATTGATTAGTTTGCGGGGTTGATTTACTAAAGCTGGAGAGTGCAATATCAGGTGCAGCTCTGCATAGAAACCAATGAGCTTCCATGTTTTATTGCTGAGGCTTAATTGAAGAAGCTGAAGTTAGAAGCTGATTGGTTACCATGCACAGCTGCACCAGATTTTGCACTCTCCAGTTTTAGTAAATCAACCCCAGAGTGTCTACAAACTATAGTATATATACTGCAATAGTTATTTTTATAGTGCTAATAATGGTGATCAGCGACTTATAATGGGACTGTGATAGTGCTGCGTGCAATCTGACACTAACTGACATCACCAGTGACACTAATGCAGGGATCAGTGATAATATGCACTTTCACTGTACTGACACTGGCTGGGAAGGGGTTAACATCTAGGGTGATCAAGGGGTTAAATGTGTGCGTACTGTGTGCTGTTTTTACTGCAACATGTTGGTTTTTACTCCCTGCGAAACAAAACCCGGCACATTGCTGCTATCTGTAGAAAGCCCTGTGTAGTTTACCTACACAGGGCTCTCTTCTGTCATTTGCTCAGCCGATCATCAGGTTTTCAGCCATAAGCCATTGGCCAGGACTTGCCGATCGGATTGTGCTGTAGCGAATGGCAACACAGCCGGGGCGGTGGGCACACGTTCCCCCCTACCTGGAAGTGCTGGATCATGTACATGTATGTGATCCAGCGCGGCGCGGCCGCTCTGCTGCAGTGAATCTGTGGTAGGCGGCCCGCAAGCAGCTATATAAATCATATCTTTAATGATAGTATTGTATTTTATTCTGCTCTCTTAACATTTCTATTATTATTTTTTCGTCTAGGAGATGTTTGAAGAGGGTGGCTATAGTTGGAAAGAAAATACAGAATGTTTCTGGAAAAAAGAAGATGGCATAAAATAGAAACGCGATATATACAGGGTTCTCTTAATGTAAACCTGACATAGACTTGAAGCCAGGCAAAACAGAAGTGTAACAGACAATTGCTGTTAGGGACCTCCCACCAATTTAGTCATACGTCTTACAGATGGAAGCCCGCATCTGATCCTTGTAATAGTTTATCAGTGGCTTCTTAAAGAGTAACTCGACTTTTGTAGGGGGGGGGGGTGCATTCCCCTCTAGGTGATCTATGTACATTACAAGGATTATAACAAACTTTGGTGAAGATTCCTACCCTTTATTATTCTGAAGAAATAGCTGTTTGTCTGTGTCCATGCTCTGGGTGATTCTGTATGGGTGTGATTTGTATAATTTATCAATCAGCTGCTGTACCTGCAGGGTTATAACGAGGAAAGCTGCATGGTCTGCATCCCTTTTTAGATGTGATTTCCCTTTGCAAGTATCTCACCAAAAATGAAATTTTTGTTGCAGGGGATACTCAAAATCTGAGTTTGTAATTTAGTGTAGATGTCTGGGAAAATCGGGAAATTATGTTTCTGGGGGCGTTCTGTGTACAGAACACCACCAGGTAGCCATATTTCATTTTACAGAAAATGACAGCTCTGCAGATTGAAAGGGAAATGTCATTTTAATAACATTCAATCACAATATGACTTGTGTCGCAATGGTAAATGCTATATTATTATTTTTGTTTTTGGACTGAGATTCGGCCCATTTAGCAGAGACTGGCCATATTTTGATCCATGTATGGGGTAGCTGGTTGTACACAGATCAGATCTATCGATTGACTAGTGTACAACCAACTTGTCAGGCTTTTCCTAAATGATCAGTGCCACCGGCTGTAGCCTGCAACACTAATCGTATTCTGCTGACAGGGAAGGCTGACAGAATACAATAGCACAGGGGGAGAAATTTCCCCATCCACGTGAATATGAGATGCTCCCGACTAGATTCCTTTAGGCTCCATGCACACTAGCGGTTTTTCTGCTCTTAGCCTAAAGTAGTTTGCATGGACACATAGGATAATGCTATTTAGCTTCTATCTTTTAGATTGTAAGCTCTAAGGAGCAGGGCTTTCTAATTCCTACTGTTATTTATAAGTGTATTGTAGTTGTGCTGTCTACGCTCAAGTTGTAAAGTGCTGTGTACAGTGTTGGCGCTATATAAATCCTGTATAATTATATTAACGTTTTTTGAGCTACAATGTCTTGGAGCAGAAAAAACTCTACTAATCGCAGATTTTGAGCTTTTTTTTCCTTTTACTTCAAAAATGCTAATGCTCCTTAAACGCGGCTACAAAAAGCTATTACCAGCGTTTTTTTTATCCATTGATTTTTTTTCCAGCATTTTTTTTTTTAGCTAAAAAAAAAAAAAAAACACTAGTGTGCATGGAGCCTTATTAAAAATTGCCATACACACCTCAATTTTCTCTCATTCAGAATCTGATTCCCACACCCAAGCTAACCGCGTAGATGGTAGGAATCTCCATTGCCAGCTATTGTATTTGGACAGCTGCAGCTTCTTGAATACAAGTGGTGCTGCCGGACAGTGACTGCATCTGATAGGAAGTGGTCACTGTCTGGCCTGTAATTTTAGGTCCTGCTTAAGCTGGCCATACATTATACAGCTTTATTGTTAAATTTCCTTTAGATGTACCTTCAACTATGTAGTGCAAGGGCCTGCCTACAAATTGAAAGTGGTAAAGCTAAAGGAAAATTGTATAATGCATGGCCGGCCTTCGTTAAATTTTTAAATTAACTTTAGTCCAGTTAGGTCATGACTACAGGGACACTCACAGCAAGACATTTAGCCAGTTCAGCGGGAATCGTTGAGTTGTCTGACAAGCTTTATAATATGAATGCTCCTGTATGGTGTGAGTTTTGCTGCTGGGAACTATAGAAGCTAAAATAAATACAGACATTTGGTACAGTACGACCCATATTTACACCTCTCCTGCCACTGACAAAAGTGATCTAGTGGCGAATCCGCCACTAAGACCACTTTTATCTTAGAGAATCACGGGCGGAAAAAAACGGTATCTCAATGGTCCCTGTAGCTGCTGGCAGCATTCAGATATCACCGCTCAATGGCAGCGAGGTCATATGATGTCGTGCAGGGGTGAAGTGGTTAAAGTGATTCTAAAGTCAAAACATTTTTTACATTAATGCATTCCCTGCAGTAGGGTAAAATATGTCTCACTGTTTGTTCCCTCTCTTCTCTCTAAACATTCTCTTGATCCATCGGCGTGCCCATCTGCAGCAGCACTGCTCTCTCTTCCTCTTCTTACAGAGCACACAGGCAGCAGCAAGAGCAGAGGGGGAGGTCCAAGCTGTGCTGTGTGTCTGTCCATGGATGCACACAGCCTGGCTCATGAGCATACCCACCATGGCACACAGCTTGCTAAGGGGGCATTTTGGAGAAGATGAGCAGACAGCACAGGCGAGGGACCCCAGAAGAGGATGCAAGGGGCTGTTCTGTGCGAACCTCTTTCTCATTTTTGGGGAAAAAATAAATTGCCTTTTATAACCACCTTCACCTTCAATTCTTGATTGCTATATTAGTTGCCATAGTTGAATCTTAGTGAGTCTAAATTTGACTCAGTGGCTAGCATGAGCCTAACCACACAGATGATTGCTTGTTTAGTGCGCATGCTTTGGACATCAAGGCTGGGTTTGCACCGCAGCACGGAGTGGCTCACAGCAGGGGGTCCGGTGCACCCCTGTTCAACGTTTCAGGTCCGATTTCAGCCCGGATATTTGATTGAATCCGGACCTGACATGGACCAGAGGACGCAGAGGACTCCTATGCAATTCACACTGGAGCCGCTGCGGAGATGTGTGAACCTGCTCCATTGAGAGCCGGTCATAATCTCCAGACATGAGAATTGGATGTTGAGAAATCCACATCCAACTCGCAATAGTTTGAACCCAGCCTTAAGTAGGTTGATATCTGATGTGGGTTATAAGCTTTTCTGACAAACGGTGCATCCAAAAATGAGATACAGCAGAAAAGCTTAAATAATGAAAAAGCAGCACTACTTTTATCAATAGCAGTATACTTTGTAACTACACCGCACATTGAAATTGACAATAAAAGTCCAAATGTAACAGTCTTCAATTCTGTTTTTTTTTTTAATACTTTTTATTGACAGATCTGCAAAACACCATACATATGTGGTAACTTTGCTCAACATGAGCATCATGAAGTATGCATAGCAAATACACCAGTACAAAGTGAATGGTAAAATGTACACAAAATGATACCCAATAAAATAATATATCTAATACATGTCTATTGATCACTGTGAGATCTAAAAGACGACAGTTCATATTGAAGTATCAGATATTGTGAGGGTAGAGAAGCACACATCATATATTTTATTGTATTTTCGTGGGCAACCTCTGCTCATACACTAATTTTTCAAAAGGTAGAACTTGGTTTACCAGTTGTATCCATTTCCTGACAGACGGGGATCTTGGTTGAATCCATATCAAAGCAAGAGCTTTCCAGGCCATAAACCGAGTCTCCCTCAATAAAGTTTGTTGATACATCTGCCATTGTTCCTCATCTAGTATTCCCAATAGACAGATTCTAGCCACTTACCAAACGGGGCCCTTTTTTACATTTGTTGGTTACGAGCTAAAAACTGTTTTTTGTTTTTTTTTTTGCTAGAAAATTACTTAGAACCCCCAAACATTATATATATATATATATATATATATATATAATATATATTTTTTTTTTCAAACACGCTAGAGAATAAAATGGCGATCGTTGCAATACTTTTTGTCACACGGTTTTTGCACAGCGGTCTTTTAAATGCGATTTTTTTTTTTGGAAGAATTTCACTTTTTTGAGTTAAAAAATAAGACAATAGTAAAGTTAGCCCAATTTTTTTTATATTGTGAAAGAGGGTGTTATGCCGAGTAAATAGATACCATACATGTTATGGTTGAAAATTGTGCGCACTCGCGGAATGTCGACAAAATCCGGTACTTAAAAATTTTTAAAGCGTCGCCTATGGAAATTTTTAACGGTAACCAGGTTAGAGGTGCAGAGGAGGTCTTTTGCTAGAATTATTGCTCACACTCTGTCGATCGCGGTGATACCTCACATGTGTGGTTTGAACACCGTTCTTATATGCGGGTGCGACTTATGTATACGTTTTCTTTGCGCGAGCTCGCGGGGACATGTCGCTTTAAATGTTTTTTTTGTTTTTTTTTTAATATATATATATTTATTTATTTATTTTTAACACTGTTCCTTTTAAAAAAAAAAATTCTGATCACTTTTATTGCTATCGCAAGGAACATCCCTTGTAAATATACATCCCTTGTAATAGTAATATACAATGACAGGTACACTTTATGACAGGCTGGAGGGTCTAAAAGACCCCCCATCCCTCCTTTGCACTTCCCAGTATTCAGATCACCAAAAACTGCAATTCTGAATACTGTCATTTTTTTAAAACTGGTGCCGTTAGCCACGGGGTAAACCGGAAGTGACATTGACGTTGCTTCCAGAATTTGCAGAAGGAGACCCGATCGGAGCCAATTGTGACAAGTGTGACAGGAGGGGGGGTGTCCCCTCCCGCCCCCGGGGATAACGGCCAAGTGGCTCCCGAGCCGGATCGGTCATTATCCCCAGCTAGCCGACTGTCCGCTCTAAAAAATAGTACCGGGATATAGCCTGCAGCTGCAGACTATATCCCGGTACAGCCACTCAAAACTAGCCACCGCCTATTTACGGCACTGGTTGGGAAGTGGCTAGAGTTGCATGGCACCGGGATAGACAGGGCAGAGGAAAGAAGATCTGTCACCAGCTTCCAATACCAGGCTATGCCAGGGCACTCCCAGATTAAATGTATAAAATCTACATTTGTGGTATTACATCTCATGCAGTCAGAAGCGGGAATGCGATGCATTGCACGCAGTCGCACCGGTGTAAGGTACGACTGAAATATAATATACAGCTGTGTGATTCTGTTGTTAATGGCTGGTGACACCTGCAGATGCGAGGAGCAAGTCTCCTCCCAATCCTTATCCGTCATGTCAGGGACAATCCACTGCCATTGGGGAACGGGCTGGCAACGGAGCGTTTCCAACAGTGGTAACCAAGAGGTGGGTACACAATTCAGAGATGAGGCCGCCAGGTCCCTGTGACTTCAAAACACCTATGAGAGGATAATTAGAAAATCTCAGGTCATTGTTTCCAAGCTGAGCATGCAGCACATGTCGAAATTGTAGATATCTATAAAAGCATGTGCAGTGGAGATCATAGCTCCTCCGCAGATCCTCAAATGATCGTAGGGTATTGCCAGTGTAGATATCCGCCAGTGTGTTCACCCCCCCTCCCCCCTGTTCCCAGAAGGAGGCATCTACAAAATGTGACAAATGTGTGAACATGGAGTTGTACCAGAGAGGAAGAGTAGCCTCAACATTTCTGAACCCAGTGATGTGCTTAGATTCCCGCCATATTAATCTCACCAGATTTAATATTGGTAGCCCTATCTGTACCAGAGATGGTTTCGGGCCTCCAAAGCTATCAGCAAATTGTTCAAATGGAGGACATGAGCTAAGTGTGACAACCACTGCTGGTTTCACTGGTTCCGGCTAGTCTGTTAAATGCCGCAGTTGGCCAGCAATGTAATAGACATTTGGGAGGGCCATACCTGCCCCTAGTTTAGGGCATTGTAAAATAGATAATTTGAGTTTCCTTCTATTTTGTGCCCAAATAAATGGAAACAATTGAGCTTCCAGAGATTTAAAGTATAGTTTAGGCACCAGTACAGGCACGTGGGAGGAGATTTATAAGCATTTTGGCAAGAGGCCCATCTTCATAAGATTGATCCTACCCGCCACTGATAGAGGAAGTTTAGCCCAAGTTAAAAGTTTGTTTTTAATCACTGCCATCAAATTTTCCATATTGAGGCCAATGCCTCCGCTGAAGATGGGGTAATATGCATCCCCAGGTATTTAAATGAGGTGACAATTTTGAGAGGGGTCACTGCTCCACTCTCCTCGAAAACCCGGGGGTGTTAAGGCATAAATGCAGATTTTTTCCAATTAATTTTTAGGCCTGAGAATTCTCCAAAGGTATCTATTATCTGCATAGCAGCGGTCAAAGACTGTGTTGCGTTCTGCAAATAAAGGATAAGGTCATCCACTTAAGCTCCGTACACACGGTACAACGGTTGTACAACCAGCTTGTTGTATAATCATCTGACCATTGGTATGCACGATCGTACAACGGTTGTACAACTGAAGTTAGATGAGCAGACTAGAAAACTTTGGTTGTACAACAAGCAGTTGTACCCTGTGTACAGAGAAGTTGGTCAAACAAAGTTGTATGTGCAAAACACGCATGCTCAGAAGTCAAGAACGCCCAGAAGTCTGGGAAATCTACGTTCCTAATTCACAAATCACATGCACCTGAACTTCCTTGTTATACGCTCGTAACCCGTCACCACGTTAGGCTTGTTTGTACAGTCACTTAGTTCATGTCAGTACGCGAGACACAACAGCCAACATCTAACTTGGTCCAAAGTTGGACGTTTGGTTGTACAACCGCTGTACCCGTGTTTACGAGGCTATAGAGACCAATTACTACATCAGTCCTTTCTCCTAGTGAGATGCCCTTCACTAAAGGAGACTGCCTGAATCTCAGGGCTAGTGCCTCAATAGCCACTGCAAAAAGGAGCGATGACAGAGGGCATCCCTGTCGGGTACCCCTGTTGAGTGGTATAGGAGTTGATAAAAGTCTGTTAACTAATAATTGGGAAGTGGGATTTGCATACAAAATGGAGACCCAGGTACAAAACCCCTCTCCAAAGCCAAAGGACTGGAGGGAAGCCTGTAGAAAAGGCCACTCGACAAACGCCTTAGCTGTATCGAGAGAGGCCAATACACAGGTGTCCAGGAAATATTCTCTAAACTGGACAATTAACTGGGTTCTACAAATATTAATAGATGTGGATTTCCCTGGCATAAAGCCATTTTGATCTGGGTGTATAATACTGAGTACACCTTTAAGACGTTTGGTGGGAATTTTTCACTTGTGTTTAACACTGTGGTATATCGATCTCAAACAAAGCTGTATTCAGTCAATGAAGATAAGCTGCCACCAACACCTCCACGAGTGAGAACCGCTCCCCTTAGAATAAACTCTTACCAGAAGGCATGTATTCAAAGGTATTTACAGCAGATATTTATTCCACGATCTCCACCTTCAAAACCTGCATTATAAACCATTATACACCTGGAATGAACCTGTTTTGTTCTGTATTGCTACAAGATGTTCCCTTATGCTTTTGTATTTGATATTTTTATTTCATGTGCGCTATTGAAAAGTGTACTGAGCGGGACCCAACCCCTGGGATGTCCCCAGTGGTGGTTCAGGTTAAATCTTCCTATGAGATGTATGATTATTCTGTGCCTTCCTACCAGTGGCCAATGTTAGTATTCTGGGCTGGTTAAAACAGGGATATTACCCTGTAAAACCTGCCCATATTGCGTTTGAGATCACATTATTTATTTTATATTTAGGGATGGGCCCGTCACGTTATGCAATAAAACTGCACCCCGAGCAGGAAAGGTGAATAAGGTCTGGGGAAGTTTTTATTATTAGGTTTAAAACTCCGTTATAAATTAATTTTTTTTTATTAATGTCACAAATTAAAGGTTTGAGGACTGTAAGGTAGCACAATATCACAGCTGCACTAGTAAGAGACTAGGCAGCTCCTAGCAAGGTCTTGTTTAAAGAGGCAGCGCCCTTCCCCCTCCCATTACTAAGTTATATGTTACTATTTGTGTTGAGCGAACCCGGACTTTGGGGTGTCCCGGACCCGAACCCGGACTTTTCAAAAAAAGTCCGGGTTCGGGGTTCTGGTAATTTTACTAAAAGTTCTGAAAATTGCTGTAAAAAAGTCCAGGAAAGTCCTAGAGGTCTGCAAAAGGAAGGAAAATGGGGGTAAGGGCCGGACAAGTGTCCTACAAAGAAATGGGGACAGGGAAATAGCTAAAAGCATTTTAAAAAAAAAATCAAAAATGGAGGTGGATGTGGACCATCTTCAAACTGTGTCTGAAAAGTATTAATTAACGGTAGAAGCCATATCACTGTTCTAAAATCATCTTCAAACTGTGTCAAAAAAGTATAAATAAGCCGGGAGAACCCATATCACTGTTCTGCAAGCATCTGTAAACTGTGTGTAACACTTTAACTAAAACCGAGAGAAACCATACTACTGTTCTGCAAACATCTGGAAACTGTGTGTAACACTTTAAAACCGGGAGAAACCATACTACTGTTCTGCAAACATCTGGAAACTGTGTGTGAAACTATAGCAGAGAGAAGAACAGGGATATGGGTTCGCTCTGCTATAGTTTCACACACAGTTTCCAGATGTTTGCAGAACAGTGATATGGGTTCGCCCGGTTTTAGTTAAAGTGTTACAGTTTCCAGATGTTTGCAGAACAGTAGTATGGTTTCTCCCGGTTTTAGTTAACCACTTCAGCCCCGGAAGGATTTCCCACTTTAGGACCAGAGCCCTTTTTGCGATTCGGCGCTGTGTCGCTTTAACTGACAATTGCGCGGTCGTGCGACGTTGTACCCAACGAAATTTGCGTCCTTTTTTCCCCACAAACAGAGCTTTCTTTTGGTGGTATTTGATCATCGCTGCGTCATTTCTGATTGCCACTATAAACAAAAGAAGAGCAACCATTTTGCAAAAAAAACCAAATTTCTTACTTTTTGCTAAAATACAAATCCCAAAAAAAAATATAAAAAAACATTTTTTTTCACCGTTTTTGGCCGATTTATATTCTTCCTTTATATTTGCGATAAAAAAAATTGCAATTGACGTTTATTGATTGGTTTGCGCAAAAGTGGCCACGTTTACGGATGATGGGAATTCATTTTTGGGGTTTTTATTATTTTTTTATTTTTTATTAGTAATGGCGGCGATCTGCGATTTTTAGCGGTACTGCGATATTGGGGCGGACATGTCGGACCATTTTGACACTTTTTTGGGACCATTGGCATTTATACAGCGATCAGTGCTATAAAAATGCACTGATTACTGTGTAAATGCCATTGGCAGTGAAGGGGTTAACCTGCAGGGGGCGCTCTAATGGTTAGCTGTGTTCCCTGGGCGTGTTCTAACTGTGTGTGGGCTGCCCTAGCAGGGGAAGGGAAGTGATCACAGCTTCCGTGTAGAGGAAGGCTGTGATCACAGCACTTCCCCCTCTCACAGAACGGAGGTCCGTTCTTTCACTCCGGGGGGGGGCATCCCTGGTAGCCGACGGCGATCGAGGCCGCCGCACCCGCTCCCTGGCCCTCCCCGAACACAGTGAGCGAGCGGGCGCCTCCGGCGGCGTGCGCACGCTCACAGTGCACGATCCTGCAGCCACCGTCAGATGACGGTGATTTGGGATATCGCACCACTTTGTCGCCGTCAACCTGCGCTGTAGCTCACTTTTTTAAAAATGCTTTTAGTTATTTCCCTGTCCCCATTTCTTTGTAGGGCACTTGTCCCACCCTTACCCCCATCTCCTTCCTTTTGCAGACCTCTAGGACTTTCCAGGACTTTTTTACAGCCATTTTTGTGCCTAAAAGTTCGGGTCCCCATTGATTTCAATGGGGTTCGGGGTCCGGGACAAAGTTCGGGTTCTGTCCGGACCCGAACCCGGACTTTGTCCTGAAGTTCGGCCGAACCAGCAGAACCCGGACTTCCAGAAGTTCGCTCAACTCTAGTTACTATGTGTTACAGTAATGTGTGCAGCAATGCAGCACATTGTTGTAAATGGGCCCCTCAGTGAGTCTTTTTTGTGTAATTGTAGTTCTCTTTTAAAATGTAATATAAATACAGTGTGGTTGATTTACTAAAACTAGAGAGTGCAGATCTGGTGCAGCTGTGCTTAGAAAGCAATCATCTTCTAACTTCAGCTTGTTCAGTTAAAGTGTTACTAAACCCAGGACCCTGCATTCACTACAGTCAGGTCCGTAAATATTGGGACATCGACACAATTCGTCTTTTTGGCTCTATACACCACCACAATGGATTTGAAATGAAAGGAACAAGATGTGCTTTAACTGCAGACTTTCAGCTTTAATTTGAGGGTATTTACATCCAAATCAGGTGAACGGTGTAGGAATTACAACAGTTTGTACATGTGCCTCTCACTTTTTAAGGGACCGAAAGTAATGGGACAGATTAACAATCAAAAATCAAACTTTCAGGCGCATGCGCGGCGGCGCTCAGTGCAGTCGCATGCAGTGAGAGCTCCGCTCTTCTCCGACCGAGAAACCCCGCTACAGCACCGATAACACCCGATCCGTGACCGCTATTCTCCCCACAGTAGCCTGTGATCCCCCAGAGCTCCGTGGATGGCAACACCCGCAGCGCGGAGGGACCTCTCCCAACAAATGGAGGCCGGGGCTTCAGTAGGCCCGAATCGCAAGATGGCGCCGGCTCGCACATCCCAGGAACAGATGCCGGAGGATGAACAGTCTATTGCTGATCAGGACGGCCTTCCCTTCTGCTCGGATCTGCCTCCTAGCCCTAATGTGGGTAAGACCTTTTCATTGCTATCCCCTGCTTCATCAGTTTCTTTGCTGGCAGACATGGCAGGCAGTTCATTTCGCTCTCCCATAGTAGAGGGACATGATCTCTGTACACCGGACCATCTAGGGGGGCCCCATAAAGCTCCCATACCTTATCCTACAGACTTCCCTTCCATGATGGAGATGTTTTCACATATGCTGACCAGGGGCCTTGCTCAGAATGCTGCAAAGATTACTACCACCATACAATCAGATCTGCAGCAGCTGGGGGTCAGGATTGAAGCCATAGAGGCCAAGACAGATCAGGCTATCTCCCAAGCTAATCAGAACACAGACCGCATTCAAGAGCTGCATGAACAATTAGACATTGCACTTAACAAAATAGATGAGTTGGAAAACAGGTCTCGTAGGTATAACTTCAGAATCAGGGGGCTCCCTGAATCCTTTAAGGACATTGATGCGGAAGTTCACTCCCTCCTACGAGACCTGATACCCACCATCTCTGACCATCACCTGGAGCTGGATCGCGCACACAGAGCGCTTCAGGCACCTCGCCAGGACGGTCTCCCGAGGGATATCGTGGTTAAACCCCACTATTATCAGATTAAGGAGCAGGTGATGCGACAAGCACGGAACAAGGATCAGATCACACTCCATGGTCATGCTATTCAAATATTTGCTGATCTATCACCGTACACTATTCAGAGACGGAGATCGTTGAAACCATTGCTTCAGATTCTGGCACAGCACTCCATTACCTACAGGTGGTCGTTCCCATTCCGTTTCAATTTTTCCCATGCCGGCAAGGCCTATGGCTTTTCATCCTTTGCAGAAGGAGAACGCATTCTTCTACACCTGGGTTTAATCTCTCAGTCTCCTTCCGCCATCACTCTCCCCAAAGCATTGAGCTCATCTAAGAGGCCTCCGCCTCCAAGTCCCATCGCTCCTCTATGGCAGAGGCAACAGGCCAAGAGATCAAAGGAAGCTAGACCGCCTTGACCTGAGGTATCTAATGCTATCTTGAGCCTCTTTTTTTTTCTGGAAGGTCTTACTTTCCCAATTCCGGATGGAACTCATATCTTTCCCTGAAGTATCTCTATTGGGAGATCTCTTTTTCCACGAACAACGGCTGTTGCTGAACTGTTGAACAATGTTACTGGAGACTTTTATTTCCCC
>BLSH010537909.1:599769-609975 GCA_018402905.1 Glandirana rugosa | reverse complement strand
TTGAACATGGTCTCACTACCCTTCTCTTCTCATACCTCTTCCTTTCCTTGAAGAGTACTAGGTTTCGTATGGTGGAGTAGTCACTTCGTACCACCACCATCACAGTACCGCACCCGTACATACCGACGGTTACCTTGACCAAGAGAACATAAATAACTACTACACTGACGACTGTTTTCGTCGTCCTACTTAAGACTTCACAAAACCCGTTATAATAGACGAGTATAAGTCGGTTTACGAAGTCTTGAGTCTTTCTGGGTTTCGTATGACACTTTCGTTGGTTGCTCAAGAAATTGGAGGGACCGCCATACTGTACTAACCATTGCAGGCCTATAGTACATAACGCCATATCTCCATGCAGAAAACCATTACCCCTTTCAGCAATAAATTCCAGACTCAGTCATACCGCCAGGGAGGTTAAAGAACTCGTTGGTTGCTTTCACAGTATGCTTTGGGTCTTTCTGAGTTCTGAAGCATTTGGCTGAATATGAGCAGATAATATTGCCCAAAACACTTCAGAATTCATCCTGCTGCTTTTGTCAGCAGTCACATCATCAATAAATACAAGAGAACCAGTTCCATTGGCAGCCATACATGCCCACGCCATGACACTACCACCACCATGCTTCACTGATGAGGTGGTATGCTTTGGATCATGAGAAGTTCCTTTCCTTCTCCATACTCTTCTCTTCCCATCACTCTGGTACAAGTTGATCTTGGTCTCATCTGTCCATAGGATGTTGTTCCAAAACTGTGAAGGCTTTTTTAGATGTTTTTTGGCAAACTCTAATCTGGCCTTCCTGTTTTGAGGCTCACCAATGGTTTACATCTTGTGGTGAACCCTCTGTATTCACTCTGGTGAAGTCTTCTCTTGATTGTTGACTTTGACACACATACACCTACCTCCTGGAGAGTGTTCTTGATCTGGCCAACTGTTGTGAAGGGTGTTTTCTTCACCAGATAAAGAATTCTTTGGTCATCCACCACAGTTGTTTTCTCTGGTCTTCCGGGTCCTTTGGTGTTGCTGAGCTCACCGGTGCATTCTTTCTTTTTACGTTCGTTCCAAACAGTTGATTTGGCCACACCTAATGTTTTTGCTATCTCTCTGATGGGTTTGTTTTGTTTTTTCAACCTAATGATGGCTTGCTTCACTGATAGTGACAGCTCTTTTGATCTCATATTGAGAGTTGACAGCAACAGATTCCAAATGCAAATAGCACACTTGAAATTAACTCTGGACCTTTTATTTGCTCCTTGTAAATGGGATAATGAGGGAATAACACACACCTGGCCATGGAACAGCTGAGCAGCCAATTGTCCCATTACTTTTGGTCCCTTAAAAAGTGTGAGGCACATATACAAACTGTTGTAATTCCTACACTGTTCACCTGATTTGGATGTAAATACCCTCAAATTAAAGCTGAAAATCTGCAGTTAAAGCACATCTTGTTCGTTTCATTTCAAATATATTGTGGTGGTGTATAGAGCAAAAAAGATTAGAATTATGTCGATGTCCCAATATTTATGGACCTGACTGTATATCTGATCTCCCACAGTACACAGAACATGGATATGTTATTATTTTAGTAAATATAAACTGCTAAATACCTTTTCTCAGCAGTATATAGCAGTCTTGTTCCTTCTGTCAGTGTCTGGTTAAAGCTTGTAGGAGGAGTTTTCATTCTCCTCTGACTGTCCTATCAGGCTGCAGGACCCCTGACCCTCTGTCTGGACAGTGCTGATTGGCCATGTGATAATCACATGCACTTTCCCAAGAAAAGAAGAAAAAACATTAGCAATACACAGCAAACGGAGCATGTGCAACTTGTCCCCTGGTTCTTTTCTATCAGCAGATGGTTTGGGGACAATGGAAGAAGGGGAGGAAAAGAGAAGAGAGGATCAAACAACCTTTTTTTACACAATGTGCAGGATTAACCCCTTAGGTTCCACAGTGAGTATAACAAGCATGCTTTACTGCATATACAGACTGATTTGTGTTGTGGGTTTAGTAACACTTTAACCACTTCCTTACCGGCGTATAGTAAATATACGTCGGCAAGGTGCACTCCCCATCCTAAGTGGACGTCATATGACATTCACTTATTTTCACCGCTTTGCGGGCCCGGCCGTGACCCTCGGGACTCCGGCCTTCCGTGATCGGGGTAAAGAGCCAATAAAATTGGCTCTTTACCACGTGACCGGCTGTGTCCTATCACAGCCGGTCACTACCGACAACACACACAGAGCTGCGTGCACGCCGCTCGTGCGCACCCCCGGGGGCGCGCAGCGCGGCGATCAGGGTGCGGGCTTGTCCCTCGGACAAAGCCCAACCCCGATCATGGTAAAGAGCCAATGACATTGGCTCTTTACCACGTGACCGCCTGTGTCCAATCACAGCCGGTCACAGAATGACGAGAATCCACGGTAACAAGCTGTTACCGGGTTCTCTTCTTCACACACCGATCGTGTGTGAGGAGGAGATAGCGGTAGCAGCTCGTTACCGCTTACTGTCAGCACCAAGCACACTGATTGCCCCCCCTTCCAATAAAGAGTACCTGTCACCACCCTATCAAAGTACCTGTCACAGCCTATCAGAGTACTTGTCACCTGCCCATCAGAGTACCCGAGTACCTGTCACCTGTCCATCAGAGTACCCGAGTACCTGTCACCTGCCCATCAGAGTACCCGAGTACCTGTCACCTGCCCATCCGAGTACCTGTCACCTGTCCATCAGAGTACCTGTCACCTGTCCATCAGAGTACCCGAGTACCTGTCCCCAGCCCATCAGAGTACCCGAGTACCTGTCACCAACCCTTCTGAGTACCCGAGTACCTGTCATCAGCTCATCAGAGTACCCGAGTACCGGTCTCCAGTCCATCTAAGTACCTGTCACTAGCCCATCTGAGTACCCTAGTACCTGTCACTAGCCCATCTGAGTACCCTAGTACCTGTCACTAGCCCATCTGAGTACCCGAGTGCATGTCACTAGCCCAGCTGAGTACCCAAGTACCTGGCACCAGACCATCTGAGTACCCGAGTACCTGTCACCAGCCCATTAGAGTACCCAAGAACTTTTTACCATCCCATCAGAGTACCCGAGTACCTTTTACCAGCCCATCAGTGTACCTGAGTACCTTTTACTAATCCATCAGTGTACCCAAGTACCTATCTGCAGCTCATAAGAGTACCCGAGTACCTATCTGCAGCCCATGCCTCATAAAATATACATTGGGGTGTTTGCTTTCCAAAATGGGGTAATTTTGTGGGTAATTCCACTGTCCTTGTGCTCCAGGACCTTCAAAAGTGTGATAGGTAGGACTCAAATTAAATGTGTAATATATGCTCCTAGAACGCCTGAAGGTACTACTTCAATGTTGGACCTCTCTATGGGGCTGGGCTGAGTAAAAGTCCCACACATGTGGTATCGCCATACTCGGGACGAGTAGTAGAATATATTTTGGGGGGTAATTTTTGCTATGTACATGCTATGTGTTAGAAATATCATATAAATTGACAACTTTGTGTAAAAAAAAATACCTTTTCATTTTCTTTCCACGTTTTCCAAAGACTTGTGGAAAAAAATGAACCTTACATAAGACTCATAATGCCTCATGGAATATACATTGGGGTGTTTGCTTTTCAAAATGGGGTCATTTTGTGGGTAATTCTACTGTCCTGGTGCTTCAGGACCTTCAAAAGTGTAATAGGTCATTAGGATATTTTATGTGTAATTTATGCTCCTAGAACGCAAGATGGTGCTCCCTGCATGTTGGACCTCTCTATGTGGCCAGGCTGTGTAAAAGTCTCACACATATGGTATCGCCATACTCGGGACAAACAGCAGAATGTATTTTGGGGTCTAATTTCTGCTATGTACATGCTATGTGTTAGAAATATCTTATAAATTGACCACTTTGTGTAAAAAATAATAGAGTTTTTATCTTCTTTCCGTGTTTTTCAAAGACTTAACCATACAAAAGACTCATTATGCCTCATAGATTATATGTTGGGGTGTTTGCTTTCCAAAATGGGGTCATTTTGTGGAAAATTCCATTGTCCTGTTGCTTCAGGGCCTTCAAAAATGTAATAGGTGGTTCAGAAATGAGATGTGTAATTTATGCTTGTAGAACGCCTAAAGGTGCTACTTCAATGTTGGGATGGTGTATGTGGCCAGGCTGTGTAAAAGTCTCACACATGTGGTATCGCCATACTCAGGAGGAGTAGCAGAATGTATTTTGGGGTGTCATTTTTGCTATGTACATGCTATGTGTTGGAAATATTGTATAAATGGTCAACTTTGTGTTAAAAAAATGCATTTTCATTTTTTTCCCCACATTTTCCAACAACTTCTGGAAAAAAATGAAAAGACTCATTATGCCTCATAGATTATAAGTTAGGGTGTTTGCTTTCCAAAATGGGGTCATTTTGTGGGCATTTCCATTGTCCTGGTGTTCCAGGGCCTTCAAAAGTGTTATAGGTGGCTGAGAAATGAAATCTGTAATTTATGCTCGTAGAACGCCTGAAGGTGCTACTTCAATGTTAGGCTTTTGTATGTGGCCAGGCTGTGTAAAAGCCTCACACATGGGGTATTGCCATACTCAGGAGGAGTAGCAGAATGTATTTTGGGGTGTCATTGCAAGTATGCATATGCTGTGTGTGAGAAATAACTTGTTGTTTAACAATTTTGTGTAAAAAAAAATCTTCATTTTACAAAGAATTGTGGGAAAAAATTACAACTTCAAAAAACTCACCATGCCCCTTACTAAATACCTTGGAATGTCTACTTTCCAAAAAGGTCATTTGGGGGGTATTTGTACTTTCCTGGCTTGTTAGGGTCTCAAGAAATGAGATAGGTGGTCAGTACATCAGGTGTGATACATTTTCAATGATTTGCACCATAGCTTGCAGACTCTATAACTTTCACAGAGAATAAATAATATCCACTCATTTGGGTTATTTTTACCAAAGATATGTAGCAGTATGAATTATGGCCCAAATTTATGAAGAAAAACTACTTTTTTGCTAAATTTTTTAATACAAACTAAAAAAAAAAGTGTTTTTCGCTACCTTTTCGCTTATATTGAAAAAAATAAAAAACCCAGCAGTGATTATATACCTCCAAAAGAAAGCTCTATTTGTGAGAAAACAAAATGATACAATTTTTGTTTGGGTACAGTGTAGCATGACTGAGTAATTGTCATTTAAATTGTGAGAGTGCTGAAAGCTAAAAATTGGTCTGGTAAGGAAGAGGGTGTAAGTGTCCTGTATGGAAGTGGTTAAACCCAGTAATATGAAGATAGTTCATCTGTACCCCCACAGTGCCCACAGCTTATAAATCCTCTTTTTACATTAAAATACTGCCACTATATACCTTTTTGGAGGATCTGTATACCACATTTACAGAATAGTCCAGTTTCTTCATGTTGAGCGTTCAGGTAGGAGGAGATTTCCACTACAGCCTGTATACATGCCCACATGTGTGATGTTAATATCATGTGACCTGGCTTTCTCTGAGAACAAGTAAATGTTCTCTCCAACATAAAAGACACAACTGAGCATGTGCAGGTGGGCTAACCTGCCTGTGTTAGCTGCTCTTTCGCAGATAGACAATGCAGGAGGGAAGGATCTATGCATACAGGATAAAACAGCCTTTTTACACAATGCAGAGGATTAGCCCCTTAGGTTCCACAGTGAGTATAACATGCATGCTATGCTGCATATACAGACTGATTTTACTGTTGTGGGTTTAGTAACACTTTAAACTTTCACAAAAACAACTGGAAGCTGATTGGTTTCTATGCACAGCTGCACCAGATTTTGCACTCTCCAGTTTTAGTAAATCAACCCTATTAATCCACAACAATTTGCTAAATATAACATCGCTATTTGGCTAAAATATATACATGGAATAAAATCAGATGCAACCATGTTAAAACCATGAAAGAGGCAATACATACCGTCATCTATAAAACTTTATTTATATAAAATATTTTTCAAACAACGATACATACAGCCTGTCTTCAGTTTCAAGTATTTCAAACAAAAGTTTGGATGGTGCTTCTACAAATATATTTACAAAATGGTGTGTGGCCTATTGCAGAAAAGTGGGTTATTGCAGGCAAAAAAAGTTTTCTTTTTGTTGATAAGCAAGGACAGCCATTGTTCACACTCTGGTTGTGTTAGCATTCCTGTTCATGGCAAAGGAGAAGGGAAAGGGGGATATCCAGGCCGTCCTAATACAGGCGATCAAGCAAAACCTGCTACATGGTTTTCTTCCCAGAAAACCCTGCGCCTTCCATGTGTCATTGCCCAAAAAAGGCTGGATGGAAGACATCTGTACTGGGTGGAGTCAGATTTAATACCCTAAGGCAGTGGATCTCAACTCCGGTCCTCAGGACTCACCAACAGGCCAGATTTTAAGTATTATCTTGGGGAGATGCAGACTAGAATGCTGCAATCACTGAGCAGCAAATGATATCGCCTGTGATGTATTTCAGTTATCCTGCAAACCTGGCCTGTTAGTGGGTCCCGAGGACCAGAGTTGAGAACCACTGACCTAAGGCCTGATTCACACCTATGCATTTTCAGTGCTTTTTGCATTTTGCAGATTTGCACTGCAGAACGTGTTCCATAGGAAACCATGGTAAATGGGGTGCAGTGCAAAATGCAAAAATCACTAAAAATACATAGGTGTGAATCAGACCTAAGGATCGATTCACACTAATGAATTTTGCTTTTCAGCGTTTTTTCACTGCTTTTTGCTGTGCTTTCTGCATTTTTTACTACATTTTTTATGCGTTTTTACTGTGTTTTTACCACGATTTTGCCACGATTTGCGTTTTGTGCTTTTTTCATGCATGGCCATTGAAGTCTATTAAAAGCAAAGCGCTTCATTTTGCGGAAAAAAACCCCCGACTCTTTCCAAAAATGCAGAGGCATTGGTGTGAACATGTTCCATAGTAACCCATGTTAAAAAAATTCCCTGCATTTTTGCAAAATGCATCAAACAACACATTAGTGTGAATGGAGCCTTACAGTTCATTAATCTTATTTTACATATTATGGAGTGCTGCTTAGCATGAAGTTCTATTGCACAAAGCCCAACCCAAATCAAATCCCTGTTATTGCAAATCACAGCAAAAGCAACACCTCAAATTCTAACGTTAGTTGTACAAGTCCCTGTATTTTTTTTTTTGGGGGGGGAGGTTAAAAATACATTTTGTGGTTTATAATAGTGCAGGCCCTTAACACAGTGGGGTTGATTTACTAAAGAAATAGATGCTTTGTAAATAGGATGAAGCTGTGTTCACTTCAAACACCCAATCATGTGCAAGTGAAAAAAAAAAAAGTTTTTTGCACGCAAATGATTGGCTGATTGAAGTGAAGAAAGCTTTATTGTGATCAGTCTAATCTTTTCATGTATTTATATATTTTATGGCCTTTTGCACACTGGTGGCTGAGGCTGTGCAGCGAAAATTCTGCCATCTTTGCCACACCTGGGAAGCCCAAGTGCAGCATACAGCATGAATGGCTGCACAGCTGTACTTGTGTATATGCCAGTGCTATCCTAAATATATATATAGTGTATGGTGTATGCAAAAATAGAACATTTTCTATTCTTGGAATAGGCCTGTATGCTCTACTCATGGTTATCCATTTGTGGACCGCCCACCGTACATTTACTACAGCAAGTCGGCCGCTCTGCGCCAGGTCACATACCTAGTACGTGATCTGACACTTCCAGGTCTGGGCGCATGCCGATGATGACCCGCTCCCACTGAAATCACACACAGCGGGAGCTCAGCGGTGGGTACCACGGGCTCGATGTCCGCTGGCACCCGCTGATTACACGGGACACAAGCAGAGCGACAATCTGCCTATGTAAACAAGGCAAATTGTCGATCTGTCAGAAGGGAAGACATTGATCTTGTGTGCCTACAAAGCAGGAGCACAGATCTTTGCCTTCCCCTAGTCAAAGCACCTCCCCCACAGTGAGTAAGCACATAGTTAACCCTTTGATCGCCCCTGATGTTAACCCCCTTCCCTGCCAGTGTCATTAGTACAGTGACAGTGCATATTTTTTAGCACTGATCACTGTACTAGTGCCACTGGTTGCCAAAAAGTGTTAGGGGTCCGATTTGTCCGTCGCAATATCACATTCCTGCTATAAGTTGCTAATCGCCGTCATTACTAGTAAAAAAAAAAAAATAAATATAGTTTGTAGACGCTATATCTTTTGCGCAAATCAATATACGCTTATTGGGATTTTTTTTTCAGCAGAAATATGTAGCAGAATACATATTGGCCTAAATTGATGAAGAAATTAGATTTTTGTTATTTTTTATTGGATGTGTTTTAAAGCAGAAAGTAAAAAATATTGTTTTGTTTTTTTTCAAAATTGCCGGTCTTTTTTTGTTTATAGTGCAAAAAATAAAACCCGCAGAAGTGATCAAATGCCACCAAAAGAAGGCTCTATTTGTAGGAAAAAAGGACATACATTTTATTTGGGTACAACGTCGCATGACCGTGCAATTGTCAGTTCAAGTAATGCAGTGCCGTGTCGTAAAAAATGGCCTGGTCCTGAAGGGGGTAAATCTTCCAGTGGTCAGGTAGTTATGATAGTACTGGTGTAACCTGAGTACAGCCGCACACAGCCATTTATATCTAGGGGAGGTCATTTGCAAGGGGTATGCACATGTAAGGAAACTGACAAATGTCTCTAGACAAGTTTGCAATCATTTACACATGTATGAACATTCCACAGGCACTGAAGACAGCTAAAACATAACATTACAAATTTTGAAATTGGATTTAATAAAAGGACTAGAGAGGTTGGTCATTTAGCAAAATGGTTGGTTACTTTGAAAAGTGTATTTTCTCTTTGCAAAGCAAATGATAGTAAATAAGTAGTAATAGTAATAGATAGTAATGATAAGTAAATTTATTTAAAGGATGAGTTCACCTTTTGTAACGTTGTTGGGTGTAATATCTAACATGTTACTGGGCTCCAGTCCCCTCAGCCCCCCACATCCCCCCAACCCCCCACAGCGGATGGGGGGCTCTTCGCCACGCACCCGCTGTCACAAGTCTAAAAGCAACGGAGCTCCAGCCACACAGCTGCATCATTCATTCACAGAGTTCCGTGAATGAACTACAAGTCCTGTCTTCCACCGCGGCAGACAGCTTGTAGTTCATTCATGGAATTCAATTCATTCACAGAATTGAAGGAAGAACCAATGAACTACAAGAGCACTCATCAGCACCCCCGCAGTACATTTATTCTTCCTTCAATGCAGTAACTGTCTGCCCTTACAGGAGGTACAAGCAGACAGCTACACCACTTTCACACTGGGGGGGGTGGGATGTTAGCGGTAAATCCTAGTTTCAGCAGGGATTTACCTCTGTTATAGTGGCGCTACGGTGGCGTGAGCGGTGCACTTTTAACGGGGTTAAAACGGGGTTAAAAGTGCCGGCACTCCATGCTTCCGAGACCGTGTGCAGCCGCTTCGGAAGCGCTGCCCCACTGTTTTCAATGGCCAGGTGCGGTGTAGAAGCGGTATATCACCGCTCACCGCACTGCCCCAAAGATGCGGCTTGCACGACTTTTTGTAACATCTTGCAAGCGCACCGCCCAGTGTGAAAGCACTCCGGCTTTCACATTGGGGTGTATTGGGGGGGATTTTTGAGGCGCTTTACAGGCGCTATTTTTAGCTAAATAGCGCCTGTAAAGCACCTCAGTGTGAAATTAGTCTCTGTGTCTGCAGGGGCCTGACATTTGTATTTTATTATTTTTACACTACCTGTAAAGCAGCATTTCTCAATCCATGGGTCGCAACCTCTTGGGGGGGTCGACTGCTGATTTCCAGGGGGTCGCGACGTCTCGCAGCAATCCACAGAGTCGGAAAATTGCTATATGCCTTTAAGAGCGCAGCTCGGCGCTCAGATGACTCACCACATCTCTCCTCCTCCCCTCCTGACTGATGTCATTCTCGGTCCCGCCCACTGCAATTGCCAGACAAGGAAGAGAGGAGCAGTGAGTCATCTGAGTGCCAAGCTGCACTCTTAAAGGCATATAGATAGAACTACAATGTTCTTATAAAACATAGTACCCCCTCCTGTGCACAGTCACCGCTGTGGGGGGGGGGGGGGGGGGGGGGGGGGGGGGGGGGGGGGGGGGGGGGGGGGGGGGGGGGGGGGGGGGGGGGG
>BLSH010537909.1:557953-599759 GCA_018402905.1 Glandirana rugosa | reverse complement strand
TCATATGTTAAATGACCGATGTAGAAACTCGTATCGTATGTTTCCGGTTGTTTTCTTCTCTTAAAGTCACGTTAATATAAAAAAAATATCTGTACCCCCCCCCCCCTCATCTACAGCAATGAAGGAGCAATGAAAGTAATTTTACTGTTAGGAGTCCCCACAACTTGGGACATTTTGTAAAGCATTGCATTTTTTTTACCTGCAAAATCATGTGCAATTATTTATTTTTTACAAAAAGTGAACTTATCCTTTAATCACCCAAACATGTACAAGGGAAATAAAATAGTACTGAAAACACGTTCCTTATCAAATTAAATTTGTCATATAAAAATAAACTGTAAAATATAAATTTTTTGTTACCTTAAAACAAGAATTTATTTGTATTTATATTTAAAAATTGTATTAAAGTTTTCCATTCATACCAAAGTAAGATCAAAATATATTGGATAAAAACAATCCCTTTATTAGCCTGTTCATTTTATCTTTTAAAGGTAGAGTTCTTATAAAAAAAATATAATTGCACTGAAATTCTCTTCTTTTGTTGGCCTTTGTATGCTATGCTCAAAGATGTAGCCAGTAAATTGTATACTGATTACAGTTACAATGGGCAAGAATCCATAGGGTTGGTGAATGTATAACTAGCAAAATCATATTGTGTCTTCTTACTACTGCTGTTTTGCTCTTAAAGGGTCAGTCCACATAAGACATTTAATCTGGGTAGGTGACTTTTTTTAGTCACTAAACCAGCCTATATATCTTTAAAGGATTTCATATCTAAAGGTTTACCCTCCAAAAGTCTACTCTCACTGTGGAAGTTTCCATTTAATTTATATTATGAAGAATACAACAGAGGTATTCAGTAGGGTTGAGGTCAGGACTCTGCAAAGACCAACTAAGTTCCTTCACACCAAAGTTACCAAATCACTGTTTTATGGACCTTGCTTTGGGCACAGGGGCACAGTCAGGCTGGCAAAAAAAAGAGCCTTCCTCAAACTGTTGCCATGGGGTTGTTTTAATGTCTTTCTATGCTGTAGTATGAATGATACCCTTCACTGGAAGCAGCTAAACTCAATAATTTAGAGTGGTGTCCATATATGTTTGGCTATATAATATGTGTGATGGTCATGGGTCAATGAACTGGTGGCCATAACGTGTATCTGTAGTAGTTGGTTTTACCCACTAACTGCAGAAATACTTTTTTTCTTAAGCATAGGGTTTAGCTTATTATAATGTCATATTTGCCTATTTCAGACTAAATAAATATGCACAGGGTAAATCAGCTGCAATTGGATGCAGATGTGTTGACAGTTGAAAAATCACAGAGAACTAGCACCAGAACAATGTTTGTTCAGCAATCAGGCCTGGTTCACACCTATGCATTTTTTAGTGCATTTTCAGTTTTGCAGAAACACACTACAGTCCATTTAACGTGATTTCCTATGGGTCACGTTCACTTCTTTGAATTTTATGGAAAGGGCCAGGGACTTTTTTTTTTGGTCTTTGGTTCCGTAGACTTCAATGGATCAAAAACGTGTAATGAAAAACACAAAATGCACCTGGAATATGCAAACTGCAACCTGCATAGGTGTGAATCAGGCCTCAAAGTCACTTCTATAAGAACATGGCACTTCGTTTATAAATTTACATCCAGTGCTCTATCTTAAAGGACATCTATTGCCCAAAATATTAGAATTTTATAACTTTAAGTAGTAAATACATGTAATGATGGTATAGAGCATATAATTTTTTTGAATTTACCTGACTTTTCTCCACATTGCCATGAAGACCAGTCTGTCCAGCAAAATGGAGACTGTGGTTGGAACGTACTATAGGACTATCAGGGGGCTTACAGTGGTCACCTTATATACACATAGTTTAAATCTTTACAAATTAAACTGTTGCTGAAACTCTTCAAGCACCACTCTCAGTATAAGGCCCTCTTCACAAGAAGGGTCAGATCAGGCCCACCTGTCAGTTTTTCGGGTGAACCTGATCGGACAGTCAATTCACCTCTGTGGGCTGCTGGTTGTAACTGTAAACTGATTTATGTCAGTGTACGCCCACCCTTTTCCAATCCACTTCGGTCAGCTAAAAAAAAACCGGAAGGGCACCTGTCCCCCTCTGTCTACATGAATCGGATCGGAGGGCAGTTAGGTGTAAACAGACAGTGGATTCTGTTTACACCCAGACACCCACCGGAGCAGAGCAGGCTCTGTCTAAGTCCACTCTGCATAAACTGAATGGACACAGACCTGTCATCTGCCCGCTTGTAGGCAGGTACAGTCTGTTTTCTCCCCTGCAGGTGACGCTTGGCCGCAGGGCAATGCAGGAGGAGAGGAATTCAGGAGGATTATGGTTCCTCTAAACTGGTCTCCAAACTTTCTAATCAAAGGACCAGTTTACTGTCCTTCAGACTTTAGGGGGGCAGACTGGCCAGCATGAGTAGAAAATGTACCAGCATTATAGAGAGTAAACAATGACCCATCCATGATGTCAGTGAGAGGAATTGTGCTCCATCATTGGTGTCATTAATAGGAACTGTGCCCCATCATTGGTAGGAACTGTGCCCTGTCGTTGATGTCATTGGTAGGAACTGTGCCCCATTGTCTGTGTCATTGGGAGGAATTGCTCCCTATTGTTGGTGTCATTGGTAGGAACTGTTCCCTGTTGTTGGTGTCATTGGTAGGAACTGTGCCCTGTTGTTGGTGTTATTGGGAGGAATTGTGCCCCATCATTGGTGTAAATGAATAAAATGGTGCCCTAAGGGCCAGATAAAAGCAAAGTTTAGAGACCACTGCTCTATGGTTTCCTGGGTTACTGAGGCAGCAATCCGGTTGGATGCTGACTGCCCATGTGACCCTGGTGGCCATCTTGGGTCTGGCAAAGTCTATTTAAGACACTGGCTCCTATATTTGCTGAGCATTTCAGGTGTGGACAGTGTAAGGGACAGGTCATCTGACTGTAATGGACTGTATTATCAATAGGAAAAGGTTCCAGGTGAGTAGGGAAAGTCTAGGGATACGCCGCTCTTTCTGGAAGCCTCCCTGCTTGGGCTCAGATGGCCATGCTAGATTCTGTCCATCAAGACAGATGCCTCACCACCATGCAGCCACTCCACATGTTCTGCTCTTATCAGCAGGTTTGGACAGGGATTTAAAGGAGAAGTACAGCCAAATCTCATTTGTTAGTTTTGCACTCCTGTGACCTGTTTTCAGCAGACAGTGAGCTGAAGTCCGCTGTCTGCTGATGTCACAGAGCCAACCCAGGCTCAGGCAAGATTGTGACACTGGGGTGACACTGGTACCCGGCTCAGCCTCTCAGCGAGCCGCTGAGAGCCCCTTTCACAGCTCAGCGTTCCAGTGATCATGGGGGGGCGGGGGGGGCAAAGCAGAGAGCCGGGGACTGACAGTCACCAGCTCTCTGCTCAGGGGGAGCCCTGAGAATCGAGTGATCTGCAGTGTTAGATCGCTCGGGGACAGACATCTAGGTAAGTTTAAATCTGCAAAAAAAAAAAACAGAAACCCCATATGTCTCTTTTAAGATATTATTTACTAAAGCCAAATAGGCTGTTCATTTTGAATCAGCAGATAGATCTCTTGCTGATCAAAACAGAGTCAGCTCCATGTGAAAGGAGCCTGATAGTTTATTTCAAACCCTGTCACTGTGGCTGGTCAGTTTTGTGCTTGGAAACAAGGAGAAATCTATGTAAAAACAATGTATAAAAAAGACATTCATATGCTCAATACTAATATTACATGTATAAACTAAGTACACTTATAAAAATGCAATCGTTTTTTGATCGTAGCCCTTTAAATATCTACATGTTCCTATCTCGTATGCCTATAATGATTAATCATTTTTAATACGTTTATGCTGCTCTGCAAGTGGGATGCCATTACTCAAAATACTGTACAAATATTAATGCATCTCTATCACTGAAAATGTTAAAATAAGCAGTTTAAGGTTTTCTATTGCTTCATAATATATATGTAAATGTTGATGTAGTTGTATTTCCCCTGATAAAAGCAACTATACATTTGTAAACTAAATAGTGAAACTCCCAAAATACACAAAATGTAAACCAAAATGTACAACTGAATGAAATGTCCAACTATGTAAAAACTAACAGTTCAAACCATAAAATTGTAGCAAAGATCCCCAGTCCAGCAGGTCAAGATATATAATAAAAAAGACTATGCCAAAAACTGCCCTGCAGTTTGATAAAAAAAACTACTTTCCTGTCTTAAAAAAAAAAAATCCTTAAAGAGATTTGTACAAATCATTTTCATCAAGAAATTACAATTACAAAAAATAAGGTAAGGATGACAGTTAATTAAGTTGAGCAGTCTCTGCCATTTCATCTTCAGTTTTCTGAAGTTTTTCATATTTTCTTTTGAAAAATCCAAGCTAGAAGAACACACAAGGAGACGTGTTAGGAGGAATTGCTTGTCAAATATATTTTCTAATAAATGATTTTGTAACTTTCTATAAATGTGTTGTGTCTATAAATCTACTTGTAGACCTAAACATGCATTTGCTGATTCAGGTTAAGGTGGAGAGGAGGGGCTGTGATTTCAATCCTCCTTCATTAAAATATATACAAGATTTCCTATGAATGGCAGAGGTGCTAAGCCAGCAAACCCTGTGTGGTCAGTGTGCAAAGGGAAAGCTAAAACGTAAATATTCACCAGAACACCAAGGATCTTCAATTGCCTCCAAACATTTTTTAATTGAAGAAAGATCACATCACAAATAGTTTAGTGCTATACCAGCAAACCCCTGTGTGGTCAGTGTGTAAAGGGAAAGCTACTCCTACAAATGCTGGAAGATCTACACTATATTGACAAAAGTATTGGGACGCTTGCCTTTACACGCACGTGAACTTTAATGGCATCCCATTCTTAGTCCGGAAGGTTCAATATTGCATTGGCCCACCCTGTCCACAAGGTTTAGGAGTGTCTATGGGAATGTTTGACCATTCTTCCAGAAGCGCATTTGTGAGGTCAGGACCTGATGTTGGACGAGAAGGCCTGGCTTGCAGTCTCCACTCTAATTCATCCCAAAAGTGTTCTGTCAGGTTGAGGTCAGGACTCTGTGCAGGCCAGTCAAGGTCTTCCACCCAAAACTCACTCATCCATGTCTTTATGGACCTTGCTATGTGCACTGGTCCAAATCATTTGGTGGAGGGGGGATTATGGTGTGAGGTTGTTTTTCAGGGGTAGGGTTTGGCCCCTTAGTGCCACTGAAGGACATCAGCATACCAAGAGATTTTGGACAATTTCATGCTTCCAGCTTTGTGGGAACAGTTTGGGGATGGCCCCTTCCTGTTCCAACATGACTGTGCACTTGCACTGACCTGCACAGAGTCCTGACCTCAACCCAATAGAACACCTTTGGGATGAATTAGAGTGTAGACTATAAGCCAGGCCTTCTCATCCAAAATCAACACCTGTCCTCACAATTGTGATTCTGGAAGAATGGTCAAACATTCCCATAGACACACTCCTAAACCTTGCGGACAGCCTTACTAGAAGAGTTGAAGCGGTTATAGCTGCAAAGAGTAGACCAACTCAATATTGAACCCTACAGACTAAGACTGGGATGTCATTAAAGTTCATGTGCGTGTAAAGGCAGGCGCCCCAATACTTTTGACAATATAGTGTATGTAGAGTGGCCTACTACGATTTACAGCATCCCTGTGGCCCTCCAGATATCAGATATGCATGCCTTTATCGAGTCAAACTGGCCTCATGTAGGTATGCAAAAAATATATTTCCCAGAGTTCAGCTTTAACCACTTCCTGCTGACCATACCCATATATGCAACCTCTCGGAGGGTGGGCTTTAATACCGAGAGGCCGCATATATGCAGCCCTATGTGATCACGTTATTGTGGCAGTCACATGATTGGAAAGCTTCCAATCACCAGTATGCATTGGAAGCTTTTCGATCATGTGACCGCTCTGACTGCCAATCACAGCAGTCACATGATCATGATGCCTGCCTCCACCTCCCAACTTTTAGAACCTCTTCAAGGGTCAGGAGGTGGCGGGAAGGGGTTAATTGTATAAGGGGCAGGGCTTGATAGCATGGAAGACAATGCGTAACATAAAATACCTTCCACAGAGCAGCCACTAATGCAGCAAGTAAGAGCAATCCAGCTAGTGCACTTCCAATCACCACTCCGATAGGAACCTCAGACTTCTCATCAGGCTTTATTATTGTGAGTGGAATCTGCAAGAGAAGTAAAAATTGAAGAGGTACAAGTCTCAGGTCAATAAAAAAATACCTGACACTTTGAGGTTGATTTACAAAAGGCAAATTATTTACAAAAGACAAATAGACTTTTCACTTTGCATAGGAATCTTCCCAAAATATTAGTTGTGTTGTGCAATTTTACTTTGCGAAGAATATCCAATCATTTGCAAGGAAAAAAAAGTCTTTTTTTCTTAAAGTGTTACTAAACCCAGGACCCTGCATTCACTATATCTGCTCTCCCACAGTGAAAATGCATTTATTTTAGTAAATATAAACTGCTAAATACCTTTTATCATCAGCAGTATATAGCAGTCTTGTGACTTCTATCAGTGCCTGGCTAAAGGATGTAGAAAGAGTTTTCATTCTACTCTGACTGTCCTATGAGGCTGAAAGAACCCTATCTGGACAGTGCTGATTGGTCTTGTGCTGATCACATGCACCCTGCAAATAAAAAACTCTCTAGTAAAACAAGCCACAATGAGCATGTGCAGAGTGACTCCAGAGGCTCTGTCTTATCAGGAGATTGGGGACCTGGAAGAAGGGGAGGATCAGAGAAGACAGGATCCAACAGCCTTTTTACACAATGCAGAGGATTAACCCCTTAGGTTCCACAGTGAGTATAATAAGCATGCTTTACTACATATACAGACTAATTGTACTGTTGTAGGTTTAGTAACACTTTAAATATGATTGGATGACAGTGAGAAGCGGGATCCCATTTCTAACTATCAGCTTAAAAATGATTGGATGGCAAAAGCCAGGCTGTCGCTACACATCCCATCTCAGAGGCTAAAACTAGAGTACATTGGAAACTCTAGAAAGAAAAAGGAAACGAGAATGCATGCCAGCCTAGTGCATTACCTTTGCGACACTTTAACATGGTAAGAGGTTAAAAATATACTCACAAACGAGTGATAAAATCAAGCAGATGGTAAAATCCACCATTAGTCCCATCCAGCAAGGTCTGCTGACCAGTAACAATTGTGGCATGTAGAGTCCACAGAAAGCTGATGCGTTTCGAGGGGTATCCCCTCTTCAGCGCTGACAGCCCAACTACAGAACACTATACTCACATTCAGAGTCCCTGGATTACAACATTTCTCCGAAACTTTGCAGATTACTGGAACTGTGACGATACAACTCATGACATGCCGCCAACTTTAACCTGGGTACCCCCCATCCAACTTTCCTCTTACCCTTCTCCACCCCCTGCCCATACCCACACCCACTCTTTGATACCCCCCTCTCTATCCTTATGTATTCCTATTGCTTTTCTCCAACCTCAAACTTTTCTTTTTTCCTTCCTCTTTAGCACCATTTAAAACCGAGCTGGATATCTCTTCAAACTTGAGTACTTGCATACCTAACTTTGCCACTAATCCTAAAGGTGTATGTATATACACAACTGTCATGGTTGGCGAATCCTGTATGCTTTTAATGAACGTTTGTACCTTAGTGAACAGTTTATTTGCTTTTAGTAAAGCAACCAATTTGAGTTACGAGCGCAACATGGAAGCAGCCATTTCAGCAAAGAGAGACTCAATCCTTCTCCTATGACCAGTTTCCTTAGGTGCCAGAGATATTAGATGACAATATCCCAATCAGTCTGGAGCGGGCAATTATTCAAAACCTATAAAGTGGAACAGTACAGTTTTCTTGACTTTCTCATTCGCTTCCCTGTTACAATGGCTCAAACAGGAGTGTTTGTACAACTACCGTGCTCATGCTTTGGGGAAAAATTAACCATAAAATTGTGAGATGTACAGTATCTTACAAAAGTGAGTACACCCCTCACTTTTTTGTAAATATTTTATTATATCTTTTCATGTGACAACACTGAAGAAATGGCACTTTGTTACAATGTAAAGTAGTGAATGTTCAGCTTGTATAACAGTGTAAATTTGCTGTCCCCTCAAAATAACTCAACACACAGCCATTAACCACTTGCCGACCGCCGATCGGCATTTGACGGCGGCAAAGTGGTTAGTTCCCGCAAAACGCCGTCATACGACGGCGGCTGCAGGAACGTGCTTAGTGAGCGCGTATACAGCCTTCCTGTATACGAAGGCTGTGACCACTTCCCTTCCCCAGATAGTGCAGTCCCCCTACAGTTAGAACACGCCCAGGGAACATATTTAACCCTTAGAGCGCCCCCTGCAGGTTAACCCCTTCACTGCCAATGACATTTACACAGTAATCAGTGCATTTTTATAGCACTGATCGCTGTATAAATGCCAATGGTCCCAAAAAAGTGTCAAAATAGTCCGACATGTCCGCTGAAATATCGCAGTACCGCTAAAAATCGCAGATCGCCACCATTACTAGTAAAAAAAAAACAAAAAAACCCCAAAAATGAATTCTCCTCATCCGTAAACGCGACCACTTTTGCGCAAACCAATCAATAAACGCCGATTGCGATTTTTTTTATCGCAAATATGAGGAAGAATATAAATCGGCCAAAAACTGTGAAAAAAAAATTTTTTTATTGGGTTTTTTTGCAAAATTGTCACTCTTCTTTTGTTTATAGCGGCGATCAGAAATGACGCAGAGGTGATCAAATACCACCAAAAGAAAGCTCTGTTTGTGGGAAAAAAAGTAGGCAATTTTCGTTTGGGTACAACGTCGCACGACCGCGCAATTTTCAGTTAAAGCGACGAAGTGCCGAATCGCAAATAGGGCTCCGGTCCTAGAGCTGGAAATCCTTCCGGGGCTGAAGTGGTTAATGTCTAAATCACTGGCAACAAAAGTGAGTACACCCCTAAGTGAAAATGTCTAAATTGGGCCCAATTAGCCATTTTCCCTTCCTGTTGTCATGTGACTCATTAGTGTTACAAGGTCTCAGACGTGAATGGGGAACAGGTGTGTTAAATTTGGTGTTATCACTCTCATTCTCTCATACTAGCCACTGGAAGTTCAACATGGCACCTCATGGCAAAGAACTCTCTGAGGATCTGAAAAAAAAGAATTGTTGCTCTACATAAAGATGGCCTAGGCTATAAGAAGATTGCCAAGACCCTGAAATTGAGCTGCAGCATGGTGGCCAAGACCATATAGTGGCTTAACAGGACAGGTTCCACTCAGAACAGGCCTCGCCATGGTCGACCAAAGAAGTGGAGTGCACGTGTTCAGCATCATATCCAGAGGTTGTCTTTGGGAAATTGATGTTTGAGTGCTGCCAGCATTGCTGAAGAGGTTGAAGGGGTGGGGAGTCAGCCCATCAGTGCTCAAACCATACTCCACACACTGCATCAAATTGGTCTGCATGGCTGTCATCCCAGAAGGAAGCCTCTTCTAAAGATGATGCACAAGAAAGCCTGCAAACAGTTTGCTGAAGACAAGCAGACTAAGGACATGGATTACTGGAGCCATGTCCTGTGGTCTGATGAGACCAAGATAAACTTATTTGATTCAGATGGTGTCAAACGTGTGTGGCAGCAACCAGATGAGGAGTACAAAGACAAGTGTGTCTTGCCTACAGTCATGCATGGTGATGGGAGTGTCATGGTCTGGGGCTGCATGAGTGCTGCCGGCACTGGGGAGCTACAGTTCATTGAAGGAACCATGAATACCAACATGTACTGTGACATACTGAAGCAGAGCATGATCCCCTCCCTTCACAGACTGGGCCGCCGGGCAGTATTCCAACATGATAACGACCTCAAACACACCTCTAAGATGACCACTGCCTTGCTAAAGAAGCTGAGGGTAAAGGTGATGGACTAGCCAAGCATGTCTACAGACCTAAACCCTATTGAGCATCTTTGGTGCATCCTCAAATGGAGGGTGGAGGAGCACAAGGTCTCGAACATCCACCATCTCCGTGATGTCATCATGGAGGAGTGGAAGAGGACTCCAGTGGCAACCTGTGAAGCTCTGGTGAACTCCATGCCCAAGAGGGTTAAGGCAGTGTTGGAAAATAATGGTGACCACACAAAATATTGACACTTTGGGCTTAATTTTGACATTTTCTCTTAGGGGTGTACTCACTTTTGTTGCCAGCGGTTTAGACATTAATGGCTGTGTGTTGAGTTATTTTGAGAGGACAGCAAAATTACACTGTTATACAAGCTGTACAGTCACTACTTTACATTGTAGCAAAGTGTCAGTTCTTCAGTGTTGTCACATGAAAAGATATAATAAAATAATTAGGAGGGGTGTACTCACTTTTGTGAGATACTGTATATATTTTGCAACACTTGGTAACACACTATATGCGCTGCTGTGCATTGCATTGTCATTCATTGGGAAATGGCACCCAATCACCGAACAGTGCTTCTCAATGCACATGGGTTTCAGCACACCACAGTGCAAAGATGCATTGGGTTATTCTGCATAGAAAAAAAATCTTGTTTTTGACATGTATTGGTATATTGGCAGCCCATTACATTGACAGCACACTGGATAGGAGTGAAGGAGGGCCTAAAAGTTGCAGTAGCTCAGCTATAATGAGTTAAAGGGATATTAAAGTCTTGTTTTTCTGCTCTGTGCAGCTGTTTTCCACAGAAGAGCCTGAATCCTCCTTTTCTCAGGTGCAACGCCGTTACTCCTGGCCCCTCCCGCCTACTGGTTGCCCCCTACAGCAAGCTGCTTGTTCTGGGGGCCACCCAAGCAGGCTCACTCCCGAACAGTGGCTCTGTGTGTCCATTCACACATGAAGCCGCTGCTTAGCCCCGCCCCTCAGTCCCCTGATTGGTTTACTGGCCATGATTGACAACAGTGGGAGCCAATGACTCCCACTGCTGCCAAGCCAATTAGGCGTGCAAGTTCCTGGAGAGAGAAGGCACTCATGGTCATCTCTGAATCGAGATGGGGCTCAGGTAAGTATTAGGGGGGTGCTGGGGGAGCTGCATAGAGAAGATTTTTTACCTTCATGCATAGACTACATGAAGGTAAAAACTAGGGGTCGACCGATATAATTTTTCAAGGCCGATACCGATACTGATTTTTCGTCTGCCTTTAGGCCGATAGCCGATATCCTGTAGATTTAAACTTTTTATTTTTACCCGGTCCTTTTAAATTTTTTATATTTTTTATTTTATCACTTTTATTGCTGTCACAAGGAATGTAAACATCCCTTGTGATAGTAATAGGCACTGACAGGTACTCTTTATTGAGGGATCTGGGGTCTATAAAACTCCAACCCCCTCCTCTTACGCTGGCGTTTTGAATACTTTCTATTTTTTTAAAACCGGTGCCTTTAGGATGCCAGTAATCTGGAAGTGATGTCATGACATCAATTCCGGGTTACTAGATCCGAGTCTTCAGCCAGCTGGCAGACGTACCGGCTGGACGCTCTGGCCTCCTGGTGGGACGGGAGACCACAGCGGAGCAACTGGAGGGGGGCATTCCCTCCCACTGCTTGTAATAACAGCCGACTGGCTGCTGAGCCGCATGGGTTGTTATTACAAGAAAGCTGACCGTCCGCTCTAAAGAACGGTACAGCTACATGCATCACCCCAGTACAACCCCTCGAAGCAATATCGGTAACATTAGTAAGTTTGTGACCGATACTGATTCTTCAAAAAAAGTGAATATCGGCCGTACCGATAATCAGTTGACCTCTAGTAAAAACCTTGTGAATTTACAACCACTTTACTGGTTCCCTATAACTCCTGAACACCAGATTTCTTCTGAGTTTAGCTTACCAAAAAAAACAAAAAACTTTTATTTCATTGATGTCAGAAGCATACTTTAATATATTTTGACTTTTGGTCATCATTTTAGGGTGTTTTCCCTTTTAAGGTTCTTACCAGTAAATCATCGTTGCTGACAAGAAATAACTCGGGGTTGGAAGTTTCAAGTTTTGCTCTTGTTACCAACTCCAGTGCTTGGAAGGATGACTGAAAATACATGGGAAAAACACATATTCACAGTTACATGGTGATCTACCCATAAAAGATTCTTTATACTGTTATACTAATTTACGCAGCCAATACAATTGTCTTCAATAGGATTTTAATGTGCCTCTGCCAAACATGCTTTTACAGCTACTTCTTAGTAAGCCCTGTATGCATTGTATTCTCCAGGTTTATTTTACTTATTATTATTATGGGTACCTATATAGCACTGTCAATTTACAAATGCCTTTACACACATATATATATATATATATATATATATATATATATATATATATATATATATATATATATATATTGTACATTTACATCAGTCCCTGCCCTCAAGGAGCTTACAATCTAAGGTCTCTAACTCACATTCATTCATACACATATTAGGGCCACTTTACCTACCAGCATATCTTTAAAGTGTGGGAAAAAACCCACAGAGACACGGGGCTGGGATTCAAACGAACAACCTTAGTGATGCTAGAAGGAAGTGCCAACCACTTAGCCACTGATGAGTAAAATGGTAATGAAACTAGGTTCTGGACGACAGCCCTGGAGCCTGCATCTTAAAAACCTGTCAGCAATGGCAGCTCCCATGTCTCTATCCTCACAGGTTTAATTTTTTTTTTAAGCAGCATTTTATTTTTGCAGCCATGTACATTTTAACTAAAATTTTCATCTTCCAAACTTTGCACACAGATTTTTTGCTTTCACTTCGAGTCTCAGTTACTATTACTAATACCTATGTGGGGTTAATGGGACAGTTCACCCAAAATTGGTTTTGTCTTTGCATAGATAGAATTTTTTGGGGGAAATTTATGTTAGATTTAAATGTTAATATTCTAGTCTAGCATGGTCTTGTCCTCCTCCTTCGGAGTATTTCCCACAACTTCCAGCTAATCATGTGGATTGAGGTCATTAGAGTAGTTTTCACTAAGCCATTTTGGAATAAAGTTTAGGTTCTGGGGATGGCCCAAAAAAAAAAAAAAATGCACACATATTTATACTTTCTTTTTCAAGTCATATATGCATACTTATGTACATTACCCCAGGGATGTTTCCTGACAAACACATACTGGGCACAGTTCAACAATAAACTGTAAAGAGGAAACAACCCCCCCTTGCCGACCGCCCGCTGCAGCTTGACGGCGGCAAAGTGGTTTGTTATCGCAAACCGCCGTCACCTGACAGCGGCCGCGATAACGAATATTGTGAGCGTGCGCCGCCGGAGGCGCACTTGCACACTCTCTGTGTTCCGAGCGGGTAGGGCGGACTCGATCTCTGCCAGCTACCCGCGATGGCTCCCCCGCAGTGAGAGAACGGAGGTCCGTGTATGTAAACACGGATCTCTGTTCTGACAGAGGGGGAAGGGCTGTGATCACAGGCTTCCTGTATATGGAAGCCGTGATCACTACCTGCCAGTCCCGTCCCCATACAGTTAGAACACACTGAGGGAAAACAGTTAACCCTTAGAGCCAATGGCATTTACACAGTAATCAGTGCATTTTCATAGCATTGATTGCTGTATAAATGGCAATGGTCCCAAAAAAGTGTCAAAATGGTCCGACATGTCTGCCGCAATATCGCAGTAACGCTAAAAATCGCGGATCGCCACCATTGCTAGTAAAATATTAAAAAAAATAAAAACCCCAGAAATTAATTCTCATGGTTCGTAAACACGGCAACTTTTGCGCAAACCAATCAATAAACGGCGATTGCGAATTTTTTAACCAAAATTATGAGGAAGAATATAAATCAGCCAAAACCGATGAAAAAAAATGTTTTTTTATATTTTTTTTTTGGATTTGTATTTTAGCAAAAAGTAAGAAAAATATTTTTTTTTTTGCAAAATTGTCCACCTTTTTTTATTTATAGGGGGGATCAGAAATGACACAGAGGGGATCAAATACCACCAGAATAAAGCTCTATTTGTGAGAAAAAAAGGAAGCAAATTTTGTTTGGGTACAACGTCGCACGACCGCGCAATTGTCAGTTAAAGCAACGCAATGCCGTATCTCAAAAAGTGCTCTGGTCATAAAGGGGGAAATCCTTCCGGGGCTGAAGTGGTTATATAACAGTATAACAAAAATGTATTATCATATAAAGGAATGCAAACATCAAAAACCCTAACCCATGAATGCATAAAAAAACACAAACCTCATATTACAATAGATATCTCATAAAATGACAGTAAATGAGTATAACAGAAAATAAAAATATATTCCACTGTGATCAGACTGGGTTTGCTATATGCAATATAAAAGCAATTCTCACAATAAAAATAACACCTCTGTAAACAGTACAAGCCAGGTAAAGACAAAGGAGAAGAGCTGGTATAGCATAGGAAGTGGCATGATGAAAGCTGGCCTGGGGATCTCACAAGGCAAGTGTAGTACATGTATTTGGATATTTAGCAAGCATGCCTTTGTGGTGCAGTCTCCTTTGCTTAGGTGCCTCTCTGGAGGGCTAATCTCACCTTGATTTGCAACAGACTAATATTTACCCCTTGATAACCTCCTGCGCTACTGTTGCACTTTTCATGAATGCACATATAGCATCCTCCTAGTTTAGAGTAGTCTGCTAGGAAAATTTAGTTTAGCTTCTCTGTAAACCGAGGGGCAAGGATTGATTGCTTAGGGCTGCGCAGCGTTTAACAGGCAGCTGGTCTGCTCAGTGGCGGCTGGTGGTTTTTTAGGGGGGCAAACATCCACCCCCCTGCGCTGTCGGTCGGGTCACCCGCACCCGTCCCCAACATGGTAGAAGGGTCGGTCGGTCAGTCATCCAGACCTGCACTTATCCCCATATAAGTCGCAGGCGTGCAGCACTCCTACAGGCTTTCATCGCATCTCCTCCTCCTCTGCATCATGGCGGCTTCTGCTGCGCGTCTCCTCTCTCCTCCTTCTAGGCATCCAATAGGATCACCTGGCCTTTCAGCCAATCGGGTGATGGGTCTCAGCACCCGCTTCCTGATTGGCCGGGAGGATCATTGTGAAAATAAGGAATATTCATTTGCTATTATCACACAACTGGCTAGGCTCAGGGTGTAGTGCTCTATACCCCAAGCCCACCCTTTTTTGAGGCCTATTAGAGCCTCTGGCTCTAATCATGTGCTTCAAAAAAAAATTGGAATCCATGCGTCTGGCACCCCGTCACGGGCCGCCACTGGTTCTGCTACTTCTCACTGTCTTCCAGAGGCTGCTAGAAGCATAGGAGGAGGGGAGCAGAACAGGCCAATCCCTGGGGGGAGGGGGGCTCAGAGGGTGGAGGGAGAGCCCATGAGTAGTCTGAGGCCTGAGTGGCAGAGTGGGAGTTCTGGGTCCAGTTCTGCTGGAGGAGACCGCTATGCAGGTGCTCTACCCCTGAGGTAGAAGTCTGGGGGGAAGCCAGCCTGAAGACACTGAGGTCCCAGCTAGGCTTAGCTGGGGGGCCTAAGTCCTAGTCCAAGGATCCAGTTTGGTCAGGAGAAAGCTCATGTGAGAAAGCCAGGAGGAAGCTATGGGAGAGAGCCCAAGTTGTCTAGAAGTGGTGTGAGTTTACATCTCCCACTAGGGAGAGCCTAGTGGATAGCGGCAGGAGGCAACCAATGATCCTGTGGCTGAGTACAAGTTTTGCCGTTCTGGGGTATCCCATGGTCCCCATCCCTATCCAAGTTCATCCTTCTCTAATAAAAATGCAAAAAGAAGACCCTAGACTGATTCTTTGAGTCATCGGATGAATGCGGAAAAAGCTGTGTGAATGGATGTGTCTGTGTGTGCTACAAAGGGGGAAATAGCAGGGAAATTTAGCAGCGGATATTGTATACATTGTGGACATATTCTGTCTCCTTGTGAATTCCCAAATGAAGTTATTTGGGAAAGAAGTAAACTATTACGTGTGTAAAGCCTAGGGTCTCATTTGAAATTAAGTATGATGGGAAAATAGGGTGTTGGAGAAGGTGCTGCCATATAATAAATAAAATAAACATCAGACTCCGCACCCACCAATCAGATATCAACATTGCCTATCAATAAAAAAAATATGTTTAACACAGATCTGAACAGCCACACTTTTTCTGAAGAACTACTTTAAGGCATATTGAAAAGGCTTGACTTTATGACCAAGCAATTTGGGTTTCTCTGCTGTCCCCATGACCTCCACTAGGATCAACATACTGATAATAATGATGACAAGTGAACATATTTTCCAAATCCACTCCATAAAAACCATTCCAGGTAATAAGTTTGCCATTAGGAGGACTACAATTCTCAAAACTATTACACATCTTTGAAAGCTACTGGGTAGTGCGAGTGTAATTTCTTCTCATATTACCAGATATTTTCCTAGTATTGTTTTACGCGTTTTAAATAACCTGTAATTTAGCAGATTTGGGTGATTGTCTTATGGATCATTTCACATAAGCTGCAGATTTAGTGTATTCCACTTTTGTTCCCTCTGCACTATTGCCAACATGCAATACCTTGGATTCCAATTCCTGGTGCATAACAGACTGGATTATTACTTAAGAACTATGACGCACAGGTTCTTTAAAGCTGTACTTCAGGCAGATATAAAAGACATACAATAAGTCAGCTTTGCACTCATTATTGAATATGCAAATCAAATTTGCACTACCGATGAAATAAATAACTACAAATTAGCAGCAGTCAGTTATAGCCATCAGGGTTAAAAAACTAAGTGAAAAAATAAGGAGTGACCACGCTAGTAAAATCAATAGTATCTCTATAATAATATAATAAACCATCTAATAATGTCATATCTAGTATTCACCTGTAAATACATAATTTCATATTTCTATCCAATCTAAATATCATAATACGAATTGAAAAAAACAAACTATCAAATAAAATAAACCAGTTTACCAGGCTTTGCACTTTAATGGTGGACTATCGGTTAACCACTGCACAGTTGAAATTTCCTGGACATAGTTTACGCTTTATTAATTTGTTTTGTTAATTAATTTTGTGAATTATCGATGATGATTTTTTTGTGAAAATGTCACTTATTAATTGTCACTTTCTTTGAAAATATTTTTGGGTTTTTTTTCAATTAGTATGATGAGATTTAGATTGGATAGCAATATGAAAATGTGATAAGTTATTTAATTACAGGTGAATATTATGGTAGCACATTATTAGTTGGTTTATTATAGAAATACTATTGCTCTAACGAAACCTATTTTTCACACTGTATTCATGAATACACCGTTCTATGTATTTTTTAAATGCAAGCAGTATATTAACTGCTTGTAATCCACTGAACTGGGAGAGGGAGAACCAGCACAAGGAGACAATTAGTTGTACTACAATGCTCATGTGTTAAAGGGGAAGTTTGGCCCTACTTCTCCTATGGATCATAGGTGTGCGGTTCACTCTGCACCCTGTGACTGGTTTTCAGCTGACATTGGGCTTAAGTCCACTGTCAGCTGATGTCACTCAACCGGTCCAGGCACTGGATCGATCCCAACTTTACAGCCAGGATCCTCCCAGAAGTCTGGACCCACAGCTGGCTCAGCCTCTCAGCAATCCGCTGAGAGACTGAGCCAGCTACTCCTGCCCCCTGCAAAGCCTGGCGCTCCAGTGAGCTCTGGAGGGGCAGAGCAGAGAGACGATGACTGACAATCACTGCTCTCTGCTCAGAGCGGAGGAGTGATCAGCGGTCTTTGATCGCTTGGTTTTCAGTGTAGAGACGGGGAGAACAGATGCAGCATCGGATCAATGCTATATCCACCTAGGTGAGTATTCATTTTTTTTGGGGAAACCCAAACTTCTCTTTTAACAGGGGTCATGCTGATATATGAGGGCATGAGAGATGAACTGATCAGTTTGCTGCTTCTCCTTTTAGTGTCTAGTCACAGACTGGGGGAGGAACAAAATAAAGGTACATAGAATCCTAACTAAATGACAATGTGTTTGCTAAAGCACTAAACAATTGTTTTTTTTTATTCTATAAAATATATTTGCTTTTTTAGCTTTTGTTGAATACCAGCACTACTGGTTTCCGGTATTGTGTTGTTCTGAAGCCAATTATTGACTACATTTATACACCTTAGGAATTGTTGCATGGCATTTCTCAAGTTGGGTTTTCTAATTATAGCAATAGTAGATATGCCTGTGCAGTTGTTTGTAGTTTTCCTTGAGGGGTTGTGACAGGTTAACAATGTAGGAGAACAATTGACAGATGAGACAAAAGGGTGTTGTCACCCTTTAACAGAAAATAGGGTCCTTTTATAGTAGAACCACTGAAAATTTCAAAATATTACAAACAACTCTTGAAATTACTTTAATATGCTACAGCTCTATTCAATTTTAGCAATTGGGTTTACTCCACTTGTTCTGTACGAGAACTGGGCAGACGTATACACATAGACTAGGCATAGAAGCACCATATGAACTATTGATACATCGATCCTCTATATTCTGATTTAGGGGCCTATTTATATGAGATGTGAATTGGATCATGTGTCTGGAATCCCTTCCACTTTCATGTAGACCTGGAAAATATTCACTTCTTGGACAGATAAGAAGTAGGAAGCATTCTTCACAATGCCCACATTTTCCCCCTAATTTAATGGGTAGAACCAAAAAATGTTCTCACACATTGGTCCTTTGCTGACCATGTCCACCACTGTGTAGACGGCCTCAAATTAATTTCCTCCGGAAAAAAAAACAACAAGAAAAGCATTTACAATACTTACAGCTGCAAAGGTTCCATTCCATATTCTGGTGGATACATTCACAAAGTAATCTCTGAGTTGCAGGTCTTTAATTACACACTTAAATGTGATGCACCTTGAGTTATCACAGCTCTTTAAAAGAGAGAAAACCATGGTTAAAACGTTCCATGAGATGCATAATAGACTTTTCAATATTGCTCAATACTGGAAAAAAAAACAAACCTAAAGTTGAAGAAAAGCCTAACACTACTCATTGTTAAAAATGTACCCCCTCCCTCCTCCTACCTATCCTGCATAACCTGTATAAAAAAAGATCTGGGTGCATACCTATTTTTAATGGGCTCTTGTCATGTGATCCTATAGTTCCAGCAACTCCTGTCTTGATGAGTGGCTGCTGCAGGGGAGAGGAGGGCGTGCTGACCATGGCTGCACTATGGGAGCCTATGGGTAACATCACGGCTCCCAGGATTAACAGCCGTTGTAGAGGGTTCTCTTACACAGGGAAGCCAGAGCTGCAGGATCACATGTCAGGTCCAGATTAAAAAGAGGTAAGTACACAGATCTTTTTTTACACAAGGTATGCAGGATAGATAAGAGGAGGGGGAGGTAACATGTTTAAGAATAATTAGTGTTAGGCTTTTCTTTCTACCACCTTAATCACACAATACTGAAGAGCCAGTGTTCAGGGGAAACTATTACTATTTTTATCCTTCCAACTTCCTATAACCTTCTTTACGATAGAAGACTGGGAAAAATGTCTCCTTAAGACTTAATTTGCAAAAGCTAGTAGTAGTCAGTCACATTTACCTGGACTTGTTCTGTCAAATTGAAGACATTTTGTAGCTTATCCAAGCTTCTTCTTCTGTTCCAGTTTCAGTTACAGTAAGTAGAGAACTTAATGGCAGGTTGGCATTAGAAGACGAGGTGATAGATACAGAATTAAAAGAATAAGAAAAAAATAAAACAAAATGGCGGGGAGGAGAAAAGAAGGAAACAAAAAGGTGAGGTGGGTACACAGATGGAAAGGACCTAGCTCAAGCTGAGATCATGGAGATGTTTCAGTTAGGAGAGAATGGTTTGGAAACAAGGAGATTCCGAAAAGAATATCCAGGTGCACCAAGTAGCCATATAGGCTAAGAATCTGTTGTGATGTTGTGCTACCAGCTCCCCAAGGTGTTGTATGCGATTAAGTTCAGCAATCCATTCCTTGATTGTAGGGGCCGCCACTGATTTCCATTGCCTAGCTATCACACTTCTAGCTGCTATGAGGAAAAAGCACAACAGCCCCTTTTTAGCAGTCGAAATGCAGTAGAACCATAGAAATAGAATAGAAGTAATGAAAGAAGGGCAAATGAGGGGGGACACAGGAGTGTGAGAGTCTGCTGTGGTATTGTAAATGTGGAAAATATGGGACCAAAAGACATGAATGATAGCACGGTGATTGGATTAATGTGTGTTAAGGTGTGGATATACAGTAAAAGCTGGTTTATACTCCTGCCACTCATTAGAACTGAAGAAGCACCTTGGATAAGCTACGAAACCTCTTCAACAATAAAGAACAAGTCCAGTTAAGCTTGACTAACTACTTCTAACTATACCATGACACTGACAAATTAAAACCTTTACAGACTAATTTTTCAAAGTTTTATATTGGTCATCCTTCTTCCATTATCAACTTAGGGAACTGTTTAACACAAATCAACACACTTGGTCCAAAAAAGCCATTTGTAAATTTAAAGGGTAATGCCACTTTTGTGGGAAAAAAACATATAAACATATACAACTGCGACACAAGCCATATTGTGATTTATTGTTATTTAAAATTATATTTTCTTCCTCATTAGAGCCCTGTAGGGGCATCAGCTGATCAATAAGGAAAAAGACACTCTCATTCAGAATCAGTCCTGCCCAAGCAATGGTCTGACAAAGAACTATTCATTCAAAGTGGAAACAGGTAGGACTCTGCAACACATGTGTTAAATCCTTGCAATGTACATTGATTACCCAGAGGGATTGTTTCATTATTCTCAACAAACATGGAGCCACTCTGTAAACCTATTTGCTGGAACTAGTATGCATTGGATGAGTCAGGGAAAGGCTACTTCTATCAGAGCCTTATTGCACCAGTGTTCGGTCCCACCCTTGCTGTAACTGCAAGCATCCTCCTGGTGTTTTGCATTATGACAAATGCCCAACATTAGGAAGCCTTGTCCCCAATTTACCCAAAACTATCCAAGTGACTCTAAGCAAATTTGGAAAATCAATGACCCTGTTGCCAAAGTAAATCTTTCCTAAGAAACATATGGAGGCTTCTTTCTTCTTCCTTTTTAAAACTTTTAGCTCTTACCTGTTATTCTGAACCCCTGACTTCAATGCTTTCTGAGTCACTATTCTGGAGCACAAAACCAAATCAGGAAAGTCAACATCTAAAGTAGCGATCTGGGTTAGTGACTCCAAAAACAGAAGCCAGAGAATCAGCCTAACAGCCAGGCAACTGGTGTTTGCAAATTGAGAAATCAGCAATTGTGCCTCTTTATTTTTCTCTGGTAAGGATTCCTTTTTTTTTTTTGCAAATATAAATTTTTACTGAATTTCCGCTGTGCATACAAGGACACGTCAAATATGTACATCCAATCCAAAAAAAAATAAGATAGCATTCTTTGAAGGAACATTTGTCAGGATACACCGTATACAAGGACAAGTTATAATGGTCTCTGAGATAGATTTAGACATTTACTTATTCTTTACTCTCTTGTTCTCTAAAACATAGCAAGGCAAATATAATGCTTGTATACACCTGTCGCATTTTCCTGTTTACTTAAAACAAAGTAATGCAAGTAGATAAGAAAGAAAAGAGAGGGGAGGGGAGAAGGAGGAAAAGTTTAGGATTAGGAAAGGAGTTCCAGAAAAAGTGCAAGGGGCAGAAACAGTATATGAGGGGGGTGGGGAATTAGGAGGAAGGGAGAGGGGGAAAGAATTAAGGAGGGGTGAGGGGGTAAGAACAAGTTGGGTCAGGACAGCTTGGATTTGTTAATTGGCTGAGGTCAGTTAGTTCATCCTATTCCTAGCAGGGTTTTCCCCTCCTCAGATTGGGTGAATTGATACCAAAGCTTCCATGTCTTGGAATATTTCTCCTGTTGATGGCTTGCTGTGAGCACCAACTCCTCTAACTTATTAATGTCTTCTACTCTACGATACCATTCGGCCGGTGATGGGGGTATCTGTGTCTTCCAGTGGAGAGGAATGCATGCTTTTGCCACGTTTAAAAGGTGACGGACTATAGATTTTCGATTTTTGGTTTTGGCTGAGAATGTGATTACATGTAGGAGGAAGAAGACCGGGTCATCGGGGACTTCGTACTCGACAAGCATTTGTGTGAATTACTTAACAGTGGCCTAATAGTGAGTGAGCTTTGGGCATGATCAAAAAATATGTAGTAATGATCCTCTGTCCCCCAGGCACCTCCAGCAAAGGTCAGATGTAGTCGGGAAGATCTTTTTGAGTCGATCGGGCGTGAGATACCATCCCGTTAATATTTTATAATTGGTCTGTTGAATTCTTGTGCAAATGGAAGATTTCAGGGAAAATGTAAGGATGAGTTGTGTTTGGGCAGGGGTAAAAGTGCAATTTAAGTCCGATTCCCATTTGTAAGGTTTCCTTTAGTGCTCATGCACACAGGCTCAGAAGGCCATACATCCTCAAGAAGCACCGTATTTCTGTGCTCAGAAGTCACAGGTGTTTATATACAGTTGTGGTTAGAAGCCTGTACAAATCAATGACAGGCTTATAGATTCTGTGACTCTATGCCTGTAACATCCGAGCAGTTCCATGCATAAAGGGATGGATTCGTTTCCCTGGACACAGACAGTTTGTGTTCAGGGCCATTCAACAATCCCTGTGTACAAGTAACTGCTTAGATGTGTGGTTACAGGTATATGGCCACAGGATCTGTCAGCCTGTCATTGATTGTCATTGACACTCGTGACTCTTTGCTGCAGAAACACACTCCTTCTTGATGGTGTACAGACCTCTGCACCTGTGTGCATGAGCCCTTAACAAGAATCTGGCACTTTGTCCTGAGTGTGGTATTTTCCTAGCTCACTCTCATCCCACTTATACTCACCTTTTCCATGCTCAGCCATGGCATCGTTATTCTGCCAGTGCTGCTCCAAAAATACCCAGAGCTTCCAGGTATGGGTGAGCATGTGACCTTCTTCCAGGATGCACATCTCGCGACCCAATGGCCAATTAACATGCGCAAACACTGTTACTTGACAAAGCCATTAACCCTGTGTAACCTCTGATACCATCCAACAAGGAGCTTGCACAGGTGTTGACACCTAGAGGAAGAGAACAGCTGGGGGAGCACAGGGAAGGTGAGTATAAGTAAGTCGGAGGGTGTGCTAGTAAGAATTACTCTCATAGCTTTCAAATTAAACAATCAGCCTCCCCCATGAATATAGGCAGTGTATAATATTTCACACAATATATTATAATCAACAATTTACATTTTTTAGAACTTTTTGGTAATGCTAATTTTATATAGTCAATAAACTTAGCGAACCTGGCTCAAAGGAATATTTGTATTATGAAAAAAAAAAAACTTACTAATTCACGGACATGCCTAAGGTTCTCCTCAGTGAATGAAGCTGCGTATTCTTTTTTTCCTATCTGAAGAGGATTAACGTTGGGATTGCAAGTGATTCCATTAACCTAAAACAGAAGTTGAAAAAAAAGAATGGAGTTTATAGGCTCATAATTGACCTCTCCAGCAATAGCAGGTCGTAGTTAGAAGTCTGACAGTAAATCCATTGTTTGTTGAAGAGGCTCTAAGCAGCACAGAGAACCAGAGGCCAAGCCGGCTGGCATTTTGTTCCATACAATTAGGCTGATACTGTTCCCTTGAAGTATTTGCTACTGCAGATGTCTTTTAGAGCACAGTGCAACAACAAGGTCCGTCCAAAATATTTCTAAAAGCAGATCATTGGAAAGTAATATTTCAGTGGTGCATTTTAGTTTTTACAACTCAAAAGGTTAATGATTCTGCCAGTCCTAATCCTTGTTTTGGCTTTTTACAATGCCGAAGAGCTCTTGAGCACCGTGCAAAGATCAAGCTGCAACGTGTAACATTTGTTGCTAGAAAAGTAAAATTCACAATGCCCAGAACTTTTAAACAAGTCTCGATTTAATAGCTCAAAAGTGGAAAAGGATCCTCATTACCATCTGTTAAGGGTGAGCTGCCAGCCATTTTAAACTTTTACTACTGAAAGCGCTTTCTAAAAGCAGTTACCTGCTAATAATGCCATTAGCCAGACCCCCCCCCCCCCCCCTTCTTTGTAACCAGGGTCCTATTTAACATCATGCTGCCCTAGAGAGATCTGAATGAAGTTTTGTACAAGCCCTGGCCCTTGTGTCATGTGATTACACAATATTACCAAAAGTATTGAGACACCCGCCTTTACATGCACATGAATTTAATGGCACCCCAGTCTTAGTCCGTAGGGTGCAATATTGAGTTGGCCCACCCTTTGCAGCTATAACAGCTTCAACCCTTCTGAGAAGGCTGTCCACAGGGTTTAGGGAATGTTTGACCATTCTTCCAGAAGTGCATTTGTGAGGTCAGGCACTAATGTGGTTGAGAAGGCCTGGCTTGCAGTCTCAGCTCTAATTCATCCCAATGGATGTCAGGACTCTGTGCAGGCCAGTCAAGTTCCTCCACCCCAAACTCGCTCATCCAGGTCTTTATGGACCTGGCTTTATGGACTGGTCCAAATCATTTGGTGGAGGGGGGATTAATTATGGTGTGGGATTGTTTTTCAAGGGCTGGGCTTGGCCCCTTAATTCCAATGAAGGGAACTCTTAAGGTGTCTGAATACCAAGACATTTTGGACAATTTCATGCCCCCAACTTTGTGAGAACAGTTTGGGGATGGCCCCTTCCTGTTCCAACATGACTGCGCACCACTGCACAAAGCAAGGTCCATAAAGACATGGATGAGCGAGTTTCGGGTGGAGGAACTTGACTGGCCTGCACAGAGTCTTGACCTCAACCCAATGGAACACCTTCAGGATGAATTAGAGCAGAGACTGCGAGCCAGGCCGTCTCGTCCACATCAGTGCCTGACCTCACAAATGCGCTTCTGGATGCCATTAAAGTTCATATGCGTGTAAAGGCAGGTCTCCCAATACTTTTGGTAATATAGTGTATGTTAGTTAAAACTACTTCTAGAGTGTACAATCAGAGGCACGTGGATATTTGGCTCATCGTTCATATTTCCTGGGATATAAAGAGCCTTCTGTTTTGTCTCCTCAACCCCTGCATCCACTTCACTTGACAATTTGGTCAAATTAAGCGAGAGAACTGTAGATGGAACAGAGGAGGGTAAAAAAAAATAGGTTTTGTAATTATTTTTTAGCTTGCCATTGCTCCCACTGTATAAGTGTGTTAAAGGCAGCCCTGTCTGCTCCCACGTGATGCTGTTTCAGAGGACCTGATATCCCTGACTTTGGGACTAATCTTTGGCCGTTTGCCATGCTCTGGTGCCTCAGTGGCCAATAACTTAATGGGCGAGTAAATAAAAAGGTTGGTGTGCCTTAGCTCTGAACTTAGGGACCCCACAAACTGCATTACAAAGTGAAATCCAGTTTCAGAGTGATGGGCAGAAGAGTGTTTTCTAGCTAAAAAAGGAATAGTGGGCACCTTCTTCACTTGAGGTAAAAAGCAGGCAGGCCTAGGAGAGGATATACTACCTGAGCTGTTTTACAGGGTCCAAGATGACAAGAAAGGCCTTTAGGTGAGTTACATGGCTATATTTTCAGGTTGGAGGAGGGCCCTCATTTCCAACTGAGCACCCCTATCAAGAAACTAGACCCCAACAGAGACACTTAACCACAAGGAGACAACAATGTTCTATCTCAAGGCTGAATCATAGATGATATTTGGGGCTCAGGCTAGGGTATCTGTAAACCACTTCACCATAAATCCTCCAAAGCAAATGAGCCAGCAACACAGTGAAGTCTTCCATATACAAAAACTTCATTGGCTCACATTATAAAATCCAGTATTAGAGGGCTTACATGTTTCAGCAACTTAACGCATAACACTGAACTGTGTAAGCCTTCTAATACTGGATTTTATAATGTGAGCCAATAACATTTTTGTATATGAAAGATTTCACTGTGTTGCTATCTCTTTTACTTTGGAGGAAATGCTGAACTGCCTTAGAGATGTGATTTTCTCCATAATGCACTGATGCAGGTAGCATGCAAGGTAGTAAATCGCTGATGCTGGTTATACCAACTAACGCAGAACCGGAGTAAATGGGGTAGTTAATAGTGAGGTTTGTCAGCAAACAGAAGTAAAATGAACCTCTGCTCACACGACAGACCCCCTGTGAGTTTATGGTAGATTTTGATTTAACCAGGTGGAAAGAATGTATGGCTGGTAAAACACGGGTCTCAAATGAGCACCTAAACTATTTCAAAGTGACTAGTTAATATCTTAAAAGGTCATACTCTGCAACTTTAGGAGCATTACAGGCCTCATCATGCCATGCCATCTACCAGCTAGAAATACAGGCTGAGACTGGTAGTTCCTCAACAGCTAAAGAAGCAGGCTGCTCAACTCTGGCATAGATCAGTTATTTTCTTTTGCCTGGCTCTAGTTATAATGACTTTCTGGAACTTAGAATCTCTCAATACGTGGCAGGCCAGAAAATGTCTAAGTCTGCTTATGGCGTGTCCTGAATGCAAGATGTATGAGTGTAAGAAAATTCAGAGAGGCATTCTGTTGTGAAAAAATAAACCATGAAACGTAATAAAAATGCTTGCGAATTAGACAATATACTGACTGAGCCTGAGCGTACTAGAGAAAGTTTGGGTGGTTGGCACTTGCAAATAGTGCATAGACATTAGTGCAAGTAAAGGGAAATCCTGTGTAATACCCGTTGAGTACCTGCAATTTTTTTGTGACTTTCTACTAAGCCCAGAAGTGGTAATATAAATAAAAGGATTCATTTTCACCTTCGTTGGTATCCAATATTTGAATAGATTTATGTGAAAGAGCTTTTACAAGAATTAGAAATTCATATGGAAATGTTTTATTATTATTAGCAATAATTGAAAAGTATTCTAATCCTGATAGCATATAATTTCCAGCACTAAGCCTATGTCCCCAGGGTAGTCTGCATACCACCACCATAGCTGCCAACTGTCCCACTATTCCAGGTCTTGGAAAGTTTAGCCCTTGGAAAGTTTCCTGTTTTTCGTATTATAAAGGGATTCATAAAATCTCTCTTCAGTTACTGTCATCTTTTAAGGGAAACTATAATATACATATCTTGAGTTTTTATAGTAATCTTTGCCTGAAAGTAATCTCCAATCATGTTTGTTGATTGACATTTTTATGGTCGGTCTCCACAAACCAATCACTCCATTCTTAACATTATTTATTTATTGAATACATTTATCTAACTGTTAATAATGCATTCATTAATTAACCAGAGTGTTAGAAACTGGACTTTGAGAAATTCGTATAATTACATAGAAACAACTCACAGAGGATAACTCTATGGTAGCTAAGCAACATAGCTGGGTAGTGATGGTTATGTTTTTGTTTTTTTTCCCCAGAGAATCAGTACCCAGCATGGAACAGTGAAGCAAAAAGACCTTTGTAAATTATTATTTTTTAGTTACTGATTAAGATTTGTTTTTTTTTTTAATTTTTTATGACAATGAAGTTTATTAAAATGCACCCTCCATCCTTGGGGTGCAGAATATTTGATGTATTTAACCACACATCCTAAAACAACATTACCATGCTCTATATTTTCCTAAAGTGTACATGCAGGACCAAAAAACAGGTTCCATTAACTGCTTTCCTCCCCAACAGCAAATCTTCCTTTCATTTCTCTGCTGCTTTATTTAGTCCCCAAGAGTTTAGAGCAATATCTAACACTTCTAGCTATTGGGATCATGTGACTAACTCCCCTTCCTCCCACGTGACAGCACTGGGGCTTACTAATGGGCCGCTCAGGCACTCAGCGCTGTCACATGGGGGTGGGACTTAGTTGTGACTTATAGCTTAAAAAGGACTTCCCATGCTAAAGCTATAAGTAAAGGGAAGGTAAATATGTAGGAAGAGCAGGGGTTAAGAGTACCTCTTACTATGGCCCATATACAGTAAGCTACACACAGGTTCACTTTAAGCTTCTATCAAAGAACTGTTTTTACATGATAAAGAGAATTTGGGAAGTGTACTATGACATGAAATGTCTCATAAAGTTCAAAAACAAAGAATAATACCTTAATACACCAATAAAGGTGTTCCCTTTGTCAAGTAGAAATTAACACTGATACACACTGATGCTGTCACCAATGTAAAACCAACTTTAATATAATAAATAGAGGATTCACAACATATAGTCTCTACTGTCCACTTCCTGCTCCAACATGATTCACCACACAAAGGGCTTAATCATGGAGACTGGTTTTACCTCAATGACAACATCAGTGTGTGGTCTATTCATTTTTCTACTTGTCACTGTGATTTCTTATTGAATAAGTACATTGTATATAAATGTATTCATGCAGCAGTAAGAGGTAATGTCTATAATGCTTCTGATATACATTAAAATATCAGAATCTCAGAGTCTCAGAAATACCAGTGTGATGCCAATTGTCTGTACGGTATATGTTTTTACCTGATCTGTCTGTACTGAGGTGATGTACATCAGAGGGTTGTTACCTTTGGTGAACTCTGGGATATTAATGGTTAGAAATGCCGTTCTCACTGGCATGGTTCCAGTACTAACCTGAAACAACAAAATGCAGAATATTCGGATTATGAAGAAAAAACTGTCCATTCAGGCTTACCAACCGGCCAGGAATTTGCGGACAATCACTGACAAATACAGGATAGTTAAAATGGTGTGTTATTTTATAAACTTCTAAGCATTGGATAATTCTGTACGTTGCATTGTGCACTTTAAGGCCTCATACACACGGGCGTATCTAAAAAAATAAACAAAACGTCGGGTCCGACGTCAAGGAAAAAAAGATGACGTTTTTCGGCGTTATGCATTGGCGTTCTTGAGCGTTAGTGAGCGTCGGCGTCAATAGGCATTTTTTTTTAAAAATCATCCCTCTGCTATTTTTCAACCTAAAAACGTCGGCGTCAAAAAACGCCGGAAAACGCCGGTACAATATTAGGTGGCGTTTGTTGGCGTTTTGTGGTTTGTGGCGTCGGCGTCAAAAAACGTCAAAACGTTACAGCCTCAGAACGCGATGGCCATGGGTTCTGCTTTCTGCTCACTAACGCCGACGCCACCTACAGCTCAAAAACGCCGATGTTTTTATGGGGTCATTGACTAACATGGAGAGCTGCAAAAAACGCCAGAAAACGCCGGCGTCAAAAAACGTCCGTGTGTATGAGGCCTAATGCTAGCCTGCTCATATATTGCTCCTATCACAAAAGATAGTTATATATTGATGGATGCAGATGAATGGCTATTTCCTTAGGGCTGGACTGTGCATGTGCTAGACTATATTGTCCTGCTCCCATATGTGTATTTGTGGCCCAGCACAGCATGGGCTGTATATGTTATTAGTGTCATCTGCTCCTCTGAGGTAAGTATAAAAGAGTATAGCAAGAATAGTGAGGGCGATGGCAGACAATCGTGCTTAAAGTGGTTGTAAAGGCTAAAGGTTTTTTTATCTTAATGCATTCTCCGCAATAAAGGATAAGTTCAACTTTTTAACAAAAAATAATAAATGCACATTTTTTTGCAGGTAAAAAATGTACATTTATTATTTTTTGTTTTAGCAGCGTGCAAAGCAGGGATATGCAATTAGCGGACCTCCAGCTGTTGCAAAACTACAAGTCCCATCATGCCTCTGCCTCTGGTTGTCATGCTTGTGGCTGTCAGTCTTGCTATGCCTCATGGGATTTGTAGTTCTGCAACATTTGGAGGTCTGCTAATTGCATATCCCTGCTGTAAAGCATTGCACCAGCGATCAGCAGATCGATGATGCCATGCAGGTCTCCTGCAGACCTGTCAGTGTATCTGCTGATACATTCTGACAGGAAGACTCAATGAACTACCACAGAGCTCACAGCGCTAGCGGGGAAGAGAAGATCCCCGCTAGGTGTCAAATCGGGGAGCAGGAGGTGCAGGGGCCGGTCTATTCATAGCATGTTACACCCTGAATATGGGTGTAACATGTCATCCCTTTGTTCTCTCCTTCTCTCAGCATGTTTCTTGTTAGCTCCTTGTGAAAGCAACATCTCATGACTGGTTTTACACAAGCTAGGTTCCTATTTAAACTGATGCATGTAAATACACAATCATATTTCATGCAGTTCAAGGATTCTAGCAAAATGTCTGCATATAGTAAGGCTCATGTTGAAAAGATATCTAGACAATGGAAGTTTCTGGTTGACCCAACTATTCCCCCAATCTTCTTATTGAGGCGGTAAAAGTACTAAGTGAGCGTTGTTTTTGTCTGTTATCTTAGACACATGGAGCTTTTTAGCTAGCTTGGCTATAAAGGCTTTGTGTGCAAGCTTTCCTTGGTTAAGAGGGCAACATGATAGTATGCGGTCCACCCTGTACTTACTTTTATTGTGAAGTTATACTCAGGGCCAATTTCATCAAAATTGTTTATCCTTGAGGGTACACTGGCTCCAGAGAAGACCTCATAGAAGTTAATGTTGGTGGATCTATAGGCAGAAGAGTGAACCTTTATATACAGTAATCTCATATTCATAGTAAAGTGGGGGAAATCTTAAGTTGTCACTAAGAAAAGTGTCCTTATTAAAAGATTTCCAGTCACCTTTTATTCTGGTGACAACTATAAAATATTTTATTTTTTATCACTGTCTGTCCCTATGCTGATGGTCACCAGACAGCAATAAAAATCCAACAGAGATTCCAAACCTACCCACTCCAATCTAAAAAAAAAACAAGGTAAAGCTTTTGACACACTTTGAAAATTAGAATATCTAGACTACTATTGTATACATTTTCAGACAAAAAACAAAACAAAAATGTTGTTTAACCACTTCAGCTCCAGAAGGTTTACCCCCCTTCATGACCAGGCCATTTTTTGCAAATTGGCACTGCATTATTTAACTGACAATTGCGCGGTCATGCGAAGCTGTACCCAAATAAAATTTATATCCTTTTTTCCCCACAAATAGAGATTTATTTTGGTGGCATTTGATCACCTCTGTGTTTTTGTTTTTTATTGCGCTATAAACAAAAAAGACCCACAATTTTGAAAAAATAAACAATATTTTTTACTTTCTGCTATAGAACATATCCAATAACAATATGTAAAAATCAAATTTCTTTATAAATTTAGGGCAATATATATTCTTCATACATATTTTTGGTCAAAAATTCAAATAAGCGTATATTGATTGGTTTGCGCAAAAGTTATAGTGTTTACAAACTATGGGATATTTTTATGGAATTTTTATTTATTTATTTATTTATTTATTACTGGTAATGGCGGCGATCAGCGACTTATAGTGGGACTGCGACATTGCGGGGGACAAATCGGTGAACCTTTTTTGGGAACCAGTGACACCAATACAGTGATCTGTGCTAAAAAATATGCACTGTCACTATACTAATGACACTGGCTGGGAAGGGGTTAACATCAGGGACGATCAAAGGGTTAAATGTGTGCCTAAAAGGTGCTCGGTTACTGTGGGAGAGGTGTTTGTACTACGGGAAGGCAGGGATCCATGTTCCTGCTTTGCAGAAACACAAGATCACTACCTTCCCTACTGATAGAATGATGGTCTTGCCTCTGCTTCTTTCCCAAACAATTGGCACGTCCTGGCAGACATCAAGTCTATTGGACCTGCTGATTGGCTCCCATTGTGTCCAATCACAGCGGGAGTGGGTCGCCGGGCGCGAGCCCCAAGTCCCGAAAGCGTCATATCACGTACTAGGTACATCATCTGGCACAAAGCGGCTTCCCTGCCACAGTATATGTGCGTGGGGTGGTCGCTAAGTGGTTAATCAACTCATAGTATGCCAGCACATTTTACAAAGTGGCTGGATTCTTGGAGTTCAGCTTTAACCTATAAGTACAAATAACTTTGGTGCATGATTAAATAAGCCAGGAAACCAGAAAAAGTGACTATTCCAACAAATGTTTAAAACACAGCATTATACTGTATGTATATAAGTGTAAATAGCTTTAAAACATGCATTATGATATGAGCTCATTTCTCATGAGAATGCCAGTTAATAATATATACATCACATTACAGCAATTTAGCCATTGTTTTCAAGGACCTTGAAGGAAATGGTATTTGTTAAGGAGATATTTCCCCTAAGGACAAGTGTTCCAGAAGAGCCAGCTAACTTTCACATATTCATTGAAATAATTATAAGTCTACAGCTGTAGCAATTGGTTATTGATAAGTTTGTAGCCATTTCCATTGCCTTTTTTCAAAAGCTATTAGCACTTGGAACATTGTTAATATATATTATTTAAAAAAGTAAAACCTCTGCATTTCTGTGTCTCTGAAGGACTGTATATTGACCTCTCTATGAATGTGTGAAGTGCATTTTTGCCTTTTAGGCCTCATACACACGGGCATTTTATAATAAATAAGCAAAACACCAGGTCCGACGGTTTTTAAAAAATCGGCGGTTTTTGCGGCGTTTTGCATCGGCGTCAGCGAGCGTTAGTGAGCGTCGGCGTCAATAGGCGTTTTTTAAAAAAAAAATCAGTCCTCTGCTATTTTTCAACCTAAAAACGCCGGCGTCAAAAAACGCTTGTTAACGCCGGTACGGCGTTAGTGGGCGTTAGCAAGCGTTAGTGACCGTTTTGCCAATTGGCGTCAAAAAACGCCAAAACGCTACAGCTACAGAACGCGATGGTCCCGCGTTCTAAAAACAGCTCACTAATGCCGACGCCCTCTACTTCTCACTAACGCCGGCGTTTTTAGAAGGCCATTGAATAACATGGAGAGCTGCAAAAAACGCCTACAAACGCCGGCGTGCAAAACGCCCGTGTGTATGAGGCCTTATTTTAAAAAACGAAGATATGCATTTGTCTCACTTTCATCAGAAATCCCAAAATCTAAGAATAATTCCTAATTTTAGGTTATTTGACGGAGCCATGCAAATCATTCCTTTCTGCTCCATGCCCATCTGTACATCCAGAACCTTTGGTTTATTGCCAGATAAGGCATTAAAACATAGAAGTTATAACTTACAGGCTTTGGTGAGCTGGGCCAAAAGAAACCAAAGAGCCCTTTACCAGTGCAAAGCACATTTGGACCTTTTAAAAAGGTATCTACGTCTATGTCTCACTTCCAATTCCATCGCAAGTTCCTATAATAGTGAAATATTTCTTAATCTAAGGACTTTAGTTAATTTGGGTAACAGCATAACCTAACAGCCACACACAACTGTTCCTGAGGTATAAGGAGATAGAATGGGCTAGAAAACCCAGAATTTATTTACCCAAAAATAAGCCAGCACTGGAATTTTCCAGTGCCACCCTTCCTGTCCTTGCTGTCCTTAGGTCAGAAGATGCATGCACTTACAGCCTGTCAGTGATGTACTATATGTGTCTAGCTTTACATAATATTAAATAAGGAAGCCGATAAGTTACATATAATTTGTAAAAAAAAAAAAGTGTGATTGTACTACATCCTAAATGATATGTAGTGTTGGGGATATCTCTTTGGCACAATAGAGGCCACCCTCCCCATGCTCCTCTGTGGGTGTTGAGAAGTATCCTCAGATATCTGGCATTGGTCCTGGTCTGGTATGGTCAGATATGTTTCTATTTTTGGACTTTTTCAGTATACATGGCAGTTGGAGCAGAACTCTTCAAAGAAGACCCAGAAACATCTTTTTTTTTGTGGACCTCCGGAGACTTAATGAGTTTATGGTCAGACTGCAGTGAGTTGCTAGTTAAAGTTGGGTGGTCAAAGCACTGTGCTAGGTGTTAATTGAGCTTTGTTAATTTTTTTTTAAATTATATCTGAAGTCAAAGCTTTTTTTTTTCTTATACTTTGCAGACATTTTTGAATTTAAGTGATACAGTTTACTAAATTTAGTTATTCGATTTATCCAGTAAAGGGTATCACTTAAGCTCCAAAATGTCTGCATTAACCGATGGCTAACACAGTATAAGACTCTATTACTGCTTTTTAAAAGAATTATAAAAAAATTTTTGCCTTAAGTTATAATTTAAGCTTGGTGCACACTACTAGTTTTCTTTCGTCCAGTGGGTTGAGTGAAAAAAAAAAAACGGACAACTCAGGTCAGAGCCGCTGTACTAACAATTCCATGTTAGTGCAGTGATCTCCCCTGCTGAGCTATTGTGTTCTGACAGGGGGATTCCCCCAAGGATGCCCCCCCCCCCCCCGCCAGAACACTCTGGTCAGCGCTTTCAGTCATTGGCGTAACATGCAGATTGGAAGCCGGTTGTCAGACCTGTTTTAGTCATGACCTTTTAACAGAAGCTGGCCTGCTTCTGTTGGACCAGCTGCCATAACCATAGGCTGGTTGTTGGCTGTTTTATTATTGAATCGGCTGGTGTCGCCCCACATTCGAACCATGTGTACTAGGCTTTACTGTCCTGAGGAAACAAACACCAAGGTAAAGTTCACCATACACTCTTTCTTTGCTTATTCAGAGGGTGGGTCTACTGTCTCGACAAAAGTTGATTACTCAATTGATTTTCATTGCAGGAGTCAAGTCGCAAAAATTGTCAGCCAAACAGCAGCAGTCACAATACAACAGCCTGGTGGAGGGGAGGGGGTCTTCTATGCCGTTTTTGTGCATGGCGAAATCCATTTTTTCTGACCAGCTCAAGGAGAAATGCCCTCTGAAGCTGGCCATACATTATACAATTTCCTTTAGAATTACCTTCAACTATGTAGTGCAAGGGCCTGTCTGATTGCATACAAATTGAAAGTGTTTAGGTTTGACATCATATTATATGGTTTGGTAAATCTAAAGGAAAGATGAATAAGAACATTTTTAATGTAAAGGCAGCCTTACACAACTGCCCCTAAAGAAAGTGTTCACTTTTAAAGTATTACTAATCCCACAACAGTAACATCATTCTATATATGCACTAAAGCATGCTTGTTATATTCACTGTGGAACCTAAGGGGTTAATCCTCTGCATTGTGTAAAAAGGTTGATCCTGTCTTCTCTGATCCTCTCCTTTTCTGCTGACTCCAGAACAGGTTTGGATAAGACAGAGTTACTGAAGTCAGGCTGCACATGCTGAGTTTGGTGTGTATTGCTAGAGAGTTATTTTTTTCTTGGGAGAATGCATGTGATCAGCACAGGGCCAATCAGCACTGTCCAGCCAGAAGGTCAGGGGTACTGCATCCTGATACTGCTCAGTGCAGTATGGAAGCTCCTCCTAAAAGCTTTAACCAGACTCTGCCAGAAGCCATGCTGTTATATACTGCTGATGAGAAAAGATATTTAGCAGTTTATATTTACTAAAATTAATGCATTCCCATGTTCTCTGTACTGTGGGAGACCAGATATAGTGAATGCGGGTCATGGGTTTCCTAAAACTTTAAAGTTTTCTCCTCACCTCTTCTTCTAGAGATCACTGTAAAATTCAGGATTTCCCATCATTTTACAATCTAGGGACAATGTTCACAATCTTTTTTTTATTCGGTATATTTGAGTTTAGTACATGTTTTTGTTGAGAGCGCTGCACCAACCCAACTCATCTTTGGACCGCTTTACTATTTTGCATTTGGAAATAGGAGGGGTATGGCATTTTACAACACTCTATTTTGCACATTATTTCCATAGGCGCAGATGTTCATTGTATTATACAATAGAAATCTTGCCAGCAAGAACACATAAAACAATAAAACCTAACAAGGGTTTAAATACTTCTACACTTTATCCAAAACTAAAAGACAGTTTTGACTTTGGATACTTATAGGTATCTCCTTCATACTGGTGAATTCGAACTATTTCTTGCAACCTTTCAACCACTGTACTGTATTGTAACCACCAAGCGTTTGTACAAGGTCTTTGTCCTGAACTACAAGTTTTAATAAATATTAACTGATCCAACTGGTTGGCTGTAGTTCCATTTCCCATGGGAGCAAACACATATTCCATGATTGCTAGACTGCCATTAACAGGCTGAATGGAACATACTGCTTAGAGAGGACAGTAAAATCCAAACAATTTACCTTGTTAAGTGGATCCCTGCGTCATATTGAACAGGAATAGTTCTGTTGACAGAATTGTCTCCTTCATAAACCTCTTTGCTTTCACTGTCAGACAAATACATTGTCAAGCAGAATATAAAATATGATATATTTATTAAACACATAAAGTGATATCTATGGCTGAAAAGGCAATGTGGTACCTTGTGACCTGGAAGAATATATATGCTTTATCCTGAAGATGTTTAAGGTTAAAATCAAATCCAATATCAAATGTCACCTAAGATAGAAAAATGTAAGGTCAGTACTCCAAGAATTGTACCAAAAAATGAAGCTAGTGTAAAAATATCAGTTATTACTAGTAAAATAACTAAAATGCTTTAAATACCATTTGTCCGGCCTTCAGAAGAGGAAAACCAATGAGACAAGTCACAGAACCTTGAGTATTTCCAACTTGGCACAACACTTCTGTTCCATCACTCTGCAGATACAAAGCCACAATCCAGTGAATTAAATACAATTTTTATCCAAGTCATAATCTAAAGTGTAGTAGAACTAGCAACCACAAGAGAAAACCAATGATTGCAGAGATTGCTAGTGAACCTTGTGACATGGACCCCTGCTGCAGCTCATTGTTCATAAATAACTCATTCTCAACCATACAGTCCCATGCTTCCATTGTGGGCCCAAAGCAGAAGCCACCAGGAGTAGCATGAATTTTTTTATAAGCTGTATATTTATAACAATGCTTCCAAATGGGAATGTAGTGTACTATTTGGAACATATTGTATATTCTGAACAGTGCAGTTACGGGGACTGTGAAAGCAGCAAAAGTACATGATCATGTATGTAAGCAGAGGAGTTATGACCATTACATCATTATTTCATTGGTAATGGAGAAACAAATAATGATCAGACCATTTTATTGACCAGCTAGGTTTATAGACATAATTGAATCAGTACAAGAAAAACAATGAAAAAGCAGCATTTTAAAAATTACATAATTTTTCCACAAACCACTCCAAAGCATTTAAAAATCAAATGTGTATGGATTATTAATAAACATTCTTTGTCAAGCTCAAGCATTTATGAGATATTAATGATTATAATGTGTCAAAAACCTAAATACATTCCCAGTCAGAAATTTGATCTGAATTTGTTGAAGAAAGTCTAGGTGGAATAGTATAGCTGGAAAAGCTTTCAACAGAAAAGATTTTGTGGATGAGCAGAATCACACTAGCAATTGTGGAGTATGTGATTTGAGCCAAAAATAAGCCCAAATACAAAAAAAATGAATTAGTATGGCTTGTGAAGTGGGAAGTAGAGGGACTAGACTTTTACATTTTAATAAAGGGACTTATGAATGTTTAATTTAAAAAAAAAAAGAAAAAAATGGACATAACCTGCCAGTACTCTATTTGTCATAGAAGAAAGCCTTAACATTTGCTTAGGTGTCCAGTGTTTACAAAGTTCAATGACGCCGTCATTCAAATCACTGGCAATTGTACAATATTGACTGAGCACAACCACAGAATGTGTGTAGGCTTCAATGATGGGACTGTTTACCTGAAACACAAATAGCAATTTTTAGCAGTCCACCAGCACTCACATTAGGCTGCAAACACTCCCAGATGTTCTAACCTTCAAATGCCAGGATTGTTAGATGGCCAGGCCTGAATATACTGCCAACAATTATGTAAAGTAAACCTGACCTGGCTTAAAATGTTTCTAAGCTAGCAATAGTGCTTCAGCAAGTACCAGTTGTTAGTCTTCTAAGGAACCCCTGTGTCACTTTGGAATCCCTTAGACCTTAGGCCAAGATTTTCTGCCAAAACCAAGAGTAAAGTGATAATAAAGACACTTTTTTTTAATTAAAGAAAAAAAAAGTTATACTTACCTGCTTTGTGCAATGATATTCCACAGAGCATTCACTTGCCTCTTCTTTGGGAGTCCCTGCTGGCACTGTCCACTTTTTCTCCCTTCAGGTGCCCCCTTAGCAATATGCTATGCAGGTGTACTCCCAGTCCAGGCTGTGTGCATTCATAGACACACATAGCGCCTATAAGCCATGTCCTTCCCCTCTTGAGAGGATTTTGGCTGACAGCAGCAGAAGGTGGAGGAGTTTGTGGGAATTTTTTTTTACCTTAATGCAGGAATGCATTAAGGTGAATACCAGTTAGACGTTGGAACCATTTTTAAGCTATGCTCCCTCTCAACACCTTATCTTTCTTCAATCTGTAGCCACATTAACAACACATGTTTATATTCACTGTCTAGTGCTGATCTTGCTGTGTTAATTCCAGTCTAGTAGAACAGAACTATAATTTAAGTTGCTTTGGCATAGTAACTACACTTTCTAGCAGGTTGTGTCTAAACCTACGTTCTGTATGTTTATTTATGCTCAAATCGCTCTTTACTCCAACCCATGCCAATACATTGAGTTCCTTTACCACTAAATGGTCTTGTGTTCATTTGCTGGTATAAGCTCGCTACCAAGTCAAAGGTATCTTTGTTTGTGGCTCTTTAAGTGTTTGTGATGGTTTCCATTTAACTAGGTGTACCAAAGGGGCTGAGGGTGTTATCGGAGTTGAGGAGCAGAACAGAGAATCCAAAGATACCAAGAGGTTCCTTCAGGGGTGGCGCTACAAATCATATATCTGTCAAGTGCCAGAACTTCATCGGACAATAGGGGCTCTGACATTTGACAGATGCATACCAAGGGTGGGGCTTTATACCACTGGGGGAGGAAGGGGGGAAAGGTAGATCTTTAACACAATTGAGAAATGTCTATAAACAATAGCCTATAGCCATGATGTAAGAAATCTTGAAGACTAACACAGATTCTTAATGACACAGCAATAATGCCGTATTTCAGCACTGTTGTTAATTTAGAAGTGTTTTAGTCAGAATCAGGTACACTTTAAGGTGCCTACAGATGTAGAAGAATGATTGTCCAATACAACTATTTACAGTAAGACTAAGGAGGTCTTGTATGGTTGTAGGCCCCTATACAACTTTGGCCATTTTTCCTTGACCAAGTCTACAAACTAGTTTTCCTTGCAGCCCAAAAATGCATGTATGTTTGACCATTGAATAATATCTGTTGGTGTCATTAGTCGTTGGGGACAATCTTCTTTAAGGTTATAATAATCTATACAGAACATTATTTAAAGAGTATCTCTAGTCAAACCTTTTTGTTTTAGTTTACGATCGAACTGGGGAAAGTTAGACCCTCCGTCGAGCTTTTATTGCTGTCCTATCTGGGAAATTCTCTCCTCTGTTTGCCTAGTGACCATTTTCCCCAAGAAAAAAATGGCAAAATGTCAGACAATATCAAACAAGAGGTGAAGGGAATCTTCTATAGTGGACACCTCTGTCCCAGGTTCAAGACATAATAAATCCAATTCATGACATACAGTACATAAGCCTTATTGTAATTGTGCATTGATATTTTTTGGTGCATATGTTCAGTGTGTCATTTGTGGAAAGACTAAATAAAAAAATAAAGGTTTAAAGAGGACACCTTTTCAAAGGACAACTGTCTAAAAAGGGAATTCGCCTCATGTTGGGAGATTTCTTCTAACTTCCTGCTCTGTTTCTGGAACAGCAAGTGAAGGTTAATTTCCCCAAATATACACAGTCAGCAGAAGATAAATTAACAGGGGTTTTAACCCTTGTTTACTATAGCCAAAACTAAAAAAAAAAAGTTTTGACTATACATGCACATTAAATTCATTTAAAAAAATGCTCTTGAGGATCCCTGCAGTCCTATTACCTACACTTTGTTACAATACTATACTCACTGGAGTTGTTGAAGATGCGAAGAACAAATTTTCTGAGAACATAGCTTTCAGCTTTGTATTATATGCATTTTCCTGATTTCTTTTGTTTGTCAGGGTTATTTGGAAAAGCAGCCGTCTGTTCTTGTCACTGACCACATATGGTAATTTGCTGTAAAAAAAAAAAGGACATACTGTATTATGCACTTTTATCTAACCCTAAAGGCTTATTTAATAAAAAAAAACAATGCCAGGCAGTATTTATCAGCAGACACACAGAGTTTATGTTATTGTAAAACAGAATTTCAGACACAGACTTCTTTATAAATTCTAAAAGGAAGAAAAGTACCTGGTCAGGGGGGGGTTTCCGTTTTTCTTTCGGTTTAGTGTACAATTAATTTATACTGTAAATTCCAGATACTACAGCCAGCGATTCAGCATTAGCCACTGCCACTATGAAAGCCTCTATGTCTTGTAGGTAGTGACCACTGTCACTATTTATACAAAATTGGTAGGTTGAATGCCACAAGCATTCACTCAGCCATCACAAATTCTGATTGTACTTTGCTTAGTATGTTGATTTCCTATGATCATCAGCTTCATGTGAAATACCTTAGTCAGAAAAATACCACATTATGGCCTCTAGATGGAGCTGAAGATCCTAGGAAATCAACATATTAAAGCGGAGTTCCACCAAAAAGTGGAACTTCTGCTTATCTGATTCCACCCCCCTCCCTCCGATGGCACATTTGGTGCCTTTCAGGGGGAACGGAGGGGAGGGGAGAGGACGGTGAAGGCAGCAGCAGCAACATGAGGAGTGTGGAGCAGCTGACAGATCGCAGCTGTGCGGCTTTTTATCTGGTGTTTACCAAACAGACTGTGTGATATAGATTGGTGCGCTGCAAGCACCTTAAGAATGTGAGTACCCACTTTGGAGATTTAATAAAGCATATGGTTTTAAAGGATTCAGGCACTATGTAGTTTTTTTCCCTGCATGTGCGGATGAGACTGACCTGAGGATTAGCACAGGAGCTGAGGCATTCCTTGATAAGGGAGCCCAGGGGTGGCTCATCTGTGCTACCTGACCAAACTTAATTGTAAGGAGATTACGAAAGGGGGAGCACAAGAATGTGGTCACTAGTGTGTGTATATGAGATACTGATGCACGGATCACTTTTGGATTAGCAAGGCACTGGATGTATCTGACACTATATTAGAGCAAAAGAGGACATTTACTGTTGCATGTATTTACTTTCACTATGCACGGATATAATATTGATTGTTCACCATGGATATACATTGAAGGACTCTGTTTATATATATACAGTGCCTTGAGAAAGTATTCGGCCCCCTTTGAACTTTGCAACCTTTTGCCACATTTCAGGCTTCAAACATAAAGATATAAAACTGTAATTTTTTGTGAAGAATCAACAACAAGTGGGACACAATCATGAAGTGGAACAAAATTTATTGGATATTACAGCTGTAAGTCGCTTGGGGTATGTCTCTATCAGTTTTGCACATCGAGAGACTGAAATTTTTGCCCATTCCTCCTTGCAAAACAGCTCGAGCTCAGTGAGGTTGGATGGAGAGCGTTTGTGAACAGCAGTTTTCAGTTCTTTCCACAGATTCTCGATTGGATTCAGGTCTGGACTTTGACTTGGCCATTCTAACACCTGGATATGTTTATTTGTGAACCATTCCATTGTAGATTTTGCTTTGTGTTTTGGATCATTGTCTTGTTGGAAGACAAATCTCCGTCCCAGTCTCAGGTCTTTTGCAGACTCCATCAGGTTTCCTTCCAGAATGGTCCTGTATTTGGCTCCATCCATCTTCCCATCAATTTTAACCATCTTCCCTGTCCCTGCTGAAGAAAAGCAGGCCCAAACCATGATGCTGCCACCACCATGTTTGACAGTGGGGATGGTGTGTTCAGAGTGATGAGCTGTGTTGCTTTTACGCCAAACATAACGTTTTGCATTGTTGCCAAAAAGTTTGAGACCAGTCTACTTTGGTTTTAGTTTGAAAAACCGTTGTTACGTTTTGCAATACAAACCGCATTTT
>BLSH010537909.1:545867-557854 GCA_018402905.1 Glandirana rugosa | reverse complement strand
TATGTGTATTAACATTCTTAGCACTATTATATATATGTCACGGAACGCTTTCATAAGCCGGGGGAAACTTGAAACGTTGGAAAACGGTGCAAAGTCCGAAGTTTGTATTTCTATATTTTGACATTAAAAAACACTTCTTAGTTGTTGTTCACCGTGTGTTAGTACTTCACCTTGCTTTAAATAACCTATAAAGTTTGAAAAAATTGTTTATTTTTTGACTTTTTAACCCGCACATTTTAATAAGTCGGGGAAATGAAAGTCACGTCGTTTGAGAGAGGTCTTCAAGTCACTCCTAGAGACTTACTAGGTTACAACTGGATGTTGATTCTTCACAAAAAATTACAGTTTTATATCTTTATGTTTGAAGCCTGAAACGTGGCAAAAGGTTGCAAAGTTCAAAGGGGGCCGAATACTTTCGCAAGGCACTGTATATATATTATCACGATTCTTACAATTATGTGTATGTACAATTTATGTTGATTGTTTTCATTTAGCGCTTTATATAATAAGGGCTAGCGCGGCACTACTGCTATTGTCAGGTACCCTTCCCCCCACTTCTGGGAGACCGGGACGTGGCAAAGTATGTCATCAGCTTGGTTCCCTTCTCCTCCCTCCCCTTCTGCCGGGCCAGTGAGAGAGCGCAGCAAGCTTAGTGGATGTGCAGTAGGGACCCGGCCATTAAGCCAAAAGGCTACACTGCTGGGTTCTCTTACTGGCAATGGCGGCAGTACCCGACAGCTGATGGAAACATCAGATGTGGTGCCGACATCGCTGGACTCCAGGACAGGTAAGTGTCCTAATGTTAAAAGTCAGCAGCTACAGTATGTGTACAGTATGTGTATCTGCTGGCTTTTAATTTTTAAAGGGGTGGACGGACCTCCTCTTTAACCACTTCAGCCCCGGAAGGATTTCCCACTTTAGGACCAGAGCACTTTTTGCGATTCGGCATTGCGTCGCTTTAACTGCCAATTGCGCGGTCGTGCGACGTTGTACCCAAACAAAATGAACGTCCTTTTTTCCCCACAAATAGAGCTTTCTTTTGGTGGTATTTGATCACCCCTGCGTCACTTCTGATCACCGCTATAAACAAAAAATTTTTACTTTTTGTTATAATAAATGTCCAAAAAAATATATAAAAAAAAAGAATTTATTCATCAGTTTTGGCCAATATATATTCTTCTACATATTTGTGGTAAAAAAACAAAAAAAAAACCACAATCAGCGTTTATTGATTGGTTTGCGCAAAAGTTGCCGCGTTTACAAACCATGAGAATTCATTTATGGCGGATCACCGTTTATAAACGGCGATTTGCGGGAACGTGCCACTTTGCCGATGTATATATACTATACGCAGTCGGCAAGTGGTTAAGCAAAAGGGCAGACAGTACAATTACAATACAATTCAATACAGGAGGAATCAGAGGGAATACATCATATAATACAAGGCATTATGTTAATGGCCAGGTACTACACGAAAACAAACTTCTTTGTAGAACTACAAATCTCAGCTGTCCTTTTAGAAGAAATTCTATAATTTTTGACTACATTAGACATACAGGCTTAATTTCAGTCTGTAGCAGAACTTCATAGGGCAATAAATCTACAATGCTAAGACAGATAAGCAAATGCTTCTTAGGGCACAGGGGAAGATCTGTGACTAGGGACCATCCTGAGGTCTGGGGCCTGAATTTAGCCCTTCTGCACTTGAAACAGTTTTGTTTTCCTTAAGCGGATCTTCACCCTGCAGGCAATCTTCACTCCTATCCACCCTCCTCTCCCGAGTGCTGTGTATTTATTTTTTACCATTTTTTAAGGGTTTGGGCCACCCCACTGTGCTCCCTTTGCCTCCTGGGATATGCACATCGCTTATCCCAGGAGACATTGTCCTTCATAAAGTAAAAGGGGACAGGCCTGGCAGTGTGTCATTAGTAGGCCTGCCAGCTTAACCCAGATAAGCCGCCACCTACCGATGATGTCACAGAAAACATTGCGTTATGGACTATGCGGTGGCAAAACAGAAGCGTATCTTAGCAGAACTCTGGGTCCATTGGGTGGGTGAATATCTGAATTGTTCAGAAGACATCCCCTAGTAAGCAGGGGTTAAAGAAATGGGGGAGAGGGTAAAGATCTGCTTTAAAAGCCTCTCACACGAGGGCCCCCTCCTATCCTAGGCCCCATAGGCATGCACAGGGGGTGTGCCAGGCATCCACAGTGCCACCCACGGGGGTGTGCCACCCACACCCTAATCACTATGTGCAGTGCCTATTCTCCCAACTGCCTGGACTTCCTCCCTCTTGTTGGCCTCCTGCCCCGCTGTGCTGCTGACTTCCCTCCTCTCCTCTCCCCCCGGCTGCTGTGGGGGATGTTTCAGGATAGAGGAAGGGGCTAGTAAATATGTAATTTACCATCCCCTTCCTTTTCTAAAGGAACAACGTGTTTACTATGCTTCAGTTTGTAAATGAACATATCACTTCCCATTCATTCACTGCCCAGTGCAGTTGAAACTGCAGAGAAAGGCATGTGTGTTTAAGCCTTGGGGTGCACCCCCTAATGCTATAGGCTGCACACACCTATGCTAGGCCACATAGCACCCTCTTGGACTGCTATGGCTATTGTTACTCCAGTAAATGTAACTAAAATATACGTATAAAAATGGACCTTCCACAATGTTCTTTGGAGGGTGAGCAATGATTAAAGTGGATGTAAACATGATTCATGAAATTTGAGCTGGGCACATAGATCTGCAGTGTTTTGATATCTCTCTTCAATGCACTATGTCTCGTAGCTGTCTCTTCTGCCATAGCTCTGTTATCAGCCTGATAAGTTCTCTCACATTCTCCGAGATGAGAGATAGAAGTGTGTGTCGGGGGAGGTTGCTATAAATAAATTAGCACACTGCTTGTCGTCTAAGAGCAGAGCTATGCACATTGCTTTCTTCCCTTGCCTATGAGAAGAGGGGGTGTGTGCCTTTCCTCCAATCAGCTGTCTTGGCTGTATTCCAATGATCCACTCCCAGAGGTAACCAGGAAGAGAAAAATGTTAACACGATGTGCACTTTATAAAGGATACTGTATATACAGTTGAAGACAGCAGATATACATGTAAGACTTATATAGGGAGATTTATTTCATCTTTGTGTATCTTCTGAGACTGTTCACTTCACTGGGTATAGGAGAGGGTTTACATCCACTTTAACTGAAAGCAGCTGTCATCGCACTGTTTTTATTCTGCTCAGCAATTTATCTTGTTTTCTTTTTTGAATTCTAACATATAGGATCATTGTGAGCTTATATATCAGTATTATGTAGCAATGTGGTGTATACATGTGTAGAATCTGGAAGCTGGACTCACACATCCTTTGGTTTGTGCTCCACTTGTAGTAAAAGATCTGAAGTGCAAATGTTATCTTCACCACAGTCTTTTAGAAAGGGAATCTAATGCAAAACACAAATAACAGAATACTAGATGAATTCTTCACATATACAAATTCAAGCACATTAAAGATGTTGGTACACAAATGACTAAAATGCTCTCAGGAGGTTAAAAAGGGTTAACATTATAGACAGAGACGTGTGTTGCACTTAGTATTGTTTGCTTTAACATACTTTACAGCTTACGGCTTGGGCTACATGTAGGAAGGGGTTACATCCCTCTTAATAGTACAACTCACCCTGTAGGCAGATGATGAGGGTTATGACCATAGGATGTGAATTAGAAAGCAAGCACAGGAAATGACACAATAATCATGATTTCCACAATGTTCCCACCCTTTTGCCGGACACAGTCAAGAATTGTCCTTGCATGGGATTGCTGGCTGTATTCATGGACTGTTATGTTTTCCTTTGCTATACTTGTGGAATGATACTGATCCCACTGTTGTAGAATGTAGATTGTTACAATACATTAAGTTGGGTAAGGGTACCACATCCCGACTTATACAATTTCAAAATAGTTCCATAACCAGTAAACTAAAGGGACTTCAACGGAACAAAATTTGTTACAACATGTTAAAATGCATCCTTTAACTACAGTCAGGTCCATAAATATTGGGACATCGACACAATTCTAATGTTTTTAGCTCTATATACCACCACAATGGATTTGAAATTAAACAAACAAGATGTGCTTTAACTGCAGACTTTCAGCTTTAATTTGAGGGTATTTACATCCAAATCAGGTGAACGGTGTGGGAATTACAACAGTTTGTATATGTGCCTCCCACTTTTAAGGGACCAAAAGTAATGGGACAATTGGCTGCTCAACTGTTCCATGGCCAGGTGTGTGTTATTCCCTCATTATCCCATTTACAAGGAGCAGATAAAAGGTCCAGAGTTAATTTCACGTGTGCTATTTGCATTTGGAATCTGTTGCTGTCAACTCTAAATATGAGATCCAAAGAGCTGTCACTATCAGTAAAGCAAGCCATCATTAGGCTGAAAAAACAAAACAAACCCATCAGAGAGATAGCAAAAACATTAGGTGTGGCAAAATCAACTGTTTGGAACATCCTTAAAAAGAAAGAATGCACTGGTGAGCTCAGCAACACCAAAAGACCCGGAAGATCACAGAAAACAACCGTGGTGGATGACTGAAGAATTCTTTCCCTGGTGAAGGAAACACCCTTCACAACAGTTGTCCAGATCAAGAACACTCTCCAGGAGGTAGGTGTATGTGTGTCAAAGTCAACAATCAAGAGAAGACTTCACCAGAGTGAATACAGAGGGTTCACCACAAGATGTAAACCATTGGTGAGCCTCAAAAACAGGAAAGCCAGATTAGAGTTTGCCAAACAACATCTAAAAAAGCCTTCACTGTTCTGGAACAACATCCTATGGATAGATGAGACCAAGATCAACTTCTACCAGAATGATGGGAAGAGAAGAGTATGGAGAAGGAAAGGAACTGTTCATGATCCAAAGCATACCACCTCATCAGTGAAGCATTGGTGGTGGTAGTGTCATGGCGTGGGCATATATGGCTGCCAATGGAACTGGTTCTCTTGTATTTATTGATGATGTGACTGCTAACAAAAGCAGCAGGATGAATTCTGAAGGGTTTTGGGCAATATTATCTGCTCATATTCAGCCAAATGCTTCAGAACTCATTGGACAGCGCTTCACAGTGCAGATGGACAATGGCCCGAAGCATACTGCAAAAGCAACCAAAGAGTTTTTTAAGGGAAAGAAGTGGAATGTTATGCAATGGCCAAGTCAATCACCTGACCTGAATCCGATTGAGTATGCATTTCACTTGCTGAAGACAAAACTGAAGGGAAAATTCCCCAAGAACAAGCAGGAACTGAAGACAGTTGCAGTAGAGGCCTGACAGAGCACCACCAGGGATGAAACCCAGCGTCTGGTGATGTCTATGCATTCCAGACTTCAGGCTGTAATTGACTGCAAAGGATTTGCAACCAAGTATTAAAAAGTGAAAGTCTGATTTATGATTGTTAATCTGTCCCAGTACTTTTGGTCCCTTAAAAAGTGGGAGGCACATATACAAACTGTTGTAATTCCTACACCATTCACCTGATTTGGATGTAAATACCCTCAAATTAAAGCTGAAAGTCTGCAGTTAAACACATCTTGTTCATTTCATTTCAAATCCATTGTGGTGGTGTATAGAGCCAAAAACATTAGAATTGTGTTGATGTCCCAATATTTATGGACCTGTCTGTACTTGCTTACAGGGCACTTAAACCCCCCTCCTGCCAAGACCAATTTTCAGCTTTCAGCCCTATCATATTCAGCGTGGGGGAAAAAAATACCGATCACCGATCATCTGTTTACATCACGTGATAAGCTGTCATTGGCTGACAGCTGATCACGTGGTAAGGAGGCGGGACCGCCCCTTTACTCCAATCTGTGATCAGCGGAGTCTCATGGACTCGGTGATCACAAAGCGAACTGCGCGTGACCTGCAGGGATGGGCTGACAGCACATGCTCGGGAAGACATCTATGGACGCCCTCCCAGCAATTCAGGTCCACTCTGTAGCCGTCTTTCAACTATAGCGCGGACGTGAAGAAGTTAAAGTAACAATGCACAGCCCATCTGGAGAATATACACATTTTCTATACATAAAAATTCCTTCAAACGTTGAAGCAAGAGCATCATGAGGTCTTTATATTCAACACGTTTCACAAGTCAAAGCCTGCTTCTTCAGGAAAAAATACAAAATTCATCCAAGTCCCATAAACATAGTTACATGTGCAAGATTGGAACCAGACTTCCGGAGCCCCACATCCACACAAGGGAGGAACTTGGTTTGAAGGTTTATGTTATGAGTAGGAGGAGGGACCCCAAATCATCATATACATCCAACAGGACATCTCATTGATAATTTTTTTACCCTCCAATAATGCTCCTCATCATCCTCCAGAATATGTACAAAAATGGTGATTTTGTGACATATTCTGGAGGATGACGTTACCATTATATCACATTAGCCCCATAAAAATTAGGACTTGGTAAAATATTGGTGCAAAGCCCAAACATACCACAAAGCCACTTGGCCTGCATGCCAAAATCACTAAATGAGAACACACAGTTCCTATATTTACAATGCATGGAGATTTATGACTTCCACATGCTTCAAATGAAAGTATTGCGGTGGCTTATTCCCAGGATGTACAATGGACAAGAGCAATATTACTCCAATGAAAGCATACTTACAAACCATTCACTTGAACCAGATGAATAAGGATTTAAAACTGGGCTGGTGTTCGGTTTTTGAGCTGCAATATTGATGCGAACCGCCAGCGCATTTTCTGAGTCTGATGTCTCCTGGCAACATAAATATAAATTGTCATTTCATCAATAGAAATTTGTCATGCATATATAATTCTGTCAATTTAAATACGTATATATGTATATAAAAGAGGATAACTTTGAACCCATGAACTATATTATAATAGTTTACATAGCATTCAGCAACTCTACAGAGCTTTACAGAAAACATAGATTCACATCAATCTCTGCCTCCAGACAAGCTCCCAAAGTAATGCCTTTACTGTAATCTTAGCAACAGGCCTTCATGGACACAGAAAGACATCTAAAAACCCTACAAATATATTTTCTGGGAGTTCTAGGTGGAACCCAGAGAAGAGGAAAAGCAGCTGCTAGCAAATATTATCCTTTACAGCCCTGGTGCACAACCTGTGACCCTTTGGCATATGATGTGCTGCCCTCAGACCTCAGCAGTCTGTAGTGGGAACATTGATTAGGCTAATAGAATTGATCTCTATTACCCTCATGTAACATGTTCCCAGTTTGGCATTGTCTTCGCAGCATATCTCCAGCCAAAAACATAGCATGACCACACTTCCTGACCTTCATTTCCTCTAGGTCTGTAGTTTCTGACAGTCCTCTCAATCATCACATACACTATATTGCTAAAAGTATTGGGGCGCCTGCCTTTACACGCACATGAACTTTAATGGCATCCCAGTCTTAGTCCGTAGGGTTCAATATTGAGTTGGCCCACCCTTTGCAGCTATAACCATTTCATTCTCCTGGGAAGGCTGCCCACGAGGTTTAGAAGGTTTAGGATTGAACCCTACAGACTAAGACTGGGATGCCATTAAATTTCATGCGCATGCAAAGTCAGGTGTCCCAATACTTTTGGTAATATAGTGTATATTGAACATTATGTGTGTCCCTTTGGTAATGTCAAGGGCTGCATTTGAGTCCCCCTATAAGTTGACAACCACTAGAGGAATTGAACATCAACAATGCAAATGGGCTGGGGGATCTTTTATTTTTTTTAATTGTTTTTAATACACTGGTTTATTTCAGTCTTTCCTGATAGTATAGGTCAGTTCAGCTTTAAAGCCTCCTAATTTAACTAAAAGCTTCTTTTTATATGTTTGTATAGAGTAAAGAAGAGTTACAATTTTGTCAGGTTTTTATATGTGTGATGCCCCTAGGGGCATTTTTCATTACTTCTTGTCCCAGTAAAAACAAGGCAAGTAATGGAGTGTACAGTTGTCATTGGTTTGCATACATGGCACATACTATTGAGTTGTTGCAGTGACTTTTGTAGGGGATCTCACTTTAAAACAACTTACCAGCTGCTCAACATCAGATAAATTTATCAGCAGCTGGGATTTGATATATATGGATTAACCCCCAAATCTATGCATGTGTTAGATACAGCTGCATGCTTTAGAATTGCAGGGTGTCTACTGTTTGGAACGTAGACACTCCAATGTGTTTATTTAGGCCTTGATTACGCCTGTGGTTTGAGTGGGGGGGTGATAAAAACGTGAAGTTGAGGCATGTTTTTACTCCCCCAACTTCTACTCCTTAAGCTACAAAGGCAGTGGCCAGGAGTGTACATATGCCACAGCAAAAATTATCCTCACTGTCGCGTTCGGCAGGGAGTAGCGCCTGCCGATGTTTCTCTTCCAACTGAATGGTGTCAATCAGACTTAGAGAGGGAGCAGCAGCACAAGGAGCCAATCAGATGCACTGTAGTGATCATGTGCTAAACAGAAGCATGGTGTCTGAAGTAGGGGTCGACCAATATCGTTTTTTCAGGGCCGATACCGATTTTTCAGCTGCCTTTCAGGCCGTTAGCCAATATCAGGTGCCGATATTCTGTACATTTAAAGTTTTTATTTTACACTATTCTTTTAAATTTTTACATTTTTTTTATCACTTTTATTGCTGTCACAAGGAATGTAAACATCCCTTGTGAGAGTAATAGACAGTGACAGGTACTCTTCATGGAGGGATCGGAGGTCTATAAGACCCCAAACCCTTCCTCTGCACTTGAAAGTATTCAAAACGCCAAGATCTGCGTTTTTGAATACTTTCTATTTTTTAAAACATGACGCCTTTAAGGCTCCAGTAAACAGGAAGTGATGTCATGACATCGCTTCCCGGGTTACTGGATCTGGGACTCGAACAAAGCAGATTCCGGCTTTGTTCGGGTCTCCAGCCAGCTGGCAGATATGCCAGCTGATCGCTCGGGCCTCCCGGTGGAACAGGAGACCCGGGTGAAGCGTCATAAGCCAGTGAAGGGTACGACTTCTCCTTCCGCTGCTTGTAATAACTACTTAGCCACATTGGTTGTCATTACAAGAAAGCTGACCATCCGCTCTAAGGCCTCATACACACGGGCGTTTCTAAAAAAATAAACAAAACGTCGGGTCCGACGTCAAGGAAAAAAAGTCAACGTTTTTCGGCGTTATGCATTGGCGTTTTTGAGCGTTAGTGAGCGTCGGCGTCAATAGGCATTTTTTTAAAAAAAATCATCCCTCTGCTATTTTTCAACCTAAAAACGTCGGCGTCAAAAAACGCCGGAAAAGGCCGGTACAATATTAGGTGGCGTTTGTTGGCGTTTTGTGGCGTCGGCGTCAAAAAACGTCAAAACGTTACAGCCTCAGAACGTGATGGCCATGGGTTCTACTTTCTGCTCACTAACGCCGACGCCACCTACAGCTCAAAAACGCCGACATTTTTATGGGGCCATTGACTAACATGGAGAGCTGCAAAAAATGCCAGAAAACACCGGCGTCAAAAAACGTCCGTGTGTATGAGGCCTAAAGAATGGTACCAGGGTGATGCCTGTAGCTGCATGCCCTTTGAAGCAATATCAGTATGTTTCTGACCAAGACTTGTGAAAAATTTGAATACCGGCCACCGATAATCAGTGACTCTGATAATTGGTCGACCCCTAGTCTGAAGTGTATGTGTGTATTTAGATGTTTTGGATTTAAAAATGTAATTTATTTTCTCCACTTTAAACTGGTGCTCATGTCTGACCTGTTCAAGGGTGTCTGAGATAAACACGTTGATTTACTAAAACTGGAGAGTGCAAAATCTGGTGCAGCTGTGCATGGTAACCAATCACCTTCTAACCTCAGCTTGTTCAATTAAGCTCTGACAATGTATATGTATGTGTATGTTCAAATTAAAGCAGATATACACTGTATCTGAACACCACAAAACAAAAGCACTATTTCATGAATTTTTAGTATTCAAAGCAAGCTCCCCTATCCATCCATGTCTCCATGCTTTACTTTGCTGAGAAATCACTCTGAAAAACACTCCCTAACATTTCTGGCCGTGGCCATCTTGAGTAAGGGCAGATAATTCATGTAGCATTTACTTCCGGGAATCCATCTGCCCTTAGCCCAGGCACACAGGCAGGAGGGTGTGCTTAGCTGAGAAAACCCCTCCTCCCCTCCTGAAGACTCCTGGGATGTATGACATAAATCGCCTAGGCATAGAAACCAGGAAGTAACTGAAAAAATGGATAAAAAAAGGTTTAAAACAAGTAACGATAATATACTTTCCTCTCTATTTACTATTGCTAGCAGCATAAGGATTCAAAAATGGTCAATGTCGATTGAGAGGGTGAAGTTCCACTTTAAAATCAATGCAATTACTCTCTCTGCACCTATAATTAAGTATAAACCCCAGTGTGTGCTTTAGTACACAGGAACTCAATTTTCATTGTGGATTTCATCTTCTAGGCATATGTTATAATTGTTAGCAGAGGGATTCTCCCTGTTATCAGTGAAATGATTCTGTTATAATTACTGCCCTAATGGAATTTATGATCCTAGTCTGGGAGATGTAAAATGACAACAGCCAATTATGATGAATAGTATACACACAGTAAATGTGCCAGAAGGAATCTGATTGGCTGGGTGCTTGAACACGACACAGAGATCACAAATAGAAACACTTCCACCACTGCCTGGGACATTGCATCTTCCAGTTGAAAATACGCAAGTTAATTAAGTTACTTATAAATAGACCAGACTGAGTTGATATCATTTACCACATCCATGTGTCAGTCTTACAGATCAGATAGGCCAGATCTGGGAACAATTTTTTTTTCATTGTGTAAACAGGAAATCATGCCAGTGCAATACTGTGGTCTTTGGTCTGTTTAATGTAGTAAAACGGCAAGTCCCAAAATCTAAATAGGCAGCTCATAGTGCTGGAATATTCCCTCTCTCCCTCCATATACAGTACATACTCATACACATACCCACCAGCTATCATGGTCACCCACTATTAGACCTCTGAAGGTATACTGTGGTATCTGACACCAAGCTGTCAGTAGCAGATCCCTTACCAATGATTGAATTGAGATCTGGAGAATTTGGAGGCCGATTCAACACCCAAACTCGTGTTCCTCAAACCATTCTTGAATTCATCAGACCAGGCCCCTGTCAGGGCCTAGTTCTGAACCTGCAACCTCTGCAGTGTCTGGATTTGGCTTTTCTCAATGTCCCACCAGGGATTCTGGACAGCCCGAATGTTCTTCCAGAGGTTGCTAGGGCAATTGCTTGAGCAATGGGATTTTCTATCGGTCAAATGAGTAACCACTGACAACAATGGCTTTTTTTTTTTTAGCTATCTATAAGGGGGGATTTTCCCAGTTACCACAAATAGAATGAGCAATCCCAGTTACCATCACCCTGATGTACTGGGGGCCATAGATATAGAATTTTTTTTATCATGGGTTCCATGAGCTTGGAAAGTCATTTCAAGGGTTCCTCCATGTTAAAAAGGTTGAGAAAAGCTGATCTTGGGGGGGGGGGGGGGAGCTGAAATTATATGTAGATCTTAATACTTGCCTCTCCCTCCGTCCAAGCATCCTTGGGATGTCTGTCCATCATATTCATGAAACAATAGAGACATTTCTGAGTTAGGAGGGATAGAGCAAAGCTAAACATTGTAGGAAATGTTGCCTTTAATATCAGTACCCTTTATTTTTGGCTCCACTAATCCTTTTAAAATTGGTTTTCTAGAAAGTGTAATCTTTACTTATTCATTTTTTCATCATATGCTCAGTATGAAATGTCTATCCACTTGCCGACCACATAGAAACATAGAAAAGTGACGGCAGAAAAAGACTGAGTAGTCCATCGAGTCTGCCCCTTTTTATTTATTTATTTATTTATTTTTTTTACATTAACCTTGTTGTTTGACTATGGATTTATGATTATCCCAAGCATGTTTAAAG